>CM054129.1:63144355-63744355 GCA_028751855.1 Ambrosia trifida | reverse complement strand
AGGCAAGGGGGTGACCTTGTGTGGTAGTAGTAGACTAAGTTCGTGAAAACGAGTGTTGTAGGCAAGGTTTTCTCCACTATCTTGAGCAAGATCATGAAACTCATCTTCTAGTGTAACACCCCAACCGATGGCGGAAACATCGAGGTGTCACGTATTGACGATTGTTCAATAGCTCATGGACTAAAGTGTAAATTTGAAATACATTGATTAAATAATTTATTACATTGAAATGAAATTACAGGATACAATAATTCTAAAGTGACAAGTCTAGCTAAGATACAATGTAGACAAGACTGAAATATAAAATCCCAAAAGCCTAAAAGAAGCGTCTCAAAACAACCTGAAACATGTACAAAATATTTTGGTCAATACAAAAATTGTATTGGTGAGCATACCCTGTTTAAATAAATATAGTAGAAAAGTGTTTAGCAATTCATGTGTCGTATACTGTTTGCAATTATGTAATAAGTGGTATCCGGGTCAAATCAACCCTAAGAGAAGAAAGCAGATATATATAGTATGCGCTAGTAGTAATGTAATACATAGCAATGACGAGGACTCTCAACAGAATCACAAGGGTATAAACCATAGTACTATTCATTGAAATGCCAGGCCGCAACGGTTAATGATTTGACAGGTCATAGATACACAAAATGACACAAGCAAACACACATAAGAATTGCATTTAGTAAAAGAAATAGAAACTTGATAGTAAGTACATGAGTCACCCCAAAATAGTAAGACAGTAAAAAGGGGAAAGATATACTCAATGTTTGCGAAAGCGATCAAAATCCACTTAAGCGGTCGTGAGCTAAGTAATGGGAATTCCAAGGAATTCAACCTATAGTGTGTAAGCATACTAATAAGGAAATGTCTAACAAGTCTAAGGTAACTAGGGTCTAAGGCATTAGGGTTTGCTAAGCCGATTTGGGGAATTAGAGTTTTTATGATAAATCGCGTTAATGTAAAAATTGTATATCACAAATAATATACGAAAGGTTGTAAATGTGGTTAAAAATAATATAATTATTACCAATTGAGTATTTAGTTAAAAATATGTTTAAATAATTAAGACAAAATAATTTAGTTAATTACTTTAACTAATTATTGTAAATAAATACAATAATCATAAATATTGAAATAAATAGTTACGAGTTACTTAAAGATCCGTAAATGATAATAAAGACTTTCAATCATAAGACATTTCTATTTTATAAGAAAAATATTTATAAAATAGATGTTTAAATAGTGTAAATAAATGTTTAATTATATCTGATTAAACATAAATAATGTTAATAATACAAGACACGACTCAAAAATAATATTTTTATAGAAATTGGATGCTTTCTTATGTAAATTAATGAAAATAATTTTCTCATAATTTTTATAAACTTATTTATATTTAAAACTGGTTTAACGAGATTAAATCATGTTTAAACGATTAAAAATAATAAAATTAATAAAAATAAATGTTTTTCTGAACCAATAATTTTTATTTCAGTTCATAATCATTAGAAATAATTTATCACAAATTTTGAGATTAAAATCATTAAAAATGAATTTTTAATCAATTAAATATGATTAAAACAATTTAATTCAATAAAAATATAAAAATAAAACATTTTTCAGAAACTAAAAGTGTGGAACTTTTCTTTATAGTGTCAAGAAGCTACACCTAAATTTTCATAATTTTTGGGTCAAAATTGGATTTATTATGAATTATTTAGTTTTATGATTTATATAATATAAATAATTAAAATACAATTGCTTATGATGATAAGATTAAAAAAAGAGAACATAGGGTGGGGGATGCCTGGGTTGAACCCGGGTTGTCTCATTCCCACTCACAGACATTAACCACTAGAGCACTAGAATAACATGTTGAAATGTATGAAACAAAATCCTATTTATCCATAGTATTTCTATTCATCTTCTTCCCCAATCAACTATAGACCAAACCCTAACCCTAACCCCAAATTAATAAACCCGAACCAGGAAGAGTTAACGATTGGATATAGAGGGCTTACAACTAATGTCATACAAGAAACAAAACGGCATCAAAATGGAAGACTTACAATGTTGTTTAAGTGTCGAAAAAGGAGTCGTTTGAGCCGAAGTAAAATGGGTCGATTGGAAGCTTTCCAGACGCGTTTCTGTGATGTTCAAGGTGGATTTATGTTGTTTAAACGTGCATACGCTGAAAAGGCTCAAGATTTATATAACAAGGTCGAACAAAACGTCTATTCATCATCAAAATTAAATTCCGACGGTTTCGTTACTAACGTCGAATTAAAGCCCAAATGAAGTGTGTTTATGTAGATATTATGATGGGAGTTCGAAGGTGAGAGGTGAAGAAACGGCTTGGGACCATTAAAACGAATTAAAGAAGCTGAAAACGCGCGATTGGCCCTCGCCGGAAACTGTGGTCGCCGGCGAGAACCTTGGCCGGACCACGATCAGAACAGAAACAGGAAAGGGGGGGTTTTTTTTTAAAAGTTTGGGGGATTGGCATTTATGGTCCCTCTAGTTAATATAGTTAAGTTTATCACATTTTAGTTAGTTTTCTCCTTTATAAAAACTAACGAAGTTAGCTAACTTAACCCCAAATGTTTTTAAACTTTATGAAACTTTATAAAACTTGAAATTTTTATGAAATCCATTGCGTAGACGTTTCGAGATACGTATTTTACTAAACTTATACCCGATTCATAATTAATATAAAAGATAATTTTTTTTTCGCTCTAAAATTAAATTTGAAAATGACGAAATTTGCAAGGGTTAAATTTGAAAATATTTGAAGGCTACTATTGTCAGTTTGACGAAAGGCGAAGGTGACGGATGTCACATCTAGCTTCTTGATTTCATTACGAGGGTAGAACTCTGCCTTCATAATGTCTTTAGCTTGATCCCAAGTTAAGGCCAGTGCAGCTTCAGCTCCGCGGGTGCGCTTTTCCTCATTCCACCAAGTGAGTGCTCGTTTGTGAAGAACACTCATGGCATAACGGACCTTTAAGTTATCGGGACACTCACTGTTGATGAAGGTATTCTCAATACCCTCGAACCATTGTAGGAGTCCTGTAGCTCCTTCTTCTCCACTGAACTTAGGGGGATTACAGGAATTAAAGTGCTTAAGAGTGCAAGCTGGGAGACCATTCCCGTTTCCATTGTGGTTTCCATTACCGTTCCCGTTCCCATGACCGTTGGTTCCGTTCATCTGGATGACTTGAGCCAGTAAGTTAGGAACCAGAGTCGCGATTTGCTGCGCCATTTGTTGAGAAATGATCGCAGCCAGTTGGGCATCAACACCATTGTTCTTGTTGTTATTAGCGTCGTGGTTGTTATTGTTGCTATTTCCTTCCTCATGATTACCACCATTGTTATTGCGAGTGCTGCGAAGTGGAGGCATGATCTGTAAGAGCCATAATGAAATGAATGAGGTTATATAAGGAATGTAATCATTTATTCATTAATTAAAACGAATAAACGAAAACGTTGACTTATCAAAGATTCTAGATACTAATAACATATGAAGACATGCTTTAGCCTATAAGTGAACACTCATCCCGAGAATTCCCAGGTAGGCATCCGGGTCCCTCGTCTGATTGGGATATATGCGCAATGCCAGCCTAGACAGAAGACTCAGAATACAGGCGTTCACCCTTCCAGATTGCACGTGTTCGTTATTAAAATCTAGAACTTCGACGGGATCTCAAGGTGGTTTAGGTTAAACCTGAGGATTTTGTCTTATCAGTCTAAGAGTAGATCCAGTGATGGAGAGCAGCCTTCTTGTAACGATGAAAGTAGAGATAAGAAGTAGGAGGAAGATAGAGAATAGCAAGTAAAAGGAGCAAATACTGGTTATAATCCTATGGTTATAGACTAGATTATTTTTCTAATAACCTAATTCCCTATAACCATGGCTCAGATACCAATCTGAAACACCCCAACCGATGGCGGAAACGTCGAGGTGTCACGTATTGATGATTGTTTAGTAACTCATGGTGAATATTAAATTTCATTAAATGATTTAAATAAATTACATACAATTGTTCTACAAAAATTCGTACATCAAAATGAATAATACTATGCACACATCTTCAAGCATTAATTCAAATATTCAAGCAAGTAGAACCTGAAACATGTTAAGTGGAAAATATTTTTGGGTCAACAAAAGTTGGTGAGAATTACATAGGTTTTGATAATCGAATAAAAATGTTGTACAATTCAAGTGTCATGGCAAGTCTAGTACATATGTGAAAACATACTAGAAGTAAATCGAGTGCATAATCAACCCTTGTGACTGTTGTATTGTGGTACATCCCATACGCTCATGGTTCACTCGATTAAGTTATGCGATAACAATCACCCACGCTACCTTTGTAGGAGGCACGTATCCGGGTGGGATTGTCAGTCCAATAGATCTATCATTGTATACCGTCGGCTGATAAATGTTAATGATTATGCTAGAATTGTGCTTACCCTAGTCATGTTTAAGACATAACGCAACATAGAAAAACACATAGACACTTTGATGATTGAATTGCATATAGAATGTTGTAACATGTTTCACCCCAAAAATAGTGATAAATAGAAAAGGGGCTATGTAAAACTCACCTTAGCAAAATGTTATATCTCTTGAAAAATAGAATAGTGTTGCCCAAATATGCCAAGTATTACCCTATAAATAAGGTAATAAATATGTCTAAGTCTATCTAGTCTACAAATATACTCTAGGGCTTCGAATTGGGGATAAGTGCTCGTTTGATTAATAAATAAAATGTTTGAATAAAAGAGAAATTTGATAAATAAATAAACAAAAGTCTTTTTGTAAATATTAAATTAAAGATGGTCACAATAATAAGTTTAAAGTATGAAAATAATTTTTATAAGATTATTTTCTTAAATATAGAATATTAAATCTATTTATTTCAAATTGTCAAAATTTAACTTTAATATTTAAAAATACTATAATTAAAGAATTATTAGATTAAAAATTATATTTCTGTTCCAAATAATCAAAAATAATTTATATAAAATTTTGGTGCAAAAATATTGAAAAATGAATTTATTATGATTTATTTATGATTAAAACTAACAAAAATTGATTAAAAATATTAAATACATGATTTTTCAGAAATAAAAATTATTTCAGAAAAGTTTATTGTTGTAAAAACTCAGAATAATTTTTGTGGAAATTTATAAAATTGTTTTGATATGATTATAGAATTTTATAAATAAAATGAAATAAACTTGAATTATTTATTATAAATATTAAATAAATAAATTTTTGAAAACTAAAAATTGTATGTTAAACTTTTTCATTAGATTAACATAATATAATTTTTGTAGAACTTTTAAAAGGCTTTTGGTATTTTAAAATGAATTTAAAAGTATAAAGGAATATATATATAAGTTTAAATAAAAAGAAAGGTTTTGTTGATACCGTGGTTCGAACCCGGGCCCTTGGCCGGTTCGTGTGTTTTAAATCACAAGCCCAGACCAACTGGTCTGGACCCTGAGAACGTTTAGTTTCAGTTTATTTTATATATATATAATATATAAGAAACTGATTTATATATAATTAAAATGAAAAGAAAAAAAATCGTTTAAGTGGGATTCGATCCCGCGTGTGTGGATAGACGAACATCAGACACAACCACCTGATCTAGATCAGGGGTTGTGTTTGATTCCAGTTTAATAAAAATATAACACCTTCTGTTAAAACATGTTCTTCCCCAAAATCACGACTTCGAGCCCTAGCTTTTGCAATCGAAGGATTCACACAACAATAACCCAATCATTCATAGGGTTATTGTTGTGTGATTGCCGAAGTTCAAAACCTACTGAGAATATGATACTTATAATAGCGAATCGTGTACGAATTGAATAGTCAACCCGTAAGTCAACTTTGAACCAATATCACTTGATTAGTTGAAATAACAAGAAATTTGAGATTGGGAGAGTATGTTCGGCGAGTTGTGAAGGTATGGGTAGGTCCAATTTATAGGGAGGTGGGTTGGATTGCACGATTGGAAATGTTGACTCGTCATTGATGATGGTGCGGCTAATTGAAGCAAATTTGGAAACGATTAATGATAATTGACCTTGTATAAGACGCGTCCTAGTCAGAAGATCATGCAATTATAGCAAATTGGGTTCCAAAACGCGTGAGAATGAGATGATTATGGAATCCCGTTGACACAGTTGACTTTTTAAGTCAACTGCCATCATATAAACACGTTATATAATTAAAATAGATAGGCAAAATAACACAACTGTCGTGTAGATCAGTTGGTTAAGTGGTTTGTGTGTTGGGTGACCCGGCTGAGGACTCGGGTTCGAATCCCGGCCTCAGCATATAATTTTTTGACAATTTATTATATATATATATGTATGTATATTATATATCAATAATATAATATTAGGGTTCCAAATGCTTTGCAATAATATTTTTAAAAGGTAAATAATGATGAGAAACTTGACGTTTTTATTCAAAACGATGGTAACGTACAAGTATAAATGCGTGATGTTACAGTAACTATATATTATATCGGACGATTAGTAATAGTGGCTAAAATGCGTGACTTATTATATCGATATTGGACTAAATTGATTGGACTATATAAGTATATAAATAAAAATAAGTATAGTTTATATAAAAGCGTCGAAACGTATAAGTCTTGTTTGATTGGGAATTGCGGATAAACAAATTGTAGTCTTGTGTTTTGAAGTTGATTTTGGGAATTTTTAGACAACTTGTGTTGTCTGGTTCGTACAAAAACAGAGGAGACTCTGCCGGAATTTTATAAAATTTATAAGCATAAACGAAGGCGATATTTCTTGTATATTTCATTATAAACAATCTTCAAGTATTTTGACCAATGTAGTTTTCTATAATATCGCAAAAGGTTTTCGACAAATGATTTCATGCAACATTTAAAGACAAACGTCGAACAATATTTCCACAACAAATACATATTATTTAGTGAGCATCAATTGTGTCAATCTTCGAAGATTTTGGTAACTAAAATATTGCTATTTAAATGATTTTGATTTACAAAAGCTCGACTTATTTGAGAAAGAATTATACAAAAATTATGTTTTGAAACTTTTAAAGACACAGATTTGGGAGAAGAAACGACATTGTTATTGATCGTTTTAAATAACTATACTTATATTTTTATCAAGGAGTATTTTCCTAAAATATAATTATAAGATGAGTTTTGACTCAGGATAAGTTATACGTTTCATAGTATTGGTCCAACATGGTTTACACACGAATAGTAACAAGTGAGTTACTTGGGTTCTAGGTCGTAGGAAAACATATATAAGTCACGATCGGTTCGACGAGTTAAAATGCTTAAGACTCGGGTTAATACACATGAGTCTAGATAGTTGGATAAACTATCTTTTAGCCGGATGATAGGTTAGGCTTATATGTGATAGGCTATTAAGGTGTCCTTTGTTGGTAATAGGGCACGAGGAAGTCGGTCGAGGATTCAGGCTTCGTTTGCTAACTTAGCAAGGAAATTAAGGTGAGTTCATACCCCACTTTTTACTGTTTTATAAATGTTTTCAGGGGAAGACATGCTTCTTTTATAAAAACCCAAGGAATTTCAAACGAACAAGTTTTTGATAAATGAAATGGGTGCGTGAGTGTCACGGCCCTACTTTTACTGGTTTTACTTTCGGGGAAGAAATATGCTACATACTTACATTCTAAAGGTCATGTTATACTACGGGTATGGATATTTACTATACGAGCATTTCATCAGGGAGTCCCAGGGGGAAACCATGAGTATGTGGGAACACATATCGGGGAAATATGGATAGATCTATTGGGACGAGCAAACCCCACTCGACGGCTAGGAGCCGAGCGGGTGCATATTGTCTCTACTACCAGGGTCACCGAGATGACGGTGGCCCACGGCTGGGCAAAAATAGGAAAACGTGTCAGTAATGGTTTCCCACTCGTAGTAGTAAAAATACTTAACGTCTAACTAACGTTCTTATAACATAGTAGTAACGGGAATGATCTTTTCAACTTATGGAAAACTCTTTTCTAAAACTTATGAACTCACCAGCTTTATGTTGACTTTTTAAGTATGTCTTTCAGGTTTAATCTTTGGTGACGACACGGTTGGAGTAGTCGACGTATTGGGATCGGGGATCCTAGAGGGTTAGCAATGGCGTTCAGGAAATAAGAGTCTTAGATGTATCGTTCCACTGCGCGGCGAAGCTACCAAACGTCACAACCGACGAGGGAAAGTCGGGGTGTGACATATTTAGCCTTCTTGAAACCCTAGATCTGACCAGCCAATCCCACATTCCAACGTATGGTCTAGATTAAGACAGATCTATACCAGCCAATCACAGTAGATCAATCTCAGACCTACAGATCCACAATGGTAGAACAGAAGATACAATCAAGATCAAATTACAGCGGAAGAACCAAGAATAAGAACCTGTCTCTAATACCATGTCAGAAACATGGAATCAGGAACTAATAACTTTTACTGATAATAACCCAACCCTAAATGTTTGAACCCTTACAAGATTGATCAGACACTGATCTTCTCCACAACTCTCAGAAATCAAACTAGAACACAAAAGAGATTATGTAACAGATAATCTCTACAAGATCTAACAGGGCAACTATCAGCAGATTCAGGATGAATCTGTTGATAACTTAAGAAACTAAACCCTAGATGAACGAAAGAGAGTACAAAGTGTGAGAGAGAGATAATATTTGATCGTAATGAATTCTGATTACAAATGAAGAAGCACACGCCTTTTATAGCTGGTCTTCCAAGCACACTCATCAAGGCAATCCAACTGATAACATTCATCTGCACTTTATTGATCAACGATGGACAATCCGTGATGTTAAGTCACACGGATTGCCACATAGGACGAAGATAAAACACACCAGAATGGGCCTACTCTTTATCTTGGGCCGCATCTTCCACTGGACACACTTATCGTCAATCTTGGGCTGGACCATGTCTGGACCATCTACAAGCAACCTTAGCCCAATATCTACAAGCACCTTTCTACTAGCCTAGCTACATTACCTGCATTTTATCTTATGCAACATGATGAACTTTAATGTGTAACAAAATAAAATGAAAGATTAAAAATATAACTATTATTATTTATTATATATTTTTAACACCATATGTATAAGATTGTAGTAAAACTACATAGTCCCATGCCCTTTAATAATTCATAAAAAATTGAAGACTGTGTATAAAAGGTACCGTAATTCTTGAATAACTGATGATTAGGATAATTATGTACATATATCCTAGGCTATGCGTCACTAGCCGAAAATTCAATAGGTTTCAATCACCTGGGAATGCATGAAAGACACCAAGTAAATTCATGATACACAGAACTCGTTCTTTATCAATTGTAGGTACCTTGAATTAATAGGCGGGTTCACCTTCGTGATAATCCGTGGTTGCTCTCACCTATGAAAACCAAACGGCATGTTTCTTAAACAAACATATATGTGTGCATGGACCTTAAAATAGTTATAGATCAGGCATGTTATAAAAATTTATTTAAATGTGCCCCTTATAGCCTTACTTATGAATGGGTCGATGTAAGTTGTGTTTTAGCTCAATTGAATTAGTTACAAGTGGATGTATTGAATATAGCCCAACCTCTATCTTGGGAGCATAAAATCTATAAGTGTTATTATTTACGTAGTTGTTGATAGCGAATAGCAGTAAATAGCGACAAGCAACCTATATGCTATGTAGCGATAGCAATTAAATAGCGGGCGCTATTTAATAAATAGTGATACACTAGAAGGAAACTATAATAATATTTTGTCTGTCTTATAAAAGTTCCGATAAATAATGAAGAATATATGCTTCTTATATCAATCCTATAACAAAAACCCCTAAAATACGCTTATTTTTTCAGAATATACCTGTATTTATTTAAAAGAAAAAGAAAAAAAAAAACTGTATTTGATCGCTATTTGAGCGCTAAACACCTCATAGCGCGGAGCTAACAACTATGATTATTTAATTATATACATTATTATTATAATACTATTATTTCTGTAACCTTGGTTTTAAAAAGCGTGAAGCGTACTAAAGCGACGATTTCCAAAACCGAGGCGCAAAGCGCAAAAGCGGTGGGATTTTTGTACGCGAAGCGCAAGATGATTATATAATTTTTTTTATATATGCTCTAGGTTTTTTGCATCATTTACTCAAAATATAGATACAAATAACGTTTATATATGATTTAACTTAAATATACAATCCTTTTAGCTACATATATAACAATTTTAAGCATAAAAACACCCCCGTACGAAAAGCGTGCGCCTCAGGGGCTTTTTGGACCTAAAAATCGCGTTTTTCTTGTGCTTTTCGCACGATGTGTGCCTAGGGTTACATTAGGCGCCAGGCTCTGCGCCTAGGTGCGCTTCGCACTTACGCGCGCTTTTTAAAACACGGTCTGTAACCATCTGTAACCATAAATAAAAGGTTAATTATTATTTTATAAAATATGGAGAAGAAGTGTTTCAACATAAACCCAATATGCACACCTTAACACAAGCCATTTTGACCCATTACCCAAATAACAAGTTTGTTATATCTTTTGACATTGAATCAAAGGGTTAATACCATTAATACCCGACACGCTTTTTCATTCATCAACCCATATTGGTATTTAAAGTCCTCGACTTGTTTAAATGAATTTATTTGTGAATCAACGTTAGCATTCTCGTTGTGAATGTGGAGACTATGTAGATGGTCTTTTTTTGTTGATGTGGATGTCATGTAGAGTCTTTTGTTGACGTGGACGGCATGTAGACTCTTTTTTTGTTGACATGACACTACGTTATCAAATTTTGATAGCCATACCCATAGTGCCATATATAAACATTTATTTTATCTTATATGATTAAAGATTATCAATTTCAGCCCTTGTAGAAATCTGGAACATGGTTTTAAAAAATGGTCGAGGCGCACACCTTGTGGCGCGCCTCAAAGCGATTAGGGAAAGGGGTTATTTTTTTAGGTGTGCCTCACATGCCTGACGCGGTAAGAAAAGGCGTGCCTGGGGGTTTGAGTTAAGCTTTTGATGTTTTAGACTTTTTGTGACATTTCATGTTTTATTTTATGTGTGTTTTGATGTTTTTGATGAATTTGATGATGAAATTAGTTAGGATTTTATTTTTTATAAGATATAAAATATTTTAATTTATTTTTAAATTCCGCCTCGGGCTTACGCCTTGTGAGGCAAAAGTAAAACGCCTCGTGAGGCAAAAGAAAAATACCTCGAGGCTCGTTTCCGTACTTTTAAACCTTGATCTGGAAAGCCTTTTTTATCATATTCAAACCCGTTTAAGGGGTTAAGTCATTTTTTAATTTTTCCCACAAGTATGTGAGTTTGAAAAAAGTTTAAGAACGCTTTGATATACCAAAACTGGGTTGAGGGATCTTATCATGCAAAAAAAAAAAAATGTTAGTTTTCCATCAAAAAGCCTCCTAAGTAAAAAGGACGAAGTCATGATCCTACCGTTTCAGCATGCGTGTATAAACTAGAAAGCATACAAACATAAAAACAGATGGATAAAAAATACCTTAATAAGTCAGACTATTGGAAGGACCCCATTAGTACCATTGCAACATGAGAACAATTGGACAAACAATAGTAGACACCTCATGCCACTTTCAAGCTGCTATCCTTATCACACCTAATGCATCCATCTTTGATCTCTTATACTACAAATCAAAAAAATTATAAGACGAAAGAGAACAGCAATCATGAATAGATAAATATAAAATAAAAGAAATAAAAATCACCACTTTAAAGGAAAAAATGTTCATCAAATTTACCTTAGTATCCTGGTGCCTGTTAATGCTATTTAAGCATTCATCTCCATCTACCTTTCTTTTCTAGGACCATTAAAAAATAGTATGATTAATTGTGTGACTTGGACATCAGTGTAAATTAGTTTATTACTCAAATTTTGTAATATTTTCCAAATAAAAGCAGTAAGGCATGAGGTTAGAATCTAACCTTCTCATGGAGCTTCCTAAAATGTTCAGCAGCAGAGTCATGACGACTGATTTTATCATTCTCGTTAATGTTATCTGTTGAAATGATACCGTGATATTACAATTTTAATATCCAGATTAGCTCGTTAATTTGTATTTGAAAATGTTGCATAAGGTTTGTGCAGGTCTAATGGTTCGGTCAACTTATGGTTGTGTGATTTGGGCTTGTAGCGGTTTTGCTAACGGGCTTGGTTAGGTAAGACTTGAAGATAATCATTTTGTGGATTCTTAAACGTTAATGGGCTTAGTATGTTGAGGCCTGTGAACCAACAAGTGTTTGTTAAGACCCGTTGCTGCTGTTGTGCATTGTATAATGACGTAATAATAAAAGAAGACCATATATACTACTCCTTGTAACAACACTAATAAGGAGGTGGAAGGTTCTTTCAAGTATATAGACCTAATGTGCTGCTCTCTCATATATGACAATACTCTGCTCCTCTCACATTACTATCAATTGAGGCGATTAGGGTTCATTCAATATAGGAGATTTCATCTGATCAAAGATTGTTTGTTCGCACTTTACACAAGTTTCTCCATTCTTTTAGGGTTTGTTTATGAGATGAGAGTTCACTTTATTTCACAGGTTATTCTCATCCTTATTTCACAGATCATCTATCTTATCTCTCATCTTCTTCGTCATTTATACAGTGGTCAAGCGATTAGTGTTGTTGATCAGTTTAAACATCTTGGTTCTGATCTTGTTTAGTGTCTAATCTAGTGTTTGATCGTAAGTTTAGATTTGCTTTGGTTAAGAGTTTTCTGTGTTTGTGTTTCCAGTATTTTTGTTTAGAGATTTTGGTTTGTATTTGTTCTTTCAAGTTTCATTTTATAAAGTTTCTTGGTTGAAAGTTGATATCAAAATCTTGACATGGTATCAGAGCTATAGGCTCTAATACTTCCCTCTTCCGCTCGATTATTCGATCTGATATTGTTAGGGTTTTCAGATGTTAACCCTGATTATTGTGGTCGTTTTCTTGATGTGATAATTATCGTTCGTCCAAAATTTGAGACATTTTTATCAGATTTTTCCTTTTTCTCTCATTCTCATAAAGCTTCATAGATCTAGGGTTTCATCTCATTGTTTGAGAGTCTTACGTCCCATTAGAATTTGATTTAGATTATCTAGTTGGTAATCTGATTGTTGATGTTCTTAAGAATTGTTGAGAGTTTATTTCTGTTCATGAGTTTATTGGTTCGTGTCTCTGTGACTCTGTACCAACGGTTGTTGCTTTACTTGCGGGTGTCACTAGTCGCTTCCTTCGTTTGCTTCCGCTAATTTGGGTTACAATATATCAACTGTTGATTCTGTTTATGGATTTGTTCTAATCATTGATTCCGGATTCCACGAAAAGAATTTGTTGTCGGTGTTCATGACACCATTAAGATCAGATGTGGTTGATTCTTACACATGGTGGTTAAGTGTTCATGATTGTCTGGTCTTTTGAGCGAAACTCAGTTTTCTGGACGTTGGATAAAGAAGATCGGCTAGGGAATAATTGTTGGATTTCTTGCGTCTTGTACCTTAAAATCCTAAGTGAAGGTTGTGAGGTCTTGACGGGCGGGCTATCTGGAAGGCGACCCTAACTTGGGTGGACTTTAGTGAGATTGCTCCTTATCTTTATTTTTCCTCGTGTGTCTAGACGTATGGTACCGGGTTAGAAGGACCGGCAATTGATCGAGTCTTAGTTGGTTGTTGACTGTGTTGGTCAAGGTCTAGGTGGCTCCAAGTTAAGGCCTGCGGTGGCACCATTGAGAGATGAACCCCTGATCTGGTCCCTGGCTTGGTTTTGCCAGTTTGTTTGTTTTGATTTCATTAGTTTTGTTAGTTTGATTTCATTAGTTTTGTTGGTTGTCATTTTTGACTTGGGTAAATCTTTTTGACTTGATGTTTCTATGACATTAGTTTTCAAGTTAAAATAAGTGGGTTTTTTTTGTGACATAACTTGTATGAAATCTGAAAACTGTTTGATATATTCTAATTTTTTAATACCTTGTGGTCTGCATTTGATGTTATTATACAAAGATCTCGGATTCTCTAAGTCTTTAGTGTGAGATTATTATGACTATAATCTCATATGTTGTTTAATAGAAATTGTAAAATTTCTTTTGTGATCTGTGTATTAGTTACTGTTATGATTTTTGAATCGGGTGGTTCAATTTGTTCTTAAAAAACTAAAAAAGGGGTTTATCGAAGAAAATTTGCTTAATTAATCAGATTAGTCTTTAAATCCTTTGCAAAGTTTTATTTGACATGAATTTAGACATTCTTTAGTTGTGGTTTCAACGTCATCTTTAACTGTATCTTGATGAGTTGTTTTTTTATTAAACTCAGATCATGATGGTTTGTCTCTTAAGTATGACGACTATTGAAACTTGTTGTTTGTTTTGACATCATTTCTCTTGAATTCTCTGGTGTTGGCACTTGATCTAGGATTATTAAATAAAATCTACGTGTTGTAGGTTTAAGTGTCTGTTAGATCGTGTTAGTGTTTTTTTGTATATTTTTCTTGTTGATGACATAAGCCGTAGTGTTAGGATCTGAGTTTGATTTGTTTTGATTGTTTATAAATGAAATATGAATGAAGTTAAACAAATATGGAAAGTGCAGCGGAATAGTAAACTATAAATCAAAACAAAGAGAATAATTGTTTTCGAATCAAACTTCTCATTAGTCAAATGATTTCAATGATTACACAATTACTCCCCCTCAGCCTGATCACTCACTGATTGTTTGTCTGAGAGAATGTTTGGAGTGATGAATATAACAGTACATGCACTGTTCTATTTATAGACAAACTAAACCACTGATGACCTACGGCTGACGTCACCTAAGACAGTGAAATCTAACAGATATATACCAACATAAAACAACTGATGAATACAAACACTGTTACATTGCTAAGCTCTGATGACTAAACAGCTCATGGGTAAAATTTTGATGCTTCTATCCATTGTTGGAGCCTAAGTGCTGTTGGCTCCAACAGTCCTTGTCTTCAACAGTCTTTTAGCTCAACAGTTGTTTCTTCAATTAGCTCTTTGTGATCAGCACTTGTACTCTAGCAGTTGTTAGGGGAACAGGAGTTGTTAGAAGCCAATAGTCTTTTGGGGGGAATAACTTGAAAACACTAATTTATTATAGATCATATATATATATATAGTATGTTTTGGCTTTTCAGGTCATCTATTCTTCTCCAGGTCAGCAGACCCAACAATCTCCCCCTAGAACAGATGATGCCAAAACTCAACCCTTATTGCTGATCTTTATTCCTCATCAGACTTTCTCTAATTTGCCCTTTGAATTGTAATTCAAAGTTTAAGGAGAATAAGTCTTCAGCATCTCTTTCAAGCTCTAAGTTAAGAAGGTCTTGGAGATCATCTACACACAAACCATATGCATCAACCATTCTTAACTTCTGAACTTCTCCATTAGATCTGAGCAGAGTCAATTCATGGGTGTCTTTGTTGACCTTCCACTTTAGAAATTTTGAACCTAAGGATTTCTTGAGTTGCAGATTTATTTGGGATGAGTTTGGTGATGGAGGTCTCCCAATGATTCTTCTGAGTTCTTCAGAAACATGGTCAGAAAAGTAATGGACTTGGTTGAAGATCCCTTCTTTCACAAATGTGTCAGCAAACTCTTTTTCATCTTCTTCTGACATCTGCTTCTGCCTTTTGTACTGTCTCTTGGCAGCAATGGATAGGTCAGATGTTGCAAGTAAGCTGTCAAGTGTAAAGGTCTGTTGGGATCTTTTAACCACTGGTGCATCAGAGTAAATTGGTTTTCTTGGTAGAGTGGGATCAGTTTTTCTATTCTCTTCAAGCTTCTTGTATGTTTCAACCAGTCTCAGCTTAGACCATTTTGCCACAGACCTCATCTCTCCATACTTAGCAGCCACTATCTCTTCCCTCATTCTTTTATACTTCAAAGCTCTGGCTGGGTCTCTGCCTTTTCTGAAATCAAGGACAAAGGCCTTTTGAGTAGGATTCTTGGTCATCTCTTCAATTCTATAAAGTTCTTCTTGAAGGGCATGAGTGGTCCATCCTGCAAATTGTTTCTTATTTGCTTTGTAAGGCATGGTTGCTAAGAACTGATCAAGAATAGATTCCCTGACTACCCTTTCCAAATCACTACTGAGTGGCATGTTTGACATAGAATTACTCAGGGTCTTAACAAAATCTTCAATCCTTCTCAATTTGCTAAGCTCTGCTGAATGGATGCCCTAAATAGTTCTGTCACCCTTTCCTTTACATCTCTCCTTGATGATCAAATCTGTCTGTTCTGCTTTATACTTCAAATATTCATCTATGTTTCGGGGAATAGGAAAATTTGGGAGAGATTGGAAGGTATCGTTTGATGGATCCTCAGTATTGTAGAAGGATTGAATTTGCCCCTTGAGTAGATCAAGCTCAAGAGGATACTGAGCAGCCAATGGTGTGATGGATGGTGGTGGTCTATGGGAAGCAAATTTGGAAGTGTGTGGTGAAAAAGATGTGAGTGGAATGGTTGGAATGGGTACAAATTTTGGTGATGAAATGGGAGTTAGTGTGGTTTCTATATTCTCATCCTGTACCACAAAGGTTGATTTTAGCTTCCTTTTGTACAGGATCAGAGGTGATGATGGTGTTTGGGTAGCAGTGGATGTGTTACATATGTTGGCACTTGTGCAGGACCAGTAGATGTTTGGGGTTGTAATGGTGAAGTGGGTGGCATAGTTATTGGTGGTGTAGTGGTGGTTGCTGTAATGGGTTCAGTGGTTGGTTTAGTAGTTGTGGTGGTAGCAGTTGTTTTGGTGGTAGCAGTGGTTCTAGCAGATGTTTTGGGAGCAGAGTTTTTGGTTTTGGATGGTGGTTGCCTAACATGTTTTGCAGGCATTTTCTTCCTTTTAGAGGAGCCAACATCTTCAACTTCTTGCTGTTGCTCTTGTTTCTTTTGCACTAGAGCCTCTGCTTTGACTTCCAAAGTATCAGACATTTTTTGCTTAGCTTCAGCAGCCTCTTCAGCAATGATGTTGGCAGATTCATCAATTTCTTTTGCCTTACCAGCTTTGGAAGATTCAGCAGTAGCAGTGGTTTGATCAGTGGGTTGTTGTGGAGTTGGAGCAGACCCTGGTTTGTTGGCAGCAGACTTTTGTGATTGACCTTTTTGAGAAGGTGGACATCCAAAGGGATCTAGCTTTGGCAATCTATCTCTGCCACTCTCCCCCTTTTTGGCATCATCAGCAGTGAATTCATCATCATCTTCATCTTTTAAGATAGTTGTGGGGGCAGAGCCAGTGGTCTTCCTTAGATGATCTTTGATGGATTTAATGTATGCTTGGGTATCTGTGTACCTAGCATCTATCATGGTTCTGATTTGAGCCATATATGTTTCATGTGTTTGATCTGCTAGTTTTCGATGAGCTATGATGATGGGGCTAACAGACTTCCATAGCTCACTAGCAACATCTTCAGTGGATGGTTGACTTTTGGTGAGGACAACTAAAGATTGCAATATTGTCTTGATATCAGTCTTGATGTCAGCAACAGATGTTTCAATGGATGTAACTCTCTCCGTCAATATCTGGTATTTTAACCCATCACCTAAGTTAATAGGATCATCTGGATTCCTACCTGAGGTGGTAGTTGTAACTGATTCAGTTCTAGGAGGTGAGTCCATAGAATAAGAACCAGATGCCCCTTTGTCTTGGTTCTGGGGACTTCCAACTGATTTTGGGGTCACTATAGTGGCCTCATTAGTTGTTGTCTTCAAGGAAGTCTTAGGGATGGAACCACTGTCCTGTTGTGAAACTATGGTCTCTACAGCAGTAGTGGCTGCTTCACTTGAAAAACCACCTTGAGTTACATGTAACTCAAGAGGTGTAACCTCTTCTGTTCGTGGGCTAGCCCATTGATTTTCTCGGACCCAGTCACTTGTTGAGGTATACTCTCAGTGATAGGTGATGGAGAGGAACTGATAATGTCCTGAGTTTTATTAATAGCTTCGAACAATGGTTGCATGGTAAGGAGGACATGTGATGGTGAAGGTTGGGGAGTGAAAAGAGAACCAGCCTCGGGAGAAGGGCTTTTGAACATATGGTCAAGTGACTCATATGCTTCATGATGTGTGTCCCCTTGGCTTACATCATGATCCTTTTGTGAGGATTCATGAGGAGTTTGTGTAACACCCCAACCGATGGCGGAAACATCGAGGTGTCACATAAGAATGAGTATACAGTAGCACATGGTAATCCAAATTTTAATTGAAATAAATATTAAATGGCAAATATCCAAAAATTGAAATACATAAGAGTTTTAAATGTGGAAATCTAATACATCACACAAGAATCAAGCATGCATAGACTCCTTATTGTCTTCATAAATACTCTAATCTTCATGCATCATTATTACCTGTTGAGTTGTAAAAATGGGGGGGGGGGGGGGGGGTCAACTAGAAGTTGGTGAGAATACATAATCCATGTTAAGCATATAGTTTAAGTATAAAAGTCTAGCAATTCGTATGTCTATCGTAAATTTAAGTCTACATGAATAGTATAATATGTTGACATAATCAAACCTCCGACTGGTTTAGGTCCATCCCGTCATCTACGGTTCACCTTAGTAATATGTTGGAACAATAACAATCACCCACGTTACCTATGTAGGAGGTACACGTATCCGGGTGGGGTTGTCAATCCAATAGATCTATTATTGAGTATCGCCGGCTTGGCCATAGCTAATGATTATGTAATGTTGAAACTCGTTGAAACTCGTTGAAACTCGTTGAAACTGTTGACTAATTCATGAGGCAATAAAGTTTACTACTAGACATGCATGTTGAATTGCTTAAAATTGTTGCAAGTGTAAAGAATCGCATAAACATGGTTACGTAAACTCACCTTGGTATAGTATTAGGTATTGAGGAATAGTATAAGTGTAGCCCAATAGATTGCCAAGTATTACCCTATGTATAAGGCAACAAATAAGTCTATGTCTAACTAGTTTATAAGTATATTCTAGGGTTTCGATTTGGGGATATCCAATTGTTGAATTTATAATAAAATGTTAATTAAATAAAGTAAAAATTGATAATTAAATAAAAGAAAGTCTTTATATAAAATTTGAATTTAGAATGTTCACAATAATGTGTTTGACGTATAAAAATAATTTTTATAAAATTATTTTCTTGAAAATAGATTTTATAAATCTATTTATTACAAATTGCCAAAATTTAACTTTAATATTTAAAAATACTAAAATTAAAGAATTATTATTTTAAAAATCATATTTCTGTTCTAAATATTCAGAAATAATTTGTATAAAATTTTGGTGCAAAAATAATAAAAATTGAATTTATTATGATTTAATTATGATTAAAACTAACAAAAATTGATTAAAAATATAAAATAAATGATTTTTCTGAATTAAAAATCATTTCAGTAAAGTTTAACATTGTACAAACATAGGATAATTTTTGTAGAAATTTATAAAATTGTTTTGATATTTTAATGGATTTTTATAAATATAATAGTATAAAATTGATTTAATTATTATAAATATTAAATAAATGAATTTCAGAAAACTAAAAATTGTAGATAAATCATTTACATCAGATTTGATAAATATAATTTTTTTAGAATTTATAAAAAGGTTTTAATATTTCAAAATGAATTTACAAGGTTTAAATGTAATATATAAGTATAAATGGTTTGTTAAAAAAATGTGAAAAAGAAGTGGAAAAAGGGGCGCCCAAGCCGGGACTCGAACTCGGGTGATTATGGTTACGAGCATCAGTCACAACCACTTGGCCTAGGCCTGTGGTTGTGATTTATCTCAGTTTTAAAAATATATATCCACGATGATAAATCAGTTTTATCCCCAAATTCATAAACACGAATCCTAGTTCCAGCAATAATCCAATTCACTCATCAATAGCCCAATTAATCATGGGGCTATTGATGAGTGATGGCCGATGTATAAAACCCACAGGAAAAATCGAACTTACAAGTTTGTTTCGTGTTCGATTGCTCGGTCAAGAATAAAAGTCAAACAGCGATCAAGCAATAATAAAAAGAGTGATTTGAAGAAGATTGGGGGTTGAGAAGAGTTTATTGGCGAGTTGTAATTCTTCGAGGATGATCAATTTATAGTGCTAAGCACTGGATTGATGATATGGTAAGGATTGACCGTGCATTAAAGTTCAAACGCGTATAGGTTCAATTTGGTGGACAATTTATTGTCAATCAGTGTGTAGCTTAGTCGGATGAGGCCGGTCATCGCGTAGGGTTACCAAAATTATACAATTCACGAGTTAATTCTGATGGATTAGGCAAGTCATTCATCACAGTTGACTTTGCGAGTCAACTGTGAAGTTTTGAAGTCTTGATATAATAATAAAGCGCTGGATATTATTCAAAAGTGAAGGCCAGCCCAGCTGGTTTGATGGTTGGTGTGGTTTGGGCCGGCTTGGGCGCGGGTTCGATTCCCGGCCCAAGCAGTTTTATTTTTTTTATAATTATCATGTTTAACCAAATAATAATAATAATATTTAGGGTATTAGGGTTCCACAAGTGCGACAAAAATAATTAATGCGAATAATATAGGTAGAACTTGACGTTTTATTTAAATACGATGGTGTAACGTACAAGTATAAATACGAAATGTTACAGTCTCCCCTACTTTTAGGAACTTCGTCTCGAAGTTGGAGTTGGAGAGTCTGGTGGAAAAAGATGTGGATACTTCGACTTCATCTGGTCTTTACGTTCCCAAGTGAACTCTGGGCCTCGTTTTGATTCCCAACGAACCTTAACGATCGGAATGCGACTGCGCTTGAGTTTCTTGACTCCAGTATCAACAATCTCGACGGGTTTCTCGATAATGTGCATGCTTTCATCAATTTGCACATCCTCAAGAGGAACATGAAGGTTCTCATCCGCTAAGCATTTCTTGAGATTAGAAACATGGAAGGTCGGGTGAACATTGCTTAGCTCAGGTGGAAGATCAAGTTTGTAAGCCACTTTTCCAACTCTGTCAAGAATTTTGAAGGGGCCTACGTATCGAGGAGCTAGTTTTCCCTTTCTACCGAAACGAATTACTCCTTTCCAAGGGGATACCTTAAGTAGTACAAGGTCCCCAACTTGAAATTCCAAGGGTTTACGACGTCTATTAGCATAACTCTTCTGACGACTTCTAGCCTTGAGAAGATTATCCTGAATAAGCTGAATTTTGTCTGTGGTTTCCTGGATTAGTTCGGGTCCAGTAATACGAGCTTCACCAACCTTAGTCCAACAGACAGGTGAATGACATTTCCGACCATAGAGTGCCTCGAAAGGAGCCATGTTAATGCTGGCGTGGTAACTGTTGTTGTATGAAAACTCAACCAAAGGAAGATGAGAATCCCATGCGCCACCAAAATCGATGATACATGCCCTGAGCATATCCTCAAGTGTTTGGATGGTCCGTTCAGTCTGACCATCTGTTTGAGGGTGATAAGCAGTACTCAGGTTCAACTTGGTATCCAAAGCATCTTGTAGAGACTCTCAAAAGTGAGAGGTGAAACGACCATCGCAATCAGAAATAATGTCCAAAGGTATACCATGACGACATACGATTTCACTTACGTACATCTTTGCCAATCTTTCCACAGAATACTTCTCACGAATAGGTAAGAAGTGAGCTGACTTGGTCAAACGATTGACTATTACCCAAATACTGTCAAAGCCTTTTGGTGTACGAGGGAGTTTGGTGATGAAATCCATAGCTATGCTCTCCCATTTCCATACAGGAATCTCTGGTTGTTCAAGCATACCAGATGGTCGTTGATGTTCAGCCTTGACCTTGGAACAAGTGAGGCATTTTGCAACGAAAAGAGCAATGTCTTTCTTCATACCAGGCCACCAATAAGAATAATGGAGATCTTGGTACATCTTGTCGGCTCCAGGGTGAATAGAATAACGAGACTTATGAGCCTCGTTCATGAGGAAAGTACGAAGATCATCACGGTCGGGAATCCACAGTCGATTAAGAAAATAGAGAAGACCATCAGGTTTGGTTTCAAGTTGAGTTTCTGCACCACAAGACATTTCATCGTACATGTTACCTTGGGTGACTGAGGTGTGTTGAGCCTGGAGAATGCGATCTTGAAGATCAGTACGAACTCTCGCACATTGGAGTTTGATACGCTCTTTTCGACTAAGTGCGTCAACCACAACATTCGCCTTGCCAGGATGGTAGCGAATTTCGCAATCATAGTCGTTAAGTAATTCAACCCAACGTCGTTGCCTCATGTTAAGATTCTTTTGGTCAAAGACATGTTGGAGACTTTTATGGTCTGTGAACACCACACATTTGGTCCCATAAAGATAATGTCTCCAAATCTTGAGTGCAAAGACAATAACGCCCAATTCAAGGTCATGGGTGGTATAATTCTTTTCGTGAGTCTTGAGTTGTCGAGACGCATAAGCAATAACCTTTCCTCGTTGCATGAGAACACAACCAAGACCCTGGTTCGATGCATCACAGTAGACCACGAAATCATCATTACCATCAGGTAGAGACAAGATAGGAGCTTCACAGAGTTTCAGCTTAAGAGTTTCAAATGCTTCCTCTTGCTTTGGTCCCCACTCATAGGGCTTACCCTTGTGAGATAAGGTAGTGAGAGGAACAGCGATCTTGGAGAAATTGGCGATGAATCGACGATAATAACCAGCCAAACCAAGGAATGAACGGACTTCAGTTGGAGTTTGAGGAACACTCCAATTTTTCACAGCTTCGATCTTTGCGGGATCAACATGAATTCCGTTCATATCAATGACATGTCCCAAAAATTGAACTTCCTTAAGCCAAAATTCACATTTTGAGAACTTGGCATACAGTTGTTCTTTCTTTAGGAGACCCAAGATGGAGTGAAGATGTTGCTCGTGATCGGATTTTGATTTAGAGTAAATCAAAATATCATCGATGAAAACGATCACAAATTTGTCGAGGTAGGGTCTACAAACCCGATTCATCAAATCCATAAACACTGCGGGAGCATTGGTCAATCCAAAAGGCATAACCATGAATTCATAGTGACCATAGCGTGTGCGAAAAGATGTCTTGGGAATATCTTCATCGTGGACTCTAAGCTGATGATAACCGGAATGGAGATCAATCTTCGAGAAGTGGGTTGCTCCTTGAAGTTGATCGAAGAGATCGTCAATCCTAGGAAGTGGATAACAATTCTTGATGGTGAGTTTGTTGAGTTCACGATAGTCAATACACATTCTAAGAGAACCATCCTTCTTTTTAACGAACAAGACAGGGGCTCCCCATGGAGAAGAACTAGGGCGAATGAACCCTTTATCAGAAAGTTCCTGTAATTGACTGGCGAGTTCTTGCATCTCAGAGGGTGCAAGACGATAAGGAGCTTTAGCGACAAGATTAGCACCAGGAACAAGATCAATTCGAAATTCCACTTGTCGAGCAGGAGGCAAACCAGGTAAATCCTCTGGGAAGACTTCAGGATAATCACGAATAATAGGAATGTCTTGGATACTTTTGCCTTTGTCCTTCTTCTCTATTACGTTAGCTAAGAAGGCTGTATACCCATTTCGTAAGTACTTTTGGGCAGTAGTACAAGACATAAGCTTAAGCTCGCCACAGGGTTTCTCACCATAGATCTTCAAAATCTCACCAGATTCGAGAGGAATGCGTATGACTTTCTCGAAGCACAGAATTTCGGCACGATGAGTTGACAACCAGTCCATGCCTACTATAACATCAAAGCTACCAAGATGCATGGGGATGAGATCGATAGAGAAGGTATGATCGTCGAGGTTCAACAAGCAGTTACGAATAATAGAGTCGATCGAAATAGACTTCCCGTTAGCTACCTCTACCACTAAAGGTTCCTCTAGATTAGTGTGGGGTAAGTTAAGTAAAGGTTCAAACTTCAGTGACACAAATGACTTATCAGCTCCCGAATCAAATAATATGGATGCATAGTGGTTATTAATGAGGAACGTACCATTCACCACTTCATTATTGTCACGAGCCTGGTTAGCGTTGAGATTGTAGGCGCGACCTCGAGCACCTTGGTTCTGGTTGCGGTTCTGGTTTTGGTTTTGGTTTCGGTTTTGGTTCTGGTTACGATTAGGGCAGTTGTTGATGTAGTGATCAGGGCTACCACACTCGTAGCATTGACCACGAGTAGGCCTGTTGTTTTGTTGGTTGGGAGCTGGGTTGTTTCTGGCTGGGTTGTTTTGGTTGTTTTGGGCAGCAGGGGCTTGACAGGCGTTGGTGTAGTGTCCATACCGTTTACAGTTATTACACTGGCGGCACGGTCTACCAGGAAGATGATGGAACTGACAGGTGTTGCAAAGAGGGTGTGTCCCGCCATATGGCTTCTTGGCTGGGTTTTGGGCAGTAGGTGGAGTAGCAGCAACCATGTAGTTTCTAGCCTTGCGCTTTTTGTTGCTTGAGGTCTCAGGCTTGACTTCAATTGCAGGCTGTGGAGTGTCTTTGGCAACCGTCTTCTTAGTGCCCTTGCGGAAGAGGGTACCGTTCTTCACGTGATTATCAGTAAGAGTGGCCGCTAGACGCTTGGCCTCTTCCAAAGTTGCAGGATTTCTTCCCCAAACGGTGTCCTGGATTTGCATGGGCAGACCACCGATGTACTTCTCGATGGCTACCGGCAGAGGAGTAACTTTGTGAGGCAACAATAAGCTAAGCTCGTGAAAGCGGGTGTTGTAGGCAAGGTTTTCCCCACTATCTTGAGCTAGGGTGTGAAACTCATCCTCAAGCTTCTTAACTTCATTGCGAGGACAAAACTCTTCCTTCATGACCTCCTTGACTTGGTCCCATGTCATAGCAAGAGCAACTTCGGCCCCACGAGTACGCTTTTCTTCATTCCACCAAGTGAGTGCTCGTTTGTGGAGAACACTCATGGCGTAACGAACCTTGAAGTTGTCGGGGCATTCACTGTTGATGAAGGTATTCTCAATACCCTCAAACCACTGGAGGAGTCCTGTAGCTCCTTCTTCACCACTAAACTTTGGAGGGTTACAAGAATTGAAATGCTTAAGGGTGCAGGCTGGGGGTCCATTTCCATTACCATTGCCGTTCCCGTTCCTATTGCCGTTACCGTTGCTGTGACCGTTCCCGTTGCCGTTCATTTGGATGACCTGAGCGAGTAAATTGGGAACTAGAGTTGCGATTTGCTGCGCCATTTGTTGAGAAATGATCGCAGCCAGTTGAGCATCGATACCATTGTTGTTGTGGCTAGGACCTTGGTCATGGTTATGGTTGTCACCACCTTCTTCGTGGTTCTCACCATTGCTGTTGCGAGTGCTGCGACGTGGAGGCATGATCTGTAATAGACACAATGAAATGAATGAGATTATATAAGGAATGTAATCATTTATTCATTAATTAAAACGAATAAACGAAAACGTTGACTTATCAAAGATTCTAAATTCTAATAACATATGAAGACATGCTTTAGCCTATAAGTGAACACTCATCCCGAGAATTCCCAGGTAGGCATCCGGGTCCCTCGTCTGATTGGGATATATGCGCAATGCCAGCCTAGACAGAAGACTCAGAATACAGGCGTTCACCCTTCCAGATTGCATGTGTTCGTTATTAAAATCTAGAACTTCGACGAGATCTCAAGGGGGTTCAGGTTAAACCTGAGGATTTTGTCCTACTAATCTAATGGTGGATCAGGATTGCAGCAGACGAATAAGAGTAGTCACATGTAGGTTTAGAGTTATATAAGGTATAGGATAAGGATAGGATTAGGGAAGCAATTAGGGTTACAAGTAAGAGAAGCAAGTACTGTTTAAGTCCCTAAGGTTATAGTCTAGATTATTTTCTAATAACCTAATTCCCTATAACCAAGGCTCTGATACCAATCTGTAACACCCCAACCGATGGCGGAAACATCGAGGTGTCACGTAAGAATGAGTATACAGTAGCACATGGTAATCCAAATTTTAATTGAAATAAATATTAAATGGCAAATATCCAAAATTTGAAATACATAAGAGTTTTAAATGTGGAAATCTAATACATCACACAAGAATCAAGCATGCATAGACTCCTTATTGTCTTCATAAATACTCTAATCTTCATGCATCATTATTACCTGTTGAGTTGTAAAAATGGGGGGGGGGGGGTAAACTAGAAGTTGGTGAGAATACATAATCCATGTTAAGCATATAGTTTAAGTATAAAAGTCTAGCAATTCGTATGTCTATCGTAAATTTAAGTCTACATGAATAGTATAATATGTTGACATAATCAAACCTCCGACTAGTTTAGGTCCATCCCGTCATCTACGGTTCACCTTAGTAATATGTTGGAACGATAACAATCACCCACGTTACCTATGTAGGAGGTACACGTATCCGGGTGGGGTTGTCAATCCAATAGATCTATTATTGAGTATCGCCGGCTTGGCCATAGCTAATGATTATGTAATGTAGAAACTCGTTGAAACTGTTGACTAATTCATGAGGCAATAAAGTTTACTACTAGACATGCATGTTGAATTGCTTAAAATTGTTGCAAGTGTAAAGAATCGCATAAACATGGTTACGTAAACTCACCTTGATATAGTATTAGGTATTGAGGAATAGTATAAGTGTAGCCCAATAGATTGCCAAGTATTACCCTATGTATAAGGCAACAAATAAGTCTAAGTCTAACTAGTTTATAAGTATATTCTAGGGTTTCGATTTGGGGATATCCAATTGTTGAATTTATAATAAAATGTTAATTAAATAAAGGGAAAATTGATAATTAAATAAAAGAAAGACTTTATATAAAATTTGAATTTAGAATGTTCACAATAATGTGTTTGAAGTATAAAAATAATTTTTATAAAATTATTTTCTTGAAAATAGATTTTATAAATCTATTTATTACAAATTGCCAAAATTTAACTTTACTATTTAAAAATACTAAAATTAAAGAATTATTATTTTAAAAATCATATTTCTGTTCTAAATATTCAGAAATAATTTGTATAAAATTTTGGTGCAAAAATAATAAAAATTGAATTTATTATGATTTAATTATGATTAAAACTAACAAAAATTGATTAAAAATATAAAATAAATGATTTTTCTGAATTAAAAATCATTTCAGTAAAGTTTAACATTGTACAAACATAGGATAATTTTTGTAGAAATTTATAAAATTGTTTTGATATTTTAATGGATTTTTATAAATATAATAGTATAAAATTGATTTAATTATTATAAATATTAAATAAATGAATTTCAGAAAACTAAAAATTGTAGATAAATCTTTTACATCAGATTTGATAAATATAATTTTTTTAGAATTTATAAAAAGGTTTTAATATTTAAAAATGAATTTACAAGGTTTAAATGTAATATATAAGTATAAATGGTTTGTTAAAAAAAGTGAAAAAGAAGTGGAAAAAGGGGCGCCCAAGCCGGGACTCGAACCCGGGTGATTATGGTTACGAGCATCAGTCACAACCACTTGGCCTAGGCCTGTGGTTGTGATTTATCTCAGTTTTAAAAATATATATCCACGATGATAAATCAGTTTTATCCCCAAATTCATAAACACGAATCCTAGTTCCAGCAATAATCTGATTCACTCATCAATAGCCCAATTAATCATGGGGCTATTGATGAGTGATGGCCGATATATAAAACCCACAGGAAAAATCAAACTTACAAGTTTGTTTCGTGTTCGATTGCTCGGTCAAGAATAAAAGTCAAACAACGATCAAGCAATAATAAACAGAGTGATTTGAAGAAGATTGGGGGTTGAGAAGAGTTTATTGGCGAGTTGTAATGCTTCGAGGATGATCAATTTATAGTGCTAAGCACTGGATTGATGATATGGTAAGGATTGACCGTGCATTAAAGTTCAAACGCGTATAGGTTCAATTTGGTGGACAATTGATTGTCAATCAGTGTGTAGCTTAGTCGGATGAGGCCGGTCATCGCGTAGGGTTACCAAAATTATACAATTCACGAGTTAATTCTGATGGATTAGGCAAGTCATTCATCACAGTTGACTTTGCGAGTCAACTGTGAAGTTTTGAAGTCTTGATATAATAATAAAGCGCTGGATATTATTCAAAAGTGAAGGCCAGCCCTGCTGGTTTGATGGTTGGTGTGGTTTAGGCCGGCTTGGGCGCGGGTTCGATTCCCGGCCCAAGCAGTTTTATTTTTTTTATAATTATCATGTTTAACCAAATAATAATAATAATAATATTTAGGGTATTAGGGTTCCACAAGTGCGAAAAAAATAATTAATGCGAATAATATAGGTAGAACTTGACGTTTTATTTAAATACGATGGTGTAACGTACAAGTATAAATACGAAATGTTACAGTTTGGCTGGGTTGAGATATATCCATTTGTTGAGAGAAAGTATCAGCAGTGGTTTGTTGTTGCTTTTGTGCTACAACAGAGGTCCCTTTTTAGATTTCTTGTGGGGTTTGGTGGATGGAAGTTTCTTTTTGGAAGTGGCTGGTGTGGGTTTCTCAGCACTGGATGTAGTGCCATGATCACCAGGAGTAGTGGGCTCAACAACAGAGGTTTTAACAACAATTGTTGTCTTAACACCCTTTTCTTGTGTTTGGAAACTTTAACTTTTGACAATTTTTC
Source organism: Ambrosia trifida (assembly GCA_028751855.1). Classification (NCBI taxonomy): domain Eukaryota; kingdom Viridiplantae; phylum Streptophyta; class Magnoliopsida; order Asterales; family Asteraceae; genus Ambrosia; species Ambrosia trifida. The sequence goes on along the minus strand of CM054129.1, from coordinate 63,715,652 downwards.
TTGGGTGTTTGGACCCAACATTCTTGTAAAAGTTTCTTAAGAGAGACTCTTCATTTGAAGAGATTCTCCCTTTTTTAATACCTTTCCAGGTAAAACCTTTTGTAGGATAACACTTAAAAGTCTTGGGTACAAGAGAAAAGCATTGTTAGACCCAAACTTGACTCCCTTCACATTTGCTACTAAATCCAGAAATAGAGCCTGGGATAGATTGTAGTTAGATTCTGACAACAATGCATATCCCAAGTACTGAACTTTCAATGTGATTTCATTGAAAGAAGTGGTTTTAGCAGAGAGACAGATAAGGAGTGCATGAAAGAAAAATTTCATGAATGGTGGGAAATATTTTTTTATAAATTGTTACTCGAGGAATCTGTGAATCATAACCCCTTTCTAGAAACTCTGTGTGAAGTTCAGCCTTAGGAAAAGAATCCATACCTGCCAAATCGTTTAGAGAGAAGGTTGTGGATATGGTTTGGGGGGTTATGGTGACATTTGTTTCTCCAATTTTTGAAATAATGGTTGTTGGCTTTTTGTCTTGTAGTAAAAACTCAGCATTTAACCAGAATTCTTGAAGTGTGTCAATGAATATGGGTGCATCAGCGGTGAGGATAGGCAAGTATTTGGATTTGAGGAAGATGTCAATGATGGTGTGGAACGGAGTGTTTTACACTGTTTTAACCAGATAAGGTAGGTAATTGTGAGGGGCTTTTGTTTGAAGATCCATTGTAATGGAGTTCGAGTTGGAAATATGAATGAAGTTAAACAAATATGGAAAGTGTAGCCGAATAGTAAACTATAAATCAAAACAAAGAGAATAATTGTTTTCGAACCAAACTTCTCATTAGTCAAATGATTATAATGATTACACAATTACTCCCCCTCAGTAAGATCACTCACTTATTGTTTGTCTGAGAGAATGTTTGGAGTGATGAATAGAACAGTACATGCACTTTTCTATTTATAGACAAACTAAACCACTGATGACCTACGGCTGACGTCACCTAAGACAGTGACATCTAACAGATATATAACAACATAAAACAACTGATGAATACAGACATTGTTACATTGCTAAGCTCTGATGACTAAACAGCTGATGGGTAAAATTCTGATGCTTCTATCCACTGTTGGAGCCTAAGTGTTGTTGGCTCCAACAGTCGTTGTCTTCAACAGTCTTTTAGCTCAACCGTTTCTTCAATCAGCATTTTTACTCTAGCAGTTGTTAGGGGAACAACATTTGTTAGAAGCCAACAGTCTTTTGTAGGGAATAACTTGAAAACACGGATTTATTATGGATCATATATATGTAGTATGTTTTGGCTTTTCAGATCATCTGTTCTTCTCCAGGTCAGCAGACCCAACATGTAGAGGTTAGCGAAGGATGTGTAAGCAGATCCGGTTGGTTTTTGTTTATTTTCTGATGACTGTACTTGTTATTTTTGCAGTCTTATATGTGTTCTTCTATGTGGAAGATTGTATTCTGATATTGAAATCTTGTGATTTTAAATGTTTATTAGATGTGTATAGGCTGTAACTGTGTTTACATGTTGTGAGTCATGTGACTCTTGTTTTTTATATAGGCTTTAAGTGTGTCTTGATGGGATTTTGTTATTTGAACTCATAACGTGATGGTTTTGTGTGGTCTACATTCAATAGGTCAATAATCTTGTTGTTTGGTTAGTCGAACTATGTGGTAGGCGTATTTTAACCAGCTGTATTGTCAAGATTATATTTTTAACAGCCTTGTATGTTGTCTCTTGTGAGGATTTCTGGTTGCAAAGCCTGTGTTTTTTGTTCAATCAGAATTTGTTAGGCTGCATTTTTATAATCTGATGTAGATCATGTTGTTCTACTGTTGTCAGATTTTTTGAATCTTGTGATTCATATATTTCTTGTGTTCAAAATTTGTAAACGTTTTGATAAAGTCAAATTTATCTTTGTGTGCTTTACATGTTATGACATGAGTTTTTTTTAAGCATTGTTCTGATATTTCTTAAAATGGTCGAGTGACTTTCTGCTTGTATCATGTATGTTTTGATGTCTTAATGTCTATTGTATGCATTTTTTTTGACAAGATTATTGTTGAGTTCTGTGATTTAGTCGCTTTAACCTGAAATTGTTTTTTGTGGTCTATTTGAACTAGCTTCTTTCAAGTTGTCATCAATTATGGTTGTTAAGAAGAATGTTTCTGTAACTGGTTTACTACTTGTTATATAAACAATAAGTTGGTCACATGTAACCGTAAAGATATATTTTCAAATCTAAGTTTCTTTTAAGGGATTTGGGAATTCTTAAACATTTCCCATAAATTGAAATCGTTAACTTGATAAAGGTTTTAGGATTATGCCTATAAAAAATTTTTGACTCTGAGATTTAAAAAAAAAAAGTTCTTTGTTCTTTCTCTTTGGTTCTCTCACTGTTCAGATCAGATTCATCGTGTGGTTGAATCTTGGTAGTTTTTTCGTAGTGTGAGGTTTGTAATCAGGGCTTTGTGTTGATTATCTAAAGGAAAGTATGAGTTTTTTTGTGATCTTTTATATTCAGATTCAAAGTTTTTTTTATTCATTGGGGTTATTATGTTATCTCTCTGTTGTTTATGTTTTATATGTTTTTTCAAGTCAAAGATTTTGCATAACTATAACTAGGTAGTGTTTTGTATATTTCTTGAAATCTCTTAAGAAACTTGGAAATTAAAATGCAGTTCATAGTTCCACGACATATAGCTAATACTTTGTGTCGTACTATATGAGTTGCTACATGTGGAATTTGTTTGAAGACATAACCAACTTAGTATTAATTGTGCAAAGTAGTTTTTTGGTTGTTTTTTTATAGTTTTATCATAACATCTATCGTCTTGACGATTATGATTTTGTACTGCACTAATTTTCTTTTGAATCTATGCATAGTATCAAAGGTATTCTAGTCTTGTCATCCGAGATTATCGCGGTGTTAATCTCTTTATTAATTCTTTGGTTTTACCTTCTGTCTTGGATCTAAACATATTTTTATTATAAACTTGTGTTTATGGGTTTGTATCCGTATAAACATAGAAGTTTTCAGAAGAATATTGTTTGATCTCTCGAAAGTTTTTAGATCTTGAATTCTAAATTCTGTGTTTTGAATTAGAGATTCGTGTTAGATCTTGTTTTAGTTGTATAGATAGTCCAGTTGACGTTCTATATGATAGCTTTCTGAAGTATTAGAGAGTGTTTGTTGTCTTTTGTTATGTTTTCAGAAGGTAGTTATTTGGTTGAAAATAAAAGTTTTGTACCATTTGTGTTTTAAAATTTTGGAAGATCTAATACACTCAATGGAGTAGTGAATTTCTTTGGTCTCACGTGTGGAAAACATGATTTTTTTTTTGGCAATGTTTTGAGAAGTAGGTATCACAATGTGGAGCATTGCGTTTTTCCTTATAAATTGCTTCAAAAAGAATTTTAAGACCAGCGATAAGGTAAAAAGTTTTCTTCTTTTGATGGCGCTTGACTGTAATTTGTACCTGAACGGGATACCCGGAGCACTCGTCAACAAGATGTTTTGTCTTAATTAGATAAGACGTCGAGTTTGAGGTCAACATGATTGTCGTGGCTGCTAGAGCGACTGTGAAAGCAACAGGGATGTTTTTTACCAACCATTTTTGTTACATATTTTTTGTTTCCTGGTCCATGAGAAGTTTTAGAGAGTTGTTAAGAAGGTTGTTTGAACAAGTTGTTTCTTGAGTCCTTTTCTGTATAAAGTTCTTGAGAAGGGCAATAAAGTTTAATTTCGATTTTAAGAGGTTTGATTTTGAAAGGTTTTTGAAAAAACTTCTAAAGTTCGTCATCCAGAATTTCCTGAAGTATTTCCCATACAATAGGGACTTGAACCCTCATGATTTTTGAAATCGACGGATTTTCCTCTTACTATAAAGAAAATGTTCCATACTAATGGATTCGGGTCCATAACCATGGGGCTCGAATGGTATGATCCCTCCGTCACCCCAGAATGAAAGGGGTGATCTCGTAGTTCTTGGTCTGTGAATCTTTTTTTTAAAGAAATATTTTTTTTTATGTTCCAAATAGATCAAAAAAATTTTTATATATTTTTTTATTTCGTAGATTAATGCTTTGATTTAATCATTTTGTTTTATTCACATTTAGTGTGTTGATGGAACATGATAGAACATTCACTCTGTGCCAGCAGCCGCGGTAATACAGAGGATGCAAGCGTTATCCGGAATGATTGGGCGTAATGCGTCGTCCGGCTATAAATTCTGCAAGAATATTAGGGTTTCCATAAGGCTTTTCAATTACTTAAAAAGAGAATTTTCAAAAAAAACTATAGATATGATCGTTTATCATATCAATATATTCAATAGATTCATAATCGTGTCAATTACCAATTCTTGATCATTGACATTCATCTTCGAAGTATTTTTGCCTTCCAATATTTTTCTATTGCCCCGCGAAAATAGAAAAAAATAAAAAATTTTGTCTTCTTTTCTTTCTTATTTTTTATTTTTTACTGTTGGCTAATATAATGATTAAATGGCTTCTTGTTGGTCAACTTGGACATGTGTGAAAGTCTCTTAGTATGTTTGATCCGTTTGGATATTAAAATGGGGGGGGGGGGGTGTTGAAAGTTTGTGCAAGTCTATTGGTTCGGTCAACTTAAGGTTGTGTGATTTGGGCTTGTCGCGATTTTGCTAATGGGCTTGGTTAGCTAAGACTTGAAGATAATCATTTTGTGGACTCTTAAACGTTAATGGGCTTAGTATGTTGAGGCCTGTGAACCAACAAGTGTTTGTTAAGACCCATTGCTGCTGCTGTGCGTTGTACAATGACCTAATAATAAAAGAAGACCATATATACTACTCCTTGTAACAACAATAATAAGGAGGTGGAGGGTTCTTTCAAGTATATAGATCTAAGGTGCTGCTCTCTCACATATGAGAATACTTTGCTCCTATGCTCCTCTCACATTACTATCAATTGAGGCGATTAGGGTTCATTCAACAGAGGAGATTTCATCTGATCAAGGATCGTTTGTTCGCACTTTACACAAGTCTCTTCCATTCTTTTAGGGTTTGTTCATGAGATGAGAGTTCACTTTATTTCACAGGTTATTCTCATCCTTATTTCACAGATCATCGATCTTATCTCTCATCTTCTTCGTCATTTATACAGTGGTCAGGCGATTAGGGTTGTTGATCAGTTTAAACATCTTGGTTCTGATCTTGTTTAGTGTCTAATCTAGTGTTTGATCGAGAGTTTAGATTTGTTTTGGTTAAGAGTTTTCTGTGTTTGTGTATCCAGTATTTTTGTTTAGAGATTTTGGTTTGTATTTGTTCTTTCAAGTTTCTTTTTATAAAGTTTCTTGGTTGAAAGTTGATATCAAAATCTTGACATTATCCTTATTTCGATCTTTATGACCATGTTTGTGTTTCTAATGTTCTTTGTTGTTTTGATCACTGCCTTTGTCTTTGTGCTTCCTATGCTTCTTTTCCTTATCCTTAAAATCGCTTTTTGATCGTCCAACTTGTGTAGAAACTCCTTTATGTGACTACATAAAAAATAAAATAAAATGAAATAACACTTTCCGTTACATATATGGTATTCTCTTGTAAAATATCCAAAGGATATAACAGTCAATATTCTTACGTCTGGAAGCTCAATGAGAGCAGTTTCCCTCAAATGAAAGGCACCGCCAAGGGGGTTTAGGTTAAATGGATGTAAAGGTATATGTGCATGTCTTGAGATGGACGTGTTATCATCAACGAGCTGATTTAACTGCATTCCTTCGCCTTTCCGAATTTCTGTGTCTTCAACAACATTATGCAGGTAATGTGCATCTAAAATTGACAAAGAAGGAGACTTCTTGCAGAAGAACTCATAATGAGGAAATAATTTGTAGTATTATACGAGATCCACGCCTCCCGTAATTTCATTTGGACCTAGATTTCAAATAGCACAAATTACGTGTGAAAGGCTAAAACTAAAACCATTCAAAAGCATTTTTTTAATCCAAAACTATCTTTCACTGTTAGATAATAGAATACTGAATTAATATTATTGAATAGTTAGGTTACAATATATAGAGCTCACAAGAAACCCTAAAACCTAACTAAGCCCGTGGGCTTATCCTAATTAACCCTAATAATAATAGGGTCCAATACTCCCCCGCAGTCAAAGCGGTAGAAAATCGCACGCTTAGACAGAAAAAAAAAACATAAATAAAAACAAAAAAGAAAATAAATAAAAAAAACTAGTCTTGATCTGGGTTTTTGACTTGACTTGTAAGTCCAAAATTTTGCCATAAATCCACAACCTTCAGGTCAGTCCCGTATTCCTACAATCTTCTTTGCCAAAAAAATAAAAAATATACCCATACTCTTCAATAATGACTTTACCTCGATCTACAAATTCCCTATGTTTGGTTTCGATTCTTATTCCCCGTAATGACAAACAAGATCCACTAGATCCCAATAAATTCGCAATGTCATCTTTGTTGGCCATAACAATACAAAAGATAAAAGAAAGGATAAAAGAGATGTTGTGGGAAAGAAAAATAAAAGAATAAAAGGAAGAACAAATAGACACCCTATGACTCTTGTCGTGAGACGGGCTGTCAAAAGAGATGAAAGAGATGGTGAAAGTCCGGTGATTGCCAGGCGACAGTTTTAAGAAGAAGTGAGATGCTTAGATCAAAGAAAGATGTCCGACTAAATCGTCGTTTAATCTGCTGAGATCAGTTGTAGCGGACCGTGATCCGGCTAGAGAATAACGATAAGAAAATAAATAGAATGGAATAGAGATGAAGCAAAAGAAAGCAACTAAAGATCAGAGGGATGGAACTCAAATAAGAGAAAGGAAAAAAATAAATAAATAAAATAAAAAGAAACAGAGGATGTTTGTGGTAAATGAATGAATCGGTGTTTGATTTTTGAAAAAAAATAGAAGAAACAAAGGGATGTTAGTGGTGGGAAGAAAAGACAAACATAGGCGGCGACAAAGGGATTTGTGGTGGGGAGAGGTAGAGTGATCAAAGGAGATAAATAGTGGGCGAATACAGGAATAATGGTTGGGATCTATAACCGAAACCGAGGCTTTATTTAGAACGAAATATAAGAAAAGAACAGGAAACAAACAATGGCCGGACAGGGCGGCGGCGGCAATGGAGGCACACCGCCCTGTCTAGGGTTTTTTCTCAAAGTGGTGACGGCTAGGGTTTGATTATTTGTGTATGGCGTGGTGGAGACGGTAGAGAGCCTTGCCTGGCTCTGATACCATGTTAGATAATAGAATACTGAATTAATATTATTGAATAGTTAGGTTACAATATATAGAGCTCACAAGAAACCCTAAAACCTAACTAAGCCCGTGGGCTTATCCTAATTAACCCTAATAATAATAGGGTCCAATATTCACATATAAATGGGATTCAATGGGATTCAACTAACTATTCAAGCTGTCCTTCACATGTGGTCTAGTGGTTGGCGACCAAAGATTCCTTTGGGTTATCTACGGTTCGATCCCCGCAGGCAACATATGGGGGACATTTGCTAAGTGATGGTCGAAACTAGCCTGCTTGCAGGTGCCAGGTTCGATTCTGATTGCCTCCCGGTTTTCTACTACCATGCATTTATTCTAGAGAGGCTTGCCTCTTGTGGAGAGTGCAACATCTGTCAAGTGGCAGGTGGCGGGAAATTTTCCGGGTGGAAGCCTTAGTGCCCCTTATGCGCAGCCTAGACTCGCTTGTGGGCCGGCCACTCTCGTGTCAGCGTTGGCCCGGCTAAGACAACATAGTCTGACCATTTGAGAGTGACTAAGGGACTCCCCTTCTGAAGGGTTGTGATGATCTCTGCCACAACATAGAAAATTCGTTTTCCAAAAAGTCATTGAACAAATCATATAAAATATATCCAGAAAAAAATTACTTGAACTAAAAGAAAATATTACGTGTAGAGACTGACTTGCCTTTTCCAGACATCCTGTTTTCAAGATCCATCGTCAGTCAGCCGCTCATACCCTTGATATGAATCATAAATTATTTACAGATTATTATACTTAAATCATCATAAAAATATATAAAAGCATCACATAATCGAAATTGAAATCTAAGAGAGTTACGTAAGCACTCTTTTTTAACCTCATTAAATATACCACCCACCTTGTACATCTACTGCTATATATAAATGAAAGCAAAGTTGGGACGCATGCTATCATATGGGAGGATAGTTTTTGTTTTTCCCGCTCATTTAATTTTATTCAAGCTCTCCTTAAACCACATGACATATCTACTATTAAATTATTTTTTTCTCTCTTGCGTGCATAGCACATGCACTTTCCCCCATGAATTTTAAACATTAATAAATTTTGTAAATGTCATTTTTTTGAAAAAATTTTTTCACCAAATTAACGAGCGTTTTATTATCTTTCCAACAAGTATCACAATGCTATACAAAAAACGAAAAAAAAAAAACGAGTGTTTTATTATTTTTCTAAATCAAGAAGTAAACCATCTGTTGCAAGCAAAGTTTGTTTACTAAGGTCTGTTCCAGAGCAGTGGGTCTATTAAGGAGATGTGTCTGAAACAGTTGTTGCTTCAAACAGATGATGCTTCAACAGTTTGCTTGCAATAGCTGTTGAAGCAACATCTGTTTCAAGCAACAGCTGTTTCAGACAGACCTCCTTAACAGATCCACTACTCTGGAACAGACCTTAGTAAATAGACTTTGCTTGCAACAGTCTTCCCGTGCATCGCACGGGATTTCACCTAGTTATATTATATATATGATTCTCATAGCTAGCTAGCCACCTTAAATACATGTATTGTCTGTCTGTCTATATATGTATAACCGTTAATCCAATGCCACCTTATATTTATCAACAACACAAAAATTGCTGATTACTAACAACTATTTCCCTAGATTATGAAAAGATTCATCTTGACCTTTAGTAAACACTAATATTATATAACTAAATACATCAAATCAATCCAAAGATGCCCTCTAAAACTGCATCTTTCTTACTTCTTTTTTATTTATTTATTTTTTTATGCAATGAGAATGGTTTCTTGATAGATTAATTGCACAATTTGGCTAAATCAAAGCTTTTATTTTTTTTTTTCTCTTGGTGTAGGTCGTTGCTTTTACCGTAATAAACCATAATGCCGGTAACGGAGTTTATAAAGGAATTACATTATTACATTACATTACATAATATTAATAAACCAACTCATTTGAACAGTACTCTATGGTGTTATAGTAATATGCTTTACATTTAGGGGCATTTTCGTCTTTATGAGGTGTACAGGTGTTTCCATTGCTACACGTGTCTTATGCTCATGAACATCACAAGCATAGATAACACACCTGTCGATTGTTTTTCTTTCTTCTCTGTCTACTCACCAACAGAGAGAGAATGCTATGGACAGAATGCCGCCTCCACTGCTTGCGTGGTGCTTGCCGTATCACAGCTGGATATGACGGCGACTCAGCGGCAACCGGCGATTAGGGTTCATTATTATCTGTACTCATCTCATCTCCTTTTCATTTTTCACTCATACGACACATAAAATTCTAGAGAGAGAGACTAGACCAGATGGGTGAGAGACATGATGTTTGACCGGTTTTGGGCTATTCCTCTTTGTTTTGATGGTGCAGTATTTGAGTAATAAAGAAGAATGACGTCACGAGGCGGTGCTGGTGGTCCGTCAGACAAACCGATACCGACACCGCCAACTCAGCAGCGACGGATCATGCGGACGCAGACGGCGAGAAGATCTGGTTGTACAGTCTTTTTTTCGATTAACTTTTTGTCAGATCTCATTATTATTATTATTATTATTATTATTATTATTATTATTATTATTATTATTATTATTATTATTATTCAGTGTTTAAAGGGGCATAACGATTAACAGCGATTATGTACTATTGACAATAAATAGCAAGTGTTGGTCTACTGAACACAGATTTAAAGTGAAAATATTCAGAAAAATTTCGAGTGTGAAACCTGCGCGCTTTTGTAATTTGTGTGTAACCTGGTACAGTGAATCCACATATCATTCTTTCTCCTTGACATTCAGCTTATAACCCTGTCAATGGAGGCCGAGCGGCGGTTAGAAAAACAAGATTTTGACCATTTATTATGATTATTAATTGGTTGTTGATTGTAGAAAGGAGGTGGACGGAAGTGGTGGTTTGGTTTAAAAGATGTATGATGAAATTGTTGGTCATCTATTTTACATTTTTTCTACTTAATAAAATTCTTCATCATCGCATAAAATTGTGTATTGAGAAGTTGGTCCACCAATCTTTATGCTTTTGGCCTATGAATTTGCAAGTGATTATAATATGTTACTGTTTGTTTTTGGCTCAACTTTTGGGTTGTCTGCAGGTGGAATGATAGAGAGACTATTGGGGATTTACTTGATCCAACCGAGAGAAACCTATAGGCCGATACGATACTACTTCCTTATTTTAGGTGTTTAGAGTTATGTTAGTCGATTTCTATATTCTTTCTACTATTTGTATATGGTTGTAATGAGACAATTCAACTTCATTCAGATTAAAGATGATGCTAAACATGAGTTTTGTGTTGAGAATCTGATTGAGGAATACGTGGCGGGCTATGAAGATGTTACTAAAATTTGATCAAGGTAAGGAGCAATATGTTATCTCAGATGTCATATTATAATTTTGGGTGCATTTTTCCTTAACATGCCTTAAGGACATAATTACATCATCAAAGTTCATTGTTAATGCTGCAGGACCTCTCCAATAGAAAGGTTCGAGCAACAAGCATAAACTCCACAAGTACAAAATCTCATATTGTGTTTACATGTGTCATAGAGTCTTTGTGCCAGGTAAACCATGAACACTTTTCATCTTTATGTTCTTATCTTTTTCTAAAAAATTATAACATGCATCTTATTTACATATGATAAGTTAACTAAACTTTAATTGTTGAATATGACCATGTAATTGCTTCTAAAACATTCGAGAGGTCTTCGGATCTTGCTATTTGATACTTTATTGTGTTAATCTCTTGAACTAATTTAAGTTCGTATGTTGATGTATCTTCAGTTGCTGCAAAAGGACCCGTCATTAAGACCTAGAAGCAGGCCTCGGGGTGGCGATGATATTAAACCTCGAGGTGGTTGAAGGAGAGTATTTTATTTGATTAGGGCCCACATTTATCAAAATCGGCCAGCAATTCTCAGCTAGAGTAGACATTCTTGCACAAGAGTATGTCGATCAATTATCAGAACTACAGGTATATCATCTCATTGAATGTTAACATCTCATTTGTTATTGATGATTTATGTTAAGTTCTTTGCTTAAAAGTTTGTTCTAAAAATACGTAACTAATATACCTTTTTACTTGAATATGGAGCTGAACAAGATACCCTATCCCCTTTGCATCAAATGGACACAAATTTTCTATTAACCATTATACCATTTTGCTTGGATATGTACTAATTCTAAGAACTTTAAATTTTAAGAAACTTTCTGTATGAAACATATTTTCTGGAATAGCCAAGTATTCAGAAATGGGACACCAAGACAACCTCTTATTGTACCACTTGCAAGGGCACATTTGACGTTTGATACAGCTTTGGACCCACCTGCTTCTCATGAGGGTCTTGAAGAGTATTACCATTGCTGGATTATTTATGTTTTTCAACTTAATACTGATCTTGACAAATTGTGGAAAGATCCATCTAGGTCAAAACTGAAGGCAAAGTGTGGTTTGTTCTCACAATTATAATATATTTTTTTTTGTGTTTTTTCAAAGCTTTAGATAATGTTAAATTAAATGTTGTAGGTAAGAGTACCAAGACTGAAAGGTGAAAAAAAGGGGCTTTTTGCTACTACATCACCACATCGTCCCTGCCTAATTGGTCTTACGGTCGCTAAAGTAAGTTTTAATAATTATATTGTAGCTTCTTTACATTATAAACTAAAAATTTGATATTTTAAATGATAATATAATATTTGTGAATTAGCTGGAGTCGGTTCAGGAAAACAACATCCTTCTTTCTGGTGTGGTTGGTTGATGGCATTGTAAGTCCTTGGCCCATTACTATATTCATCATCTACACATGCGCGTACGGAAAATAATTTTGTTCGCATGTTCAAATTGAGAATTAAATTAAAACATGTCGTTACTGAATTTTTTTATGGAATTTATGTTGTGAACAGCCTGTTTTGGATGTGAAACCCTATTTACCATACTGTGAGATTATTGAAGAAGCATTTGTACCCCATTGGGTTAAGGTATATCCCAGAATACAACAGTAACTTTGGTTATAGTCTATGGAATTAACTATCTCATTTGTTTTTATTTTGGAACTCATGTAATTGTGTTGATTAGTGTTTGTTTTGAAGTTGTAGGATAAAGTGGGGAATAGCGGGTCTAAAAAGGGTGCCCTCTATATCTGGTTGGCGTCCAAGCTTTGTGAACCGTCATCTTTTGTTTTGTTAGTGAATGTAGCATTGACCTGTGAATAATTTGTTGACCGCAAATGGTAATGTTAAGATACATTGTTTATGTTCGATGTTCATGTTTACTTGGAAATGGTTATGGCAACTTTGATTATTGTCTATGGAATTAACTGTTTCATTTGTTGTTTTGGAAGTCATGTACATGTGTTGATTAGTGTTTGTTTTGAAGTTGTAGGATAAATTGGGGAACAACGGGTCGAAAATGGAGCTCAGCTACTAGGGAGCGACATTTGGCTCAGTTGTGAGTTGCGCAACGCACATGGTCAGAATTTTTATGGCGATGGTGCAGAGGGCGGTGGTTGAGGGTTGGTCGTTGGGTGGTTTTAGGCTGTGGTGGATGATGGTTTCAGGGGATGGGTTTGTTTTGGGGTATGAATGTTTCATGAATGTATGCATTGTCGTTTTTTTTAATTAGATCTCTAATCACCAAGGAAAAAAAACTATGAACTTTTCTGTTGCATACATGCTTTAACGATTTTAAACGTTTACCTTGGATTCATCTACCTAGATATGACTTTACCTGTTCTTCAAACATGTCGGATACCAGAATCGCGCATGTGGGCTGGGGAATATTAATATTAATATGGTTTCGCATAATTGCCCTCAAAAGCATCCTCTCTATTCTCACGGGTAGAAGTAAGGCTGTCTACATCTTAACCTTCTCAGATTCTACCTTAGCTTTTGCTATTAGTGGGATTAACCAAGTATGATGATGATAATTCCCTCGCCCCATCACCTAAATTTTTACCATATAGGATCTTATGTCGTATATACATACACTAGATTATATTCCACCAGGAGCATCTCGGGGTTGATAAATCTAATATGACACATCAATTTTACATATGAAATAGACCGATGTGCTTCACATTTATATGCAGGAAAGCTTCGGGTAACACCTAACCTGAAACAATTAACAATGTATAACTCCAATATAACTCTAATATTAACACCTATCCTAAAGGCTAAAAAAATGTACAACTCTAACATACTAATATTGATACCTAACAATGTTAACGACAAACATGAGCAATATAAAAGCCCAAAAAAGTGAAGTTGAACACCGCAGAGGAAGCAATAGATTCCATGTGGGACATTTGTTTTCAAGCATGTCTAACAGTCTTCTTAAAGAATAAATGTTGATTGAGTACCTTCTCTGACTGCAAAAAAGATTTAACAAAATTTATAAGTGACCAGATATGTAATGGTACACGTTTACAATTAAAGAGCAACGAAAATTTTTACAACTTTCCATTTAAAATCCAACAACTTAAAATAAAGATTAAAACTTGCAATAAAATTAACAAAACCCATATCAACTTGAATTAATTAACTACTGAATATCAAAACTTTATGAATTCACCTTGGATTTTCAAGTGTATTAGCTCCTCCAGAAGCAGAATAAGGGAACCCATAAGGATGTACTGTTGCACAAATTTTACTAACAGTGGAAATAGTTGACGGCGGCTTTGGCTGAGGGGGCTTGCTCTTCATTGATCTGGATGTCACGAAAGCATTTGGAGCAGTAGCCGTTGGTGGCGGCGGCGCCAAAGAAGCCCAACCGTTGGCTCAGGGAGCCAAGTCAAAGGGTTAGAAGCTGGTGACGTTGTTCATCTTGTTGGCGTCAGATCCCATGTTCTTCTTATTGTTATGGTTCACTGAAAGTTCGGCTCGTTTAATGCAATAGTTGAAAACATTGCAAATAGAAGCTCTTAGCAAAGAGCTAACAACACATTTACCAATTTCACTGAGACGAATTTTACCTTTTTCCTAATAAATTTTATATATTTGATAATCCAAAGTTGTTTCCTCATCATATCATTATCTATATAACAAACTCCATAACATTCACAGTATACAAATTTCCAATTTAATTAATACTATCAACAAATGCAATTACCTTCCTAACGGAGGACGTTGGGATATACAATGGTGACGGATCGAACGGCGGTAACAGCGAAGGATGAAGGGAGACGGCAACAGAAGAGAAAGGAGCTGCTTCCATTTTCATGGAAAACATACTGCAATCTTGGCTTAAAAAAAGTTTATTTAAGCCACAAACAACCCTTGCCATATAGGTCTGCGGCGCAACTCTAAGGCGCGCCTTCTGTACAGTAACAGGTTTTATGAATCTGGATGCACATATAGTCTTGCAAACTGTATGCATTATGTTTTTTCAAGCGATTAAGTGAATAGGTGCCTATGCAAATCATACGCCTAAATTCCTAAGCGCATAGGCGCTTAGGTGTTTAGATACTTGATTTACCTAAGTGAATAGGCGCCTAAGCGTATCTAACACTTAAGCAGCTAAACACCTAGGCGCATAGGTGCTTATGCGCAATTCATAACGTACATACATACATTATTACATACATATATATTGCTATTGTATTACTATAAGTGATGACTGCTGAGTCCGTTTCAAGGAAGTACACTTTCAAGTCCAACTTAAAAATGAGTATTGATCTTGTATCCCAACTTTCAAAAGGTGTTCAATTCATATCATTTCTTTCTCCACTCAGTTATTTTTTTTAATTTTTTGGGAGCGGGGTGGGTTATGGTGTAGGCAAAGTGATGTGCCAACAATTGGACACTGTTTGCAATTTTTTTCTTTTATAATATGTGATTTATTTCGGCCTAAACCAACACAATGGGTTTTTATTTGTGGATTAGTTTAATAGCTTCTAACATACATTCCAAACACCAAAAAAATAAGCACATAAAATTTAGCTTTGCATCAATATACATAGCTAGTTAAAGGAATTAATAAATTTAAGCTTCAATTCCATTGAAGCTTCAAGTTGTGCATGTAGATCTTTGAATCTTGCCAAAAAAAATCTATGTCCTAACCCTGGACTCTGAATTGCACAACACAGACAAATCGCGAACAGCAGTTGAACGCATTGACTTCAAAATCCGTTTCACATCGTCTCGATCAAATGTGCCCAAGTGCAAACGGTCAAAACAAATCTTCAAGTCTCTTGTAGTCTTCAAATCTTGATAGTATTGTGCTGTAATTTGATTAAGAACAAATTCCTTCAGTTCATCTTCACGGTTATCACTTGGGGCTGCCATTGATTCAATTGGTGAAGACTGAAATGTAAATGTTAATATTAAAATGGTTTATGATGAACTTCTGGATGTCTTTACTATTTTATACATTGATAACGCATGAAAATGAAAGGTCATACGGTAGAATAGTTATTATACTTGGGTTAACGTGTTAAACGAAAGGTTTTCTTATAATGAATATTTAATTTCAAAACGTTTATAGTATCTAAAAAGTTGATATAACTTGTGAAACATAAATGGACGAATGCTTTGGAAATCGAATAGACGAAATAATCAATTATCAATTTAATAAATCAAACATTTATATATTTATATCAAATATCGCGTGAAATTAATTATCTTTCGAAATTATTACTATAAATATGTACATATCCAACCTGAAATTTATCTATAAATTACACACAGTACATACTCTAAATTTCATCTACAAAAATGGCAAACAGATCATACTATCATTTTGCTGATACATCAGATGCTAAGTCTTTATCCAGCGCTTGGTCACTAAAAGAAAAGAGAAAAGATGAAGATATTAGCAATGAAATAGAGAGGATCGAAGAAATAGTTAAGCAACAATCATGGGCAAATATTGGACTACTAGATATGGTGTTGCATCAACCAGCAACTGGTTTGAGAGACAAGATAGAAGATTACTTGACACAACAACTACTAATCGAAAACAACATTCATGAAGCATTGATTAAGTTAAAACAGGATCTTTCAAGTGAGATTCTGAAAAAAGAAAGAAATGATTTTCGAAATTTTAATTAAGTAGTTTATGTAGTAGATATCATTTTTTATGTATGTTTTAAATGTTAAGAACTGTTTAGTAAAAACAACATTAAGAATCTCATCGTCTGTTGTTTGACAACGTCTGTTTATTACCATCTGTTTGTTTCTTAAAACAATAACTTTAACGTCTGTTTACTTATACCAACGTTATGAAGCCAATCGTCTGCTGTAAAGTAAACCTATTTAGTAACATCTGTTTCTTTCTTTAAAACAATTACTAACTAAAATATAAAAAAAATAAACACACCAACTGTTATGCTCTGTTTGGTAAAAACCAAATTAAAGAGTCAATCTGCTATTTAAAATAAAAACTGTATTTTGTAAGGTTTGTTCCATTCACAATACCAATTAAATGTAAAGACAAATTAAAGCTCTGTTGAGATAACACATATCAAAACAAAAAAGAGGATGGTCAAATTAAAAAGTAAATCTAAAGTTGAAAGAAAAACCGTATTTGGTAACGTCGTTCAAAGCACGTCGTCAATATAGCAGAATTTTTAAAACACCGTGTTTAAAAGACCGTTGATTAAAACAGATGTAAATTCAAGTGTTTGGTTCAAACAGTTGTTGACTTAAGCAGTTGCTACTAACAACTATAACACATTTATATTTTATATGTTTGTTTACTAAAGATCAATGTCTGTTGGGTGATTACGTGTTATCTCATGGCCTTATGGGTGATTACGTGTAATCACGTGACCATATAGGCGATTACAAAGCTTATAGGCGATTACAAGGGGGCGAGTAGCCCTAATCGCCTGTTCTTATAGGCGATTACACGTAATCACGTATCTTAATCGCCTATAACCACTCCTAATCATCTGTTGTAGCTTGGATGACTAGAAACACCTATAAATACAACCCTTGACTTGTAAAACACCAGTTGTGTAACCCTAACTTGTTCCAAGCCTCCCTCACACCATAATACACCTCTGGAACTCGTTTTTGCTCTAAAACCCATCATTTCTAAGCTTACACTTCTTCTTTTGCAAGATCCAAGGTGTGTTATCTACCCTAAGCCTTTGTAATGTTGATATCTTGGTTCCTAAAGGTCCATACCTAGTTTTAACAAGTTTGTGTCTTTGAAAAATTTCGAAATGAGTTTCTAAAACAAGTCTAAACCTTTATAGTTGCTCTATGTGGAGTATTCATGCAAGAAACGGTTTGTTTTACTGATGTGAATGAGTTGTTAAGATGATTTCCTTAGGTTTTGAGCAATTATTATGGTGTTTTGATGATAATATGCATTTTGACCCGTTTGAGTGATTCTTGAAGATTTGGGGTGTTATGATATGATTTGATGATTGTTTGATGTTAGGGTATACACTAGAATGGTATAATAGCAGAGGAATGATGATTTGCAAGGTTGTAGGTGATGAGATCTGGTTATTTACCATTTAAGGAAAGATATGCATATTCAATGTTACCTAGTACTTTGCCATTTTTGGAAATAATTGCAAATAGGGTGTTAGACCAGTGATAAATTGTGGGTTTTTGTTTGGAATGGGCTGTTTAATGATTTGGGTTTGATGTTGTGTGTTTTTACATGTTTCGGATCTGATTTGGAGGGTTAAACGCGCAAAAAGGGGCATGGTGACTGCACGGGGCGATTATGAGTTCTAATCGCATGGTGTTTGGGTGAGTAGCCCCTAATTGCAAGCCTTTATAGGCGATTAGGCCCCTATTCACATGCAGAATAAGTGATTACAAATCCTAATTGCCTATTGACTTTCCTAATTGCCTGTTGACTTTCCTAATTGCCTCTTTGATTCCTAATCGCGTGTTTTGCTGTTGTAGGTGTATTTTGACATCCCGAAACATGGTTTGACACCTAGGAACATGTTAGGAACCCCGTGGCATGTCTAATGACCTGATAACACGTGTTCAGACTCGTTAATGCGTTAACTGAATTGTATGCTAGACTTAGGGAACTTTTGCGCATGATAAGTGCATAATTTCATATGAGTGCATAATATCTTGTATTTGGCTAACACGTGGGATGTCGGGTCACCAATGGGATGTCGGGTCTTGTCCGGTGTGGTCGGTTTAACTTTCAAAACACATTTTCAAACATACACAGTTATGGTCTGGATAATTGGGCGCTAATTAACCTACAGGTTATTAGTCTAACATCTTATACACTCGTTATGATAGGTCACCGGTAGTTGGGACTGTCCATTGAGCTGATTTACTTACTTTAGAAGAAGGCAACCTAAGGTGAGTTCACGGCCCCCCACCTTTATCAGTTTTGTTTTCGGCGGAGAAACATGCTTACACATTTTAAACACACAATTTCATGTTATACTATGGCTACCATTATATTACTATACGACTCATCTAAATCATATAAAAACCACTAATACGGGTATATGGCGGGGAAATGTGGATACGCTATTGGGTCTGACAAACCCCACTCGACGGTTGGAGGTCGGGCGGGTGCATATTGTCTCGATCACACAAGGCCTACCGGAGATGACGGTAGTCCGAAAGGGTATCACATTATAATAAATCACAGTCAGCAACGGTTTCAATCGTAGTAGTAATATACTTAACGCCTAGCTAGTGTTCACACAACATGGTAGTAACGGTAACGGTTTTAAAGGATTAACGAAACGTTTATTGTAAAACCTGTGAACTCACCAGCATTATATGTTGACATTTTTAGCATGTTTTCTCAGGTCGCTAAGGTAGCAGCTGTCAGATTAGGCGCACGGAGTCGCACTTGCGTCTAGGATCATATTTTGGTTGTCAAAACTTTAAACTTACGTTTTATCATTACTTGGGTTTGTAACTTGAATTTGCTTTTGCTGTATTTTCAGAACATGGTTTTGAATTACTGCATGGTCTGGTTTACGTATCTTTTTACATAATAGTTGTTGTTTATTGTGACCGTTGACTTGGATCCTGGTATGTCACGCGCCTCGCGGTAAAACCCAGCAAGTGGAATTTGAGGGTGTGACATATTGGTTTCAGAGCCAATGGTTATAGTGAACTAGGACTACATGTAGAGTCTGGTCTATAGCCGAGTCACACACACTAGATGGTCACATATGGTCCAGTCTTAACATGCGGGTAGGGCTGTAAACAAACCAAACGTTCGGTGAACAGTTCGTAAACCGTTCGGTGGGAAGTTCGTTTGTGTCCGTTTGTTTAATAAATGAACGAACACGAACAAAAAATTCCGTTTGATTAACTAAACAAACAAACACGAACAAATGTCTCGTTCGTTCGATTGCGTTCGTGAACGTTCGGCAATGTGTTTGTTTACGTTCGTTCGTTTATTTATATCCATTTGTGTATGTTTGTTTATGTAGGTCACTAGTTAAAACTTAGGATAATTATGAACTTTTGAATTAGGAATATCATGTATTCATGCCTATACCTAAGTAATTTTAGATAATTATGTCTAAGTTAGTACAATTTGATTTATCGACATCATTTAGTAGATGTACTTTGTCTAACGGTTAATATTAACAATGTTTTTTTTAGTTAGTTGCATATTAAATGTTTGTTTTTGTTTGTTTGTGTTTAAGACTCGTGTTCACGAACAGTTCGCAAACAACTGAATTTCTTAACAAACAAACACAAACATAGAATTATGTTCGTTAGTGTGTTCGTGAACGGTTCGTTTGTCTAAGAAACCTTAACAAACAAACACGAACAAAGCCTTGTTCATGTTCGTTTGGTTCGTTTACAGCCCTACATGGGGGTAACTTATTGAATTTGTAGGGGTGTCGGTGTCATCATCTTTTACGCTACATCATCTGTTTACTTTTCTATCGTTCAATTCCTTAACTTATCCTTTTCGTAATTCGAAGGCGAGAGACTTGTTATTGATCTTTCCTTGGCGATGGTGTACATTGGGGTAGCTTCGGCATACCTTCGAGATCTGTCCAGGGTTCGGATATCTCCTTTCTATGCCCCAATAGACACGCTCGTCCTTACACACACTATCTTACACCTATACTCGTAGTAATACGCGTTTGGGTGCTTGTATTCGGTGATAGGGCTGGCAAATCGTGTCCCTAACAGGTTAACAGGTCTCTGACGCGCGCGAACAAATAAGTTCTAAACATGAACACGACTCGTTTAACTCATTTATATCTCATGTTTATAACACAGTTTTATGTTTTATGTACCAAAAAAGGGAAATGAAAGATTTTTGACTCTTAATTCTAAGTATTAAAAAAAGTCAAAAAAATCAAATAGTGTACTTTTCAGTCAAACAGGTCTTATCGTGTCTTAACAGGTTACCCATTGCCAGCCCTATTCGGTGACTTGAACTTCAAGCTTGAAGAGCATCTGGAGGATCATGTAGAGCTGTTTATCATGTCGGGTGCACACAAAATCGTAAACTAGAATGCATGAAAATCCTAGTGGACTTTGTGTTTGGATGGATGAACCCGAATTGGACCTTGATCAATTTCTTGTGATTCCTAGTGGGATACACTATGGGCGAGCCTAAATCTTTTGTTCTTGTTTTGGCAGAAGATGTCAGGAGCTCGTGGCGGTCGCAGGGGTGGCCGTGGTGGTGGCGGTCGCGGTAACATTAACATGACCCAAGAGGAACTGAACAACCTGTTGCAGCAGCAGGTGAATGTGGCCTTGGCTGCATTCCAAGCTGCACGTAACGTTCGGGGTGGTAATTTGATTGCTACCAACTCTACCTCATTCTTGAGTGCTGTGTCTTTCTCTTTGTTGTTAATCTGTGTGATTTGTCCCAGGTGGTGCTGTCAATCCACCCCACCTCAATGCTCATATAAGAAGTTCATGGACTGCAAGCCCCACAACTTCAGTAGGACTAAAGGGGCGGTGGGACTGCTCCGATGGTTAGAGAAGATTGAGTCTGTGTTCGCTATGTGCAATTGTCCTGATACTGATTGTGTTAGTATGCTACTGGTACTTTAGAGGGTCATGCCCTGACTTGGTGGAACTCTACCACTGCGACCCTTGGCCTGGGTGAGGCCAATGCCATGCCATGGACTGAGTTCATTTAGAGGCTGCGAGCTGAGTATTGCCTGAGGGGTGAAATTATGAGGTTAGAACATGAGTTCTGGAATCTGAAGATGGTTGGGTCTGAGATCAAAGAGTATACTGCGAGACATAATGAATTGGCTGTGATGTGCCCTGGTTTGGCCACACCGGAGTATCGGAGGATTGAGTGCTACATCGGTGGATTGGTGCTAGAGATTGCTGGGCATATTGCTGCCGCTGATCATACTACCATGTTGGCTACTGTTCGGGCAGCTCACAAGCTGACCAACATGAAGGTTGCCGAGGGCTTCTTACCTCCTAGGGGTGCTGCTGTGAAAGCCCCTGTGGATAACAAGCGGAAATGGGAAAGTGCGGGAAAGAACTCTGGGTCGTCTCAACAGCAGTTGAAGAAACAGGATGTTTCGGGGTTGTCATCTGAGCAGAAGGTTGGGGGTTATGTTTGGAAGAACCCTATGTGTGGTCTGTGTGGATTTCATCACTTTGGTAGTTGTGATAAGTTCCGTTGTGAGAGCTGTAATTGGATCGTCACTATGCAAAGGACTGTAGGGCCAGTCTTCCATCCAAGCCAGCCCAGGCTACTGTTGCTACTCTCGCTCCACGGGGGAATCAGGGTTGCTACAACTGTGGGGAGGCGGGACATTTCAAGCGAAATTTCCCAAAGTTGGATCTGGTTGGAGCTGGGACTGTAGGAGGTGGTGGAAACAATGAGGGTGGCGGTTGGACTGCTCGTTCTTACGCCATCAGTTCGAGGGTGAACTAGGAGGATCCTGATACTGTTACCGGTATGTCTTCTTATTGATCGCTATGTTTCGGTTTATTTTATTTCTCGTACTGTTAAGAGCTTCATACCGGTTAAGTTTTATCTGTTACTAGACTTAGTGCCTACGCCTTGGAAGGGTAAGTCTTTGGTTATTGTGTGTCGCGTTTCATCTGGTTTGGGTCTTGGTTGTGTGTTAATTCTCTATGAGCAGGTCATCGACTGTCTTGATTCGCCAGCGTGACGTCCGTAATCTAGAGACACTGCTTGGACGGTACCTAGTGCTTCGTTTATACCGATCACAAGGGTCTTCAGCGTATCTTCGGTCAGGAAGGGTTGGTTATGTGGCAGTTTGGAGCAGTTATCTCGTATTCACCTCGAGGAATTGGTTCCTCAGCTCGGGTTACTCGTTTTCATCCTTTTCATTGTGATTCTCGTATCTTTTTGTATCTTCGGGGAAGCGTTGGTTCGGGCATTGGATGCTCGGGTAGATGCGTGTTTGATTCGTCTCTTGTATTGTCTGGATTCATTACGGTTCACGCTGTGGATGGGGGTTCTTGTGGATCGAGGGGACTAGATAAAATCTAGGGAGCCTTATTCGTTACTTAAGTGTGTAGTTAGGTTGACATTCGTTACTGTTGAAGCTGAGTGAATCTCGGGATGAGATTCCTTTCAATAGGGGGATGATGTGACAACCGGAAAATTTTTCTTTCTTTTCATCGCTTCCTTTTCGGTTTCGGGCAATTTTCGGGACGAAAATTCTTTCAACAGGGGGATGATGTGACACCCGGAAAACTCCGGTTAATAGCTTTTGTCAAACTAGTAATTCTACCTTAGCGAGTCATAGTCATGCATACATTAAACTTAAATGGATCAACTGAGTCATTATGATGGTTCCGGGAATCATCGGGAGTCGTTACAATGATCCGCGAGATCATTAGGAGCCAGTTCATAACCATGTAAACAAGGATTGGAGATTTGTAGAATCGCCGGGTTTAACGCACACACACAAGTCTCGAGTCTCGGGAATTGGTGAACGAATGTGAACGTGTTAGTTATCATGCATTATGTGTTTATTATCATTATGTGACTGGTCGGTATGTGAATACGTGCTTATATGTGTTAAAATAGTGTTTAACGTGCCAAAAACCCGAACAAACGTGCTAAGGGTGATTACGTGTAATCACATGGCCTTATGAGTGATTACGTGTAATCACGTGACCTTATAGGCGATTACAAAGCTTAAAGGCGATTACAAGGGGGCGAGTAGCCCTAATCACGTGTTCTTATAGGCGATTACGCGTAATCACGTGTCCTAATCGCCTATAACCACTCCTAATCGCCTGTTGCACCTTGGACAACTAGAAACACCTATAAGTACAACCCTTGACTTGGAAAGCACCATTTGTGCAACCCTAACTCGTCCCAAGCCTCACTCACACCATAATACACCTCTGGAACTCGTTTTTGCTCTAAAACCCATCATTCCTAAGCTTACATTTCTTCTTTAGCAAGATCCAAGGTGTGTTATCTACCCTAAGCCTTTGTAATGTTGATATCTTGGTTCCCAAAGGTCCAGACCTAGTTTTAACAAGTTTGTGTCTTTGAAAACCTTTGAAATGATTTTCTAAAACAAGTCTAAACCTTTATACTTGCTCTATGTGGAGTATTCATGCAAGAAACGGTTTTTAATGGTTAAAACGTGAATGTTTCCATGTATTTGATGTTTTACTGTTGTGTAAGAGTTGTTAAGAGGAATTCCTAAGGTTTTGAGCAATTATTATGGTTTTTTGATGATAATATGTATTTTGACCCGTTTGAGTGATTCTTGAAGATTTAGGGTGTTATGATATGATTTGATGATTGTTTGATGTTAGGGTTTACACTAGAATGGTATAATAGCAGAGGAATGATGATTTGCAAGGTTGTAGGTGATGAGATCTGGTTATTTACCATTTAAGGAAATATATGCATATTCAATGTTACCTAGTACTTTGCCATTTTTGGAAATAATTGCAAATAGGGTGTTAGACCAGTGATAAATTGGGGGTTTTTGTTTGGAATGGGTTGTTTAATGATTTGGGTTTGATGTTGTGTGTTTTTACATGTTTCGGATCTGATTTGGAGGGTTAAACGCGCAAAAAGGGGCATGGTGACTGCAGGGGCGATTAGGAGTTCTAATCGCATGGTGTTTGGGCGAGTAGCCCCTAATTGCAAGCCTTTATAGGCGATTAGACACCTATTCACATGCAGAACAAATGATTACAAATCCTTATTGCCTGTTGACTTTCCTAATTGCCTCTTTGATTCTTAATCGTGCGTTTTGCTGTTGTAAGTGTATTTTGACATCCCGAAACATGGTTTGACACCTAGGAACATGTTAGTGACCCCGTGGCATGTCTAATGACCTGAAAACACGTGTTCAGACTCGTTTATGCGTTAAATGAACTGTATGCTAGACTTAGGGTACTTTTGCGCATGTTAAGTGTATAATTTCATATGAGTGCATAATATCTTGTATTTGGCTAACATGTGGGATGTTGGGTCACCAATGGGTTGTCGGGTCTTGTCCGATGTGTTCGGTTTAATGTTCAAAACACATTTTTAAACATACACAGTTATGGGCTGGACAATTGGGGGCTAATTAACCTACGAGTTATTAGTCTAACATCTTATACATTCGTCATGATAGGTCACCGGTAGTTGGGATTGTCTATTGAGCTGATTTACTTATTTTAGAAGAAGGTAACCTAAGGTGAGTTTACGGCCCCACTTTTATCAGTTTTGTTTTCGGGGGAGAAACATGCTTACACATTTTAAACACACAATTTCATATTATACTATGGCTTCCATTATATTACTATACGAGTCATCTAAGTCCCATAGAAACCACTAATACGGGTATGTAGCGAGGAAATGTGGATAGCGCTATTGGGTTTGACAAACCCTACTCAACGGTTGGAGGGTCGGGCGGGTGCATATTGTCTCGATCACACAAGGCCTATCGGAGATGACGGTAGTCCGAAAGGGTATCACATTATAATAAATCACAGTCAGCAATGGTTTCAATCGTAGTAGTAATATACTTAACGCCTAGCTAGCGTTCACACAACATAGTAGTAACGGCAACGGTTTTAAAGGATTAACGAAACATTTGTTGTAAAATTTGTGAACTCACCATCATTATATGTTGATATTTTTTGCATGTTTTCTCATGTCGCTAAGGTAGCAGCTGTCGTATTAGGCCCACGAAGTCGCACTTGTGTCTAGGATCATATTTTGGTTGTCAAAACTTTAAATTTACGTTTTATCGTTACTTGGGTTTTTAACTTGAATTTGCTTCCGCTGTATTTTGAGAACATGGTTTTGAATTACTGCATGGTTTGGTTTACGTATCTTTTTACATAATAGTTGTCGTTTATTGTGACCGTTGACTTGGTTCCTGGTATGTCACGTGCCTCGCGGTAAAACCTCGTAAGTGGAATTTGAGGGTGTGACACTTATGTGTAGATCAAGAAGATTCATGAAGATATTCATCAAGACCTTTGGCAATTTAAAATACAAGATCCAGGATAATAAATCTAAAAGCCCTAAAGATTGACAATAGGGAACCAGTGCAGCATATATATAAAATAAAAATTGATTGATGTTTTCCTTTGATTTTATGAATCATCAAAAAACATCAATTCCAACTTTCTTACCAATGAAATGTTGGTAATCAATTTTCCTTTGATTGTAAGAATCTTTCAAAAATTTGTGGAAAGACATTTGAAAGTAATATCGTTATGCATATGGGATGGAGAGATGTATGTGAGAATAGTTAAACGATTATATTAAGATGGAAAATGAATATTGGGAATTCGTCCCCTTTTATAGTGTGAATATATAACTAACTATTCGTAAAGTTGGTTTTCAACTTTATCAGTTGCATTTCAAGTAAATATAAATTTCGAAATTACTTTTGTGACTTTTTATTTACTTTTTATATAATGAAAGAAAATTGCTTCACAAAAATAATAATAAAACAATAATGTTAATAAAGTAACTTCAAAATCCTAATCATTATTTTTTGGGTCTTTTTATAACATCTGTTGACAGTAAAAACAGTTGTTGTCACATCAAAGTTTCTCTGTATTTTTTTCCAATAGATTGTGTAATCTGTGAAAGGAAAAGCACAGCCAAAACACTGACTGTAACATCTTTTATTACGCGATTATTATTAAACTCGTTATTCAAGTATCACTATAATGTTAAATTTCATAAACCTCTACAACTTAATAAATAAAATCTTAATATTTGTAATAAATGACGAAGCAAAACCGACAAAGCATTGGAAATTATTCATTAAAAGTTTTACATATAATAAAACTCAACATTAAAATAATATTCATATTTGAAAATGCAAGTATATAAAAACCCTTAAATTTGATATGAACATATACGTTTTACATCTATCTCATTTAAGTTATGTGTTATATAAACCTAGAATATTGCGAAGGCATCCATTTTTTATAGAATGAATAAACTAATAACTCCTAATTATGAAAGGGTCGAGAAGTTACAACTTTACAATGACAACTGTCCAGATAAAGGAAGTAGATAGAAACTTGAAAAATACGACAATAGTTAATGATAGAAGTACTTTATTTTATGACAACTACAAAATATTACCACAAGTTTACATATTATCATTATTCTTTATTATCTTTATTAAGAAACAAAAAGTATTTATTTATACTATTTGAATCGGTAAATGATTTGAATTCTTTTGTTTATATTATAACCTAAAAACGAAAATATATTTTATAACAATAATTTCAATGAAAATATACAAGCTACACAAATATATAAGAAACAAACTACAGGCAACACATCATAAGACAAACTGTTAACAAAACATGCAAGATAGTGTATTTTGATAAAAAAATATACAATATCGCTACAAAGGTGAACTAATATCAACAAACACATTTCTTCAATCAAAAAACAAAATACATAAAAAATAAAGACAATGCAAAGAAAAGAAAAGTAAATTAAGACAGAACTGAAAACAAAACCAAAAACAGAGCATAATAACAGATGTTATTAAACAACTCTCATCTTAATAACTAATATTGCCTGTCTAATAATATAAATAAATAAAACTTAAATTCTATGATGACGACTGTACAATATCTGTGGACTTACCAACAGATGTTATCAAACAACTGTCTTCAATTACAGTATATGATGGCCACTGTACAAATGAACGATCTAGATCGAAACTTACAAATGAAGGATCTGCATGATATCAAATAACTGTCATCATAATAACTGTTATTGCTGGTCTAATAATAATAAATAAAAATAATTTATATCAGTCTTTTCAAGTTCGTAATTATAAACAGGTGAGACCAATAAAACTTTATGATTCATGTGTACAAATGAAGGATTTAGATTGAACAATATAATGGAAATTGAAGATGAAAAGGTTGTTTATCTTCAAAATTTAGGTAAATTACGTAAATTAAACTGTTTAATTAATTTTCCCACTAAAACAACTCTTCAAATTCTTTTATTTTCTTAAATACAAATTTCCAGACAAATACAAAAACTTATTACCAATATTTGTAGAAATATGAACATGTGATGTTTTACGTTTTTTCTTATTATAAATAACTGTTTAAATTATGTCTTATGTAAATTGAACATTGTGACACCCGACATGTTCAGGTTAACATTTTACAAACACATATGTCTACCTTAGCAAAAAACGTTTATTCAAACATACTTAACTAGGTCTGTTGAGTCAGATTACATTCCGTATTGTCCAGGGTTCAATTATTTGGAGGATCATTGGGTTAATCACACACACACACACGAGTTATGAGTCCCGTTGTTGGTGAATTACATGAATTAGATTAACTAACAAACATGAATTGATCTGTACATGTCATATGATATGCAAATACTTGTTTAAACGGTGTTTAGATGATTATCCATGATTATATATGCTTAACATGTGTTAGGATTGCATGTTCATGTGTTAGGATGTGTTAAAATACGTTAAAATGACAAAACTGGAAAATATGGAATGCCCAGTCTTGGTTTGAACTTAAGGGGGGTCAAACCAGACACTGAGCTACTTAAAAGCTTCATTCGACCACACCCAGTCTCATTCGACCCATGCACAAGGTCGAACTAGACCTTAGTATAAATACCATACTTTGTCATTTTTCCTCATTTCACAAACCCTAAACGCCTCTAAACACTCTCTCTCAACTTTAATCACTGGGGAATGAGTTTTTGACCTTGTTTTTCACAATTTAACCTCCTATATCATAAACAAGCAAAGATCTAAGGTGTGTTCTTCATCCAAAACCCTTTTTAAAGATTTTTGATTCATTTTCAATAAACCCCAAAGGTCCAGATCTATTTTAAGTTGGTTTTCACAATTAAAAACCTTTCTAACATCTTTCTAAAGAAAACCAAATCATTAAACATGAGTTTTCACAGAAGTTAACATGTGTTAATAGTGTTTCATGATGTGTTATGTATTGTTTGATGATTATGTGTTGCATAGATGTTATAGAAATGTTCTGTGGCTGCTATGGATGATAGGTTTTGGTTGCCTTAGGCTATTAATTGTGGATGATGATATTTTGCTCATTTTGGGGATTTTGATAGATTTAGGGATTTGATTCATGATGTTATTATGAATGATATGATTAGGGATTTTGTTTCACATGATAATATGAGCATGTTGAGTTGATTGATGAGTGATTTCAGAAAGTTTCCAAATTGGGTAAAGTTTTCATGCATTATGTGACGTTTCCATAATCTTACCATTATGGGTAAGTATTAAAATGGATTGATTTCGGAACAAAATTGGTAGGGTTTTGTGGGGATATGTTCTTCATACTTGACTGCTGTGTTTCGTGATGTTTTCGGATTGTTTTGATGCATTTTAGGAGGTTTGGAACTGTAGGGGTCGAAGGAGGAATCCAGGGGTCAAACCTAGCAGTTGATAGGTCGAATGTGCTTCAGTTAGGTCGAACGAACTTGGTTTAGGTCGAATTAAGACATGTTAGGGTCGAATTAACGTGTGTTAAGGTCGAATGAACTTGTGATAGGTCGTATGAACTTAAGTAAAGGTCGAAGGAACTTACTAGGGGTCGAACCAAGGATGTTTGGGTCGAACCTAGTCCAGTTCCATGCTGATTCGACCTTACAACTCTATATGTGCGATTTTTGATGCAAACTAAGTGTTTTATGCTTTAAACTTATGTGTTAACCTTATGTACTTGATTACTTGATGTAATGGGTCACCAACGGGATGTCGGGTTTGTCTGGTATGTCCGGTTAAGATTCAAACACATTTTTAACACACATAGTCAAAATCTGGACAATCGGGGACTAGTTAACCTTTGGGTTAGTGGTCAACAGACTTACCTAAACTCATTGATAGGTCGCCATTAGTCGGGACTATCACACACGTGTTGGATTTTGTTTAAACTGAAAGCGCAATCTAAGGTGAGTTCACGGACCCACACTTTACTGGTTTTGTTTTCGGGAGAGAAACATGCTTACACATTTTGAAACACACATTTTTATGTTATACTATTGCTATTGTTATATTACTATATGACTCATCTAAATCCCACAGAAACCACTAATACGAGTATGTAGCGGGAAAATGTGGATAGATCTATTGGGCCTAACAAACCCCACTCGACGGCTGGAGGCCGGGCGGGTGCATATTGTCTCGATCACACAGGGCCTATCGGAGATGACGGTAGTCCGAAAGCGTATCTAGCGTTCACACAGTATAATAGTAACGGTAACGGTTTTAAAGGATTAACGAAACATTTATTGAAAAACCTGTGAAGTCACCAGCATTATATGTTGACATTTTTAGCATGTTTTCTCAGGTCGCTAAGGTAGCAGCAGTCGGGCTAGGCGCATGGAGTCGCACTCGCGTCTAGGATTATGTTTTTTTTTTGGGATGTCAAACTTGGAACTTATGTTTTATACTTATTCGGTTTTGGTAAACTTAAATTTGCTTCCGCTGTAATTTGGATCATGGTTTTGATTATTGCATGGTTTGGTTTACGAATCTTTTTACATATACTTGTCGTTCATTGTGACCGTTGACTTGGATCCTGGTGTGTCACGCGCCTCGCGGTAAAACCCCGCACGTGGAAATTTGAGGGTGTGACAGATTGGTATCAGAGCCAATGGTTATAGTGAACTAGGACTGCATTTAGAGTCTAGTCTATAGACGAGTCTCACACACATTAGAGGGTCACACATATTTATGAGTCGTGTCATTTGGTAAACGTGCTAACCTTGTCGGGGTGTTGGTGTCCTCATCACATAGTATCATATTATCTATCTTTGGTTATTTCTACCTTTACTCTATCTTCTTCTTCGGATTTGAAGATGAAGAGGCTTATCATTTATGCACGGAAGCAGTGTACATTGGGATGGCCTTGGCACATTCTCGAGATCTGTCCAGGATTTGGATATCTCCCCTCTATGCTCTAATGGACATACTTGCCTACACACACACTATCATGCACTAGTACTTGTTATAGTACACCCCTGAGTGATTGTTCAGTTTGGGATCGTTGTGCGACAAAAGTCTCTTTAAGAATGTGGGTGTCGGGTGACTTGAAGTTCTACCTAGAGCCCATGTAGAATGATTTATCATTTCGGGTGTACACGAAATCATAATTCGAAATGCATGAATATCTAGGTGGACTTCATGTTCGAACCAATGGTCATGCTGAAACCCAGTTCTGAATTCCCTTGGTCACTAGTAGTTTGATCTAATAGTGACACTAAGAATCTTGTTCCCCGTTTTGGCAGAACATGTATGGTCGTAACGGTGGACGTACTGGGGGACGCCGTGGTGGCGGCGGTGGTCGCGCAAGCGGTGGTCGAGGTGGTGGAAACATCACCAAGACACAAGAGGAGTTGAACAGCATGATGCAGCAGCAGCGGAACATTGCATTGGCTGCCTTCCAGGGTGCTCAGCAGACCCAGGGAGGTACTCATCAGGTGCAGTCTAGGTGCACCTACAAGAGGTTCTAGGATTGTCAGCCCCACAACTTCCGAGGTACTAAGGGAGCTATGGAACTACTGAGGTGGTTGGAGAAGATTGAGTCAGTGTTTGCTTTGTGTGAATGCCTAGCTGCTAATTGGGTGAAGTATGCTACGGGAACCTTCAAGGGACCTGCTCTGACGTGGTGGAACACTATTACACAGACACTTGGCATGGGGACGCCAACGCTATGCCTTGGGCAGAGTTTGTGGTTAAATTGATGGCTGAGTACTGTCCGCATGAGGAGATCAAGAGGTTGGAACATTAGTGGTGGAATACAAGATGGTTGGATCCGAGGTTGAGGAGTACACTATCAGGCACAATGAACTCGCGGTGTTGTGCCTAAGGGTGGCTACACCCGAGTATAGGCGTATAGAGCAGTATATTGCTGGGCTGGTGCCCGAGATTGCAGGGTTGGTGGCTGCTAGGGAGCCTACTACGATTTCTGATGCTACTCGGTAGGCTCACAAGATGACCAACATGAAGGTGTCAGAAGGTGTTTTACCTCCTTGAGGAGATGCTGTGAAGGTTTCTGAGAGTAGCAAGAGAAAGTGGGAGAGCGTGGAGAAGAGTTCAGCCGTCGATTAGCGACAGCCATAGGCGGAGAAGGTTGAAGCTTTGCAGTCAGCATCGGATCAGAAACATGGAGGGTATGTTGGGAAGAACCCTAAGTGTGGACTGTTTGGTTTTCATCATTATGGTAGTTGTGATAAGTTTCGTTGTGAGCGTTGTATTCGGACTGGTCACTATATGAAGGATTGTAGGGTTAATCTTTCATTCAAGCCGGCTCAGGGCCTACCGGAGATGACGGTAGTCCGAAAGCGTATCACATTGTAACAAATCACAGTCAGCAATGGTTTCAATCGTAGCAGTTATATACTTAACGCCTAGCTAGTGTTTACACATCATAGTAGTAGCGGTAACGGTTTTAAAGGATTCACGAAACATTTATTGAAAAACTTGTGAACTCACCAGCATTATATGTTGACATTTTTAGCATGTTTTCTCAGGTCGCTAAGATAGCAGCAACCGGGCTAGGCGCACGGAGTCGCACTCGCGTCTAGGATCATGTTTTTTTTGGGATGTCAAACTTGGAACTTATGTTTTATACTTATTCGGTTTTGGTAAACTTAAATTTGCTTCCGCTGTAATTTGGATCATGGTTTTGATTATTGCATGGTTTGGTTTACGTATCTTTTTACATATAGTTATCGTTCATTATGACCGTTGACTTGGATCCTGGTGTGTGACGCGCCTCGCGGTAAAACCCCGCATGTGGAAATTTGAGGGTGTGATAGATTGGTATCAGAGCCAATGGTTATAGTGAACTAGGACTGCATTTAGAGTCTAGTCTATAGCTGAGTCTCACAGACATTAGACGGTCACACATATTTATGAGTCCTGTCATTTGGTAAGCGTACTAACCTTGTCGGGGTGTCGGTGTCCTCATCACACAGTATCATATTATCTATCTTTGGTTATTTCTACCTTTACTCTATCTTCTTCTTCGGATTTGAAGATGAAGAAGCTTATCGTTTATGCATGGCAGCAGTGTACATTGGGGTGGCTTTGGCACATTCTCGAGATCTGTCCAGGATTTGGATATCTCCCCTCTATGCTCTAATGGACATACTTGCCTACACACACACACACTATCATGCACTAGTACTTGTTATAATATACCCCTGAGTGATTGTTCACTTTGGGATTGTTGTGCGATAAAAGTCTCTTTAAGAATGTGGGTGTCGGGTGACTTGAAGTTCTACCTAGGAGCACGCCTAGAGGCCCATGTAGAATGATTTATCATTTCGGGTGTACACGAAATCATAAATCGAAATGCATGGAAATCTAGGTGGACTTCGTGTTCGAACCAATGGTCATGCTGAAACCCAGTTCTGAATTCCCTTGGTCACTAGTAGTTTGATCTAATAGTGAATCTAACTATCTTGTTCCATGTTTTGGCAGAACATGTCTGGTCCTAATGATGGACGTACTGGGGGACGCCGTGGTGGCGGCGGTGGTCGTGCAAGCGGTGGTCGAGGTGGTGGAAACATCACCATGACACAGGAGGAGTTGAACAGCATGATGCAGCAACAGCTGAACATTGCATTGGCTGCCTTCCAGGGTGCTCAGCTGACCCAGGGAGGTACTCATCAGGTGCAGTCTAGGTGCACCTACAAGAGGTTCTAGGATTGTCAGCCCCATAACATCCAAGGTACTGAGGGAGCTATGGAACTACTGAGGTGGTTGGAGAAGATTGAGTCAGTGTTTGCTTTGTGTGAATGCCTAGCTGCTAATTGGGTGAAGTATGCTACGAGAACCTTCAAGGGACCTGCTTTGACGTGGTGGAACACTATTACACAGACACTTGGCATAGGGAAGCCAACGCTATGCCTTGGGCAGAGTTTGTGATTAAATTGAAGGCTGAGTACTGTCCGCATGAGGAGATCAAGAGGTTGGAACATTAGTGGTGGAATACAAGATGGTTGGATCCGAGGTTGAGGAGTACACTATCAGGCACAATGAATTGGCGGTGTTGTGCCTAGGGGTGGCTACACCCGAGTATAGGCGTATAGAGTAGTATATTGCTGGGCTGGTGCCCGAGATTGTAGGGTTGGTGGCTGCTAGGGAGCCTACTACGATTTCTGATGCTACTCGGTCGGCTCACAAGATGACCAACATGAAGGTGTCAGAAGGTGTTTTGCGTCCTCGAGGCGCTGTTGTGAAGGTTTCTGAGAGTAGCAAGAGAAAGTGGGAGAGCGTGGAGAAGAGTTCAGCCGTCGTTCAGCGATAGCCACAGGCGAAGTAGTTTGAGGCTTCGCGGTCAGCATCGGATCAGAAACTGGGAGGGTATGTTGGGAAGAACCCTAAGTGTGGACTGTTTGGTTTTCATCATTATGGTAGTTGTGATAAGTTTCGTTGTGAGCGTTGTATTCTGACTGGTCACTATGCGAAGGATTGTAGGGTTAAGCTTTCATTCAAGCCGGCTCATGCTACTGCTGCTACCCCTGCTCCACAGGGAAACCAAGGCTGCTATAACTGTGGGGAGGCAAGGCATTTCAAGCGAAATTTCCCAAAGTAGAACCAAGTTGATGCAGGGACTACAGGGAAGGGTGGAAACAACGAGGGTGACGGTCGGCCTATTCGTGCTTACATCATCGGTTCGAGGGTGAACCAGGATGATCCTGATACTGTTACTGGTGAGTTTTCTTTTCCTTGTAATGCGTTGTACTTTGGTTTTATTCTTATTCATATCGTTAGGCGTTTCATATCTATTGTGTGTTTTCGGTATTGGACTTGGTCATCGTTTTGGGTCCATCGGTTGATGTTCGTCCCTTGGAGACACTACTTGGACGGTACCGGGCGTGTCGTTTACACCGATCACAGTATTCTCCAGTGAACCTTCGACCAGGAGGAGTCTTTTGTCTTGCATTTACCTTTGGGGGTGGATCCCCGGCACTGGATGCTTGTTGTTATCATCTTTCGTTCGTGATTCTCATTTCGTTTGCATTTCGGGGAAGCATTAGTTGGATATATACTTAGGTCGGCACTCGTTACTGTTGAAGCTGAGTGAATCTCAGGACGAGATTCCTTTCAACTGGGGGATGATGTGACGACCCAGAAATATTTTCTTTCTTATCGTTTCATTCTCTTTAGCTTTGGGAAATTTTCGGGACGAAAATTCTTTCAACAGGGGGATGATGTGACACTCGACATGTTTGAATTAACATTTTACAAACATATAAGTGTACCTTAGCAAAAAAACGTTCAGTCAAACATTCTTAACTAGGTCAGATGATTCAGATTACATTCCGTATTGTCCAGGGTTCAATGATTCGGAGGATCATTGGGTTAATCACACACACACATGAGTCATGAGTCCCGTTGTTGGTGAATTACATGAATTAGATTAAGTAACAAGCATGAATTGATCTGTACATGTCATAATGGGCAAACCATCAGATTTGGACATCGTTTGAGTGGTTTTTGGAATTTTATTTGATTAAAGGTCATATCAGATTTTCGGAATTATAAATTAGGTCAACTTTAAACGGTCATAACTCGAGTTTTACCAAGAGTTAAGTTATGAAATTTGGACAGTAGGTCAACATTGGAATAATTTGGCTTTTTCAAGTGGATTCACCTCGTTTGGGTGAATACACAATTTTGGGAATTTTTCTTCTAAACTGACCTGCTGTGGAAATTTTCTAGACATAGCCGTGTTGTACGAATTTTAATAATTTTGTGGTTGGTTTTGAGACAAAACAAAAATATGGGTTATCAAGTAAATCCCAATAAATATTCAGTAAAAATTTGGGAGTTTAATTCATTCGTTAAGTATTTTAAATAATTCATTTTTCACAGCGCACAATCTGCCCTAAAAACGCAGATTGTGTAAGGGATGTTAACAGGACTATTTGGAGTCTTACATGGTATGTGTTTGACATGAACTTGTATGGATACTTATATGAGATGTGTATGAGGTATAAAACTGGTAATAATCAACATGATCACCAACGAGATACGTAGGACTTACTTGTGCATGTAGAGTCATTAGGTGTCACTACACGGTTTGAACTTTAAAAGTTTTGGACAAACGAGTTGTATGGTGTGTTGGTTATGCACATATACTCACCTAGTGACATTTGTAATAGGGAGTCGGTAGCTTATTACTATTTGAGGAATTTGGATTATTCACGTACAACCTAAGGTGAGTTTCACTACTCTTTTCTCAAAAGCATGCGTCTCGGGTTTGAGACAACGTACTTAACTTTTTCTAGTCCGGTTTGGGACTACTTTCACATCCCGGGTTTGGCATGCTATGACTCCTTATGTGGGTCGGGTTTTGATTCCTTGTGTGGGTCGGGGTTTTTGGCTACTTCGCAAACATTGTCCTTGATGAACTAAACCAACACTATCACTGTAAGTCCTTCACATACCGAATGAGTTGCCAGGTTATGGCAAGCGGGTTATTAGTTGATGGCGCTATTAGTTCTGACAAACCTCACACCGGCTCAGGGGAGTGCGGGAGTGAACTATAACTTAACAGATTATCATTGTTGATAGGCAATGATGCAAGGCAAACTGCTCACATTTGTGACAACACGTACATTAGCAGTTCGGTATATTGGTGTTAGTTATCATGAATGGGTTAGCTACCCTTGGCATGCGATGAACTAGTGGTTACATGGTTTTTGGAACCAACTTAATTACTTACGCTTTTACTTGGTTACGTGGTTTTGGAAACTGCGCATTTACTTACTCATCTTCTTTACTTTGTGAACTCACCAACATTGTTTGTTGACCCACGATATACATGCTTTTGCAGGTAGTTAGGTTCCGGTGCCACGATTTGAAAGCACTGCACACTTCACTGCATTTGGGATCTTGGGCATACACCTAAATTACATTTAATGCTTTTACGTTTTCTTTCATATGGTTTTAATTTGGGCGCGTTGTTTTGCGCATGGTTTTAAAAAGGTTTAAACTTGGTTTACGCTTCCGCGGCTTAGCTAAACTTGATTTTTCAAAACGAACTAAATGGTTTGGGCATTTAGAGTTCATTCATATGACTTATGGCTATGGGATCCTGGTATGTCATGCGCCTCGTGGTGTAAACTCCAGAGTGGAAATTTGAGGGTGTGACAGATTGGTATCAGAGCCATTGGTTATAGTGAACTAGGACTACATGTTGAGTCTAGTCTATAATCATCATAGCATAAGTACACTCACAACTTAAGTACACAACTAGCTTTTAGCTACAAATATCTACAATACATGATTTCAGGAGATATGTTATCTTCTAGTTCTAAAACTGATTCTGAACACGTCACTGGTGGGTACCCAGGGTTACACCAGGTGGCGCATTACTAGGAATAGTATCCTAAACAAACCTCATGGATGATGAAACAACAATAGCACAAGGGAGAGAGCCCTTGCGAGCGTTATGGCGCACGTACACAGGAAGCTGCACGATGCGCATGACGTGATACCATTAAACCAAATCAAATTCAAATACTGAGACTTATCCTATTAACTGAGCAAGGAGACAATTAGTTTCTGTTCCTTATTACTTGATCTTTCTTACTTCCATTCGAAACTCAGACTGGACTGGGTTACACATATAGAACTTATTTCTTACTTTAGTACCTTACGCCTAGTACGAGTGGGCGAACGTATGACTTCATATCCCTGTTTCTCATAAGTATATGGTAGATTCATGGGAACACATTAGATCGGGGCTTGTTACACACACTCTTGGGGAGTTATGTAAAGCCTACGACACAGTGCAACATCTCAAGGGAAGACGAAACCTACAAATGACTGACAGCCACGATTGGAGGAACGAGTGGTGCAGCTGACCACTAAGCTGGCTTACATAGGACTGGAGAAGGAGACTGTACGTGATGAGATCCATATAACACTGACACCGCGAAAGAGGAAGAAGGAGGGATGGAAGGGGAACCTGAGCAGGACGAGCACATGGAAAGTGAGGATGAAGACTCACTATCTAGATAGAGCGTGGCGACGATTGGTGCTTACCTTTTCTTACCTGTCTTTTCTTTCCCTTCCCTTTGTTAACTTAGATAAGACTGAGTTCTTATGATCAACGATAGGGTGGTTGAGGCCCTCGCATCTTTCCAAGCTAGTAAAGATCCATTTTGCTAAATCATTCGTTTCCCCTGACTTCCACGTTTGAACTTTCTTATTCCTTGAATGCACATGCCAAAACAACAACCTGCCATCGTATTTTCAAGGCTCCGATTGGTTGCAAACTTCAATAACTCCAACGGGACTGAATGAGACCGTCTGATTGCTTCGATAGTATAAGTCTTTGCCATGTGCAATTGCCTCAGGCAGGATGGGGTAATGTATGCTACATGCACACTCGATGAGTTACCGATACTTGGGTAGAGAATGTAAACCCCGTGACGAAATTTAGAAATTTGTTATCTAAAGACGGTTGGGTCTAAGATCGACGCTTACACTACCAAGCTACAGGAGTTAGCTACAACATGGTCAAATCTATTTAGCCTACCTTACAAACGGATCGAGCTTCAT
Source organism: Ambrosia trifida (assembly GCA_028751855.1). Lineage (NCBI taxonomy): Eukaryota > Viridiplantae > Streptophyta > Magnoliopsida > Asterales > Asteraceae > Ambrosia > Ambrosia trifida. The sequence goes on along the minus strand of CM054129.1, from coordinate 63,677,402 downwards.
ACCAAAAGGGTGGGTCTCTCAGATTCGTGGCATGGCCACTGCAGCTCACCTACCCAGAATCTAACAAATCTTTCACCTGGCTTACAAACTCACTGACGAGGCTGTTGAGCATGGTACTTTTCCGAAACATGGTACTTCATCTTCTACTTTTGGTGATAGCAAGAGAACGTGGGATAATGTGAGGTATAAGTCCTTCAACAACAACAACCACAACGGTAACAACAACAATGGGGCTCGTGGAAGAGCATTTGTGATGGACTCTGAGGAGGCTAGGACTGATAACAATGTCGTGACGGTTACGTGCTCCTTGAACGACACTCTTGCTTCTATTTTATATGATACTGGTGCGGACTATAGTTTTGTGTCATCGAAACTTAGAAAACAATTAGGGATGGTTCCTACTCTTCTTGATACCCCGTACTCCATAGGGTTAGCTGATGGAAAGCCTGTTAAGGTAACCCATATTCATCGCGACTGTAAGCTCGAGCTAGATGGGCAATTGTTTGCCATCGTCCTTCTACTTATCACCCTAGGAAGTTTTGATCTCATGGTTGCCATGGACTGGTTGTCCAAGCAACACACAGAAATTGTCTGTCAGGAGAAAATTGTTCGTGTCCCCCTCCCCAGTGGAGAACTTTTATCTGTACAAGTGATCGTGGTGGTGCCATGGTGAGCATCATCTCCTTTTTGAAAGCCCCGAAGTGTATTCGTAAGGGCTGTCCAGCCATTTTGGCTAACATATCTGACACTCGAGCTGAAACTGAAACTAAGATTGAGGACATCTCAATAGTCCAAGAATTCCCAGATGTTTTTCCCAGAGGAACTACCTAGACTTCCACCTGTTCGTCATGTGGAGTTTCAAATTGATCTTGTACCTGGAGCAGCTCCAGTTGCACTCGCACCATACCGCCTAGCACCAGGTGAACCTCAAGAACTCTCTACCCAACTCCAAGAGCTATTGGATAGGGGCTTTATTAGACCTAGTTCATCGCCATGGGGAGCTCCAGTTCTGTTTGTTAAGAAGAAAGATGGGAGTTTCTGCATGTGTATTGATTATCGAGAGTTGAATAAAGTGACGGTTAAGAACCTCCACCCTTTGCCTCATATTGATGACTTGTTCGACCAGCTACAAGGGTCGAGTTACTACTCTATGATTGACTTGAGGTCAGGATACCATCAACTGAGAGTCTGAGAGGAGGATGTTGCGAAGACAACCTTTCGAACTCGGTATGGACATTATGAGTTTTTGGTGATGCCATTTGGGCTAACCAATGCACCGGCTGTGTTCATGGAGCTGATGAACCGTGTGTATAAGTCTTATTTGGACAAATTTGTCATAATGTTCATAGATGACATACTGATTTATTCTAAGAGTAGCGAAGAGCAGGAGCAACACCTGCAGCTGATCTTGGAACTCTTGAGAAATGAACAGTTGTATGCGAAATTCTCTAAATGTGACTTTTTAATTCGAGAAGTCCAATTTCTTGGACATGTGGTTAACGAGGCAGGAATACATGTCGATCCCGCCAAGATTTATGCTATTAAAAAGTGGGAGGCTCCTAAGACTCCTACAGAGGTGCGCCAGTTTCTTGGTCTTGCGGGATACTATCGCAGATTCATTGAGGGATTCTCTAAGATCGCTCAACCCCTCACTGCTTTGACACAGAAGGGGATTACTTACAAGTGGGGAGAGCTTTGCAGATTGTGCCCAAGAGTCTGCATTTCAATTGCTAAAGGCAAAGCTTTGCAATGCACCCATACTATCACTACCCAAGGGTATAGAGGACTTTGTGGTGTACTGTGATGCGTCCATCCAAGGGTTAGGGTGTGTGCTGATGCAGCACGATAAGGTGATCGCGTATGTCTCACGTCAATTGAAGGTTCATGAGAAGAATTACACCACCCATGACTTGGAACTGGGAGCAGTGGTTTTTGCTCTAAAGATCTGGAGGTATTATCTCTATGGGACGAAGTGTACAATCTTCACTGACCACAAGAGCCTCCAACACATATTCGATTAGAAGGAGCTGAACATGCGACAACGCCAATGGGTCGAGCTTCTGAATGATTATGACTGTGCCATCAAATATCATCCAGGGAAAGCTAATGTAGTAGCTGATGCCCTCAGTCGTAAGGAAACAAAAACCAAACGGGTGCGAGCTTTACAACTCACTATACATTCTAATCTTCCTGATAAGATACGTGAAGCCCAGGGCGAGGCTTTGAAAGAAGAAAACATCGGGTTGGAAACTTTACATGGTGCGGATAAGCACCTGGAACTAAAGACAGATGGTCTTCAATACTTTATGAATCGAGCCTGGATACCACGTTTTGGGGATCTCAGACAACTGGTGCTTGATGAAGCTCACACCTTTTGATATTCAGTACATCCTGGTTCGGACAAGATGTACCAAGATCTCAAAACTCTTTACTGGTAGCCAAACATGAAAGCGGAGATAGCCACTTATGTTAGTAAGTGCTTGACTTGTGCGAAGGTTAATTAAATATCAGAAACCTTCAGACCTGCTCCAGCAACCAGAAATCCCTATGTGGAAATGGGACGGAATTTCTATGGATTTCATCATAAAGCTCCCTAGAACGCCAACTGGCCATAACATGATTTGGGTTATCGTGGATCGTTTAACCAAATTGGCACATTTTCTGGAAATAAAGGAAACCGACTCGCTGGAGAAATTCGCCAATCTCTACATCAAGGAGGTAGTCTCTAGGCATGGGGTGCATACTTCTATCATAACTGATCGCGATGCGCGATTCACTTCTTATTTTTGGACTACCCTCCAAAACGCTTTGGGGACTCGCTTAGATATGAGCACAACCTATCACCCACAGACGGATGGACAAAGTGAACGTACCATCCAAACATTGGAAGATCTGCTACGAGCGTGCGTGGTGGATTTTGGCAACAGTTGGGATAAGCACTTGCCTTTGATTGAATTCTCGTATAACAACTACTACCACACTTCGATACAGTATGCGCCTTTTGAGGCACTTTATGGACGCAAGTGTCGGTCTCCCATCTGCTGGACTGAAGTTGGGGATAGCCAGCTAACAGGTCCTGAACTCGTGCACGAAACTTCTGAGAAGATCATGCAAATCAGAAACCGGATGGCTGCTGCTCGTGATCGACAGAAAAATTACGCTGATAAGCGTAGGAAACCTTTGGATAGGTTGGGACAAGGTTCTGTTGAAGATGTCACCTTGGAAAGGGGTGATACGCTTTGGAAAACGGGGAAAATTGAACCCGCGATACATTGGACCATTCGAGATTGTCTAAAGGATTGGTCCGGTAGCTTACAAGTTAATATCGCTTAATAAACTCAGTGGGGTACACGATGTATCCCACGTATCGCACCGAATCTAAAGAAATGGCTGTTGGATACAACACTGATGGTGCCACTGGAGGAGATCCAGGTGGACGATCGGCTACGGTTCATGGAAGAACCGGTGGAGATTCTTGAGTGGGACGTCAAGAAACTCAAACAAAACACTATACCTATTATTAAGGTACTATGGAATTCCCGTCTAGGAATGGAATACACGTGGGAACGCATGGATCAAATGCGGCTTAAATACCCACATCTCTTTACTGAACCTGAAACTATGCATAAACCAAACACTAAACTTTAAAGCAGCTCTCTCAAAGTGAATTTCGGGGTAAAATTCCTTTCAACTTGGGGATGATGTGACATCCGGGAACCAAGCACACATTTTTCTAGCTGGCTTTACTGTTTACATGCTGAATTTTGGGACGAAATTCTTTTCAATTTGGGGATGATGTGACACCCCGCATTTTCAGGTTCCTACTTTAACTGAACTCTAGTTAACTTGCATGTGCATACGTGACTAAACACTTGACTAGGGTTAGTTAGGAAGGTCTTACTATATGTTATAGGGTAATAACATATGTTATGTGATAATAACATATGTTACATTATAATAAGTAAAGTTATCATCACAATGCACACACGAGTCCTGTATCCTAAACGTTGGTGAATTGTCTGGCATACATGATAATGTGTACAATTGAATTATGATGAACGTGAAGTAACATGTTTATGTGGATTACATGTTTATGTGAATTACCGCTTAACTGAAAGTTAGTACGTAAACTATGCAAATTATGTGCACTCTATGATTAATATGTATTGAGATAATAAAAACAATAGTTTTTATGTAGGTTGGGGTGGTTAATATTATCGGGTCCAGTATTGGGCTAAAACATGATTAACAAGTCCGGTTAGCAAACTAAAAAGCCCTAAAACCCAATTACTTGGGCAACAAGCCAAATCCTCTTAAAAATATTGATAAAAAAAATAAGAAACCCTAACCCCTACCCCTTGCGCCGTAAACACCCCCACCCCGCTCTCTCTCAATTTCAATCAAACAACAAATCCTCTTGATTAATCCAAGTGGTTTTGGGTAGAATCTCTAAACCTTGAGGATTTCTTGCATTGAAAGGTATAATTTTTATAAGTTTTATGATAATTGTTAATGTTTTGAAAAGCTTTTAAAAACCCTAGAAACTCTATGAGTATGAATCGCATGTGTATGTGTTTGTGTAAATTCTTAGATGTTTTGCATGGAGGTTTATGAGAATTGATGTATGTGATTATAATTAGGGTTTAGGAATGTGAAAAATACAGATTTTAACATGATTGCATATGAGGATTTCATGCAATAGGTGATTATGGATGATTAGGGTTTATGAATAACTTGGGATGCAAGTTTTAGTTTTCTAACAGATTCGTTATGGTGTTTTGTATGGTCTGTATCGTGATGTTAAAGTGATTGTTTTGATGATTTCTTTGCATGATTGTATTGTACATGGTCTTAGTTTTTCATAATGGGCAAAACCATCAGATTTGGACATCGTTTGAGTGGTTCTTAGAATTTTATTTGATAAAAGGTCATATCAGATTTTCGGAATTATAAATTGGGTCAACTTTAAACGGTCATAACTCGAGTTTTACAATGCGTTAAGTTATGAAATTTGGACAATAGGTCAACATTGGAATAATTTGGCTTTTTCAAGTGGATTCACCTCGTTTGGGTGAATACACAATGTTTGGGAATTTTTCTTCTAAACTGACCTGCTGTGGAAATTTTCTGGACATAGCCGTGTTGTACGAATTTTAATAATTTTTGTTGTTGGTTTTGAGACAAAACAAAAATATGGGTTATCAAGTAAATCCCAATAAATATTCAGTAAAAATTTGGGAGTTTAATTCTTTCGTTTAGTATTTTAAATAATTCGTTTTTCACAGCGCACAATCTGCCCTAAAAACGCAGATTGTGTAAGGGATGTTTACGTGACTATTTGGAGTCTTATATGGTATGTGTTTGACATGAACTTGTATGGATACTTATATGAGATGTGTATGAGGTATAAAACTGATAATAATCAATACGATCACTAACGGGATATGTAGGACTTACTTGTGCATGTTGAGTCATTAGGTGTCACTACACGGTTTGAACTTTAAAAGTCTTGGACAAACGAGTTGTATGGTCTGTTGGTTATACCCATATACTCACCTAGTGACATTTATAATAGGGAGTCGGTAGCTCATTACTGTTTGAGGAATTTGGATTATTCACGTGCAACCTAAGGTGAGTTTCACTACTCTTTTCTCAAAAGCTTGCGTCTCGGGTTTGAGACAACGTACTTAACTTTTTCTAGTCCGGTTTGGGACTACTTTCACAACCCGGGTTTGGGGTGCTATGACTCCTTGTGTGGGTCGGATTTTGACTCCTTGTGTGGGTCGGGTTTTGACTCCTTGTGTGGTTCGGGTTTTGACTCCTTGTGTGGGTCGGGGTTTTTTGCTAGTTAGTTCGCAAACTTTGTCCTTGATGAACTAAACCAACACTATCACTGTAAGTCCTTCACATACCGAATGAGTTGCCGGGTTATGGTAAGCGGGTTATTAGTTGATAGCGCTATTAGTTCTGACAAACCTCACACCGGCTCGGGGGAGTGCAGGAGTGAACTATAACTTAACAGATTATCATTGTTGATAGGCAATGATGCAAGGCAAACTGCTCACATTTGTGACAACACATACATTAGCAGTTCGGTATATCGGTGTTACTGTTAGTTATCATGAATGGGTTAGCTACCCTTGGCATGCGATGAACTAGTGGTTACACGGTTTTTGGAACCAACTTAATTACTTACGCTTTTAATTGGTTACGTGGTTTTGGAAACTGCGCATTTACTTACTCATCTTCTTTACTTTGTGAACTCGCCAACATTGTTTGTTGACCCACGATATACATGCTTTTGCAGGTAGTTAGCTTCCGGTGCCACGATTAGAAAGCACTGCACACTTCACTGCATTTGAGGTCTTGGGCATACACCTAAATTACATATCATGCTTTTACGTTTTCTTTCATATGGTTTTAATTTGGGCGCGTTGTTTTGCGCATGGTTTTAAATAGGTTTAAACTTGGTGTACGCTTCCGTAGCTTAACTAAACTTGATTTTTCAAAATGAACTAAATGGTTTGGGAATTTAGAGTTCGTTCATATGACTTATGGCTATGGGATCTTGGTATGTCATGCGCCTTGGGGTATAAACTCCGCAGTGGACATTTGAGGGTGTGACACCACTAATGAACGAAAGGGCTGATGATTATCCACTAATGAAGCAAGTAACAAATGATTTTGAAACTTCTGATGACACGGGAAGACATCTATCTTTTTTTAATCTTATTTTTTCTTCAAAATTTCATCATATTTATTTAACATTTGTTTAAAATAAAATTACAATCTGTTTCAGAAAGTCTTCATTGAACAAACGTATCTTATATTTATAATATATTCACATTACAAACATGTCCTGAGCTATCATAGATTGTGAAGAAAGTACAGTAACAATAACACTTATTATTAGCATTCCTTAACTTTTATGGAAATATATCCGAGTTAGACTAACATACAAGATACAAAATACAAGCAAAAGATCACGAAACAAAACTATTACAAATAATAAAATATCCAACATAGAAGTATTCTAATTAAAACACACAACTATATTGATACAAAAGCGAACTAATACCAACTAAAAAGTTTCCTCTAAAAACTCTCTTCAGGTACAATCAGAAATCATTAGATAATAAGTTGGAGGCTTGTATTAGAATCTCGAAGAGACTACAAAGTACCTACAAAACACAAGCAAAACACAAGAAAGAAAAACAAAACCAAAAATCATTACAAAAGTGAACTAATACCAATGAACACATTTCCTCAAACAGACCACAAAATACATAAAAAAAAAATACAGGAAAAAGGTACCAAATAACAATCTAAAAAACGGAAAAACAAAACAAAACCTAAAAAATAATATGCTTTTATTTTTCAAAAAGCGAGAGACATATTATTCATTTTACATCTCATCTCTATTTATTAAGACTCTAGAGGGGCAAATGATACAAATAACATTTTCCTTTGACTGTAAGAATCTTCAAATAAAACCAATTCCAATATCATTAGCAAACACATATTGCTAATAGATTTTTCTTTTATTGAAAGAATTTTCGAGATGAATGGTAACAACATTATAGCGCAGATAGGAAAAATAGGTTTGTATTTCCAATGGTTCAATGGATAAAAAGTTGCAAACTAAAATGACGATTTCCTCGCCTTTTTATAGACTGCAAAAATAACTTTACCTACTAAAGTAGATTTTTTCACCGTTGTACACTGTAAAAAACAGTTACGAATGATGTCCTCGATTTTTATAAACTTGAATAAACTGATTATCAAAATTGTAATGATTAAATTTGCTATTGCAAACTCTGTTGAGTTAATAGGTATACAATATATGTTGACTTGTCAACAGATGTTTTCGCACAACTGTCATCCATTACATAAAATGATGCCCCCTATAAAAACGAAAGATCTAGAACTTATCAAAACAACCGCCAGGCTAACAAACTGATATTGGTTGTTTAATAATATAAATAATAAATAATAAATTTAGGGTGTATGGTTTCTAAATACCCTGTGACATCACATTTGGGGTGTATGACATCACATTCGAAGTATGTGGCAGCTTCATGTTAGTCTGTGATGTGGACCAGGGTGTATATGTCACACCCTCAATTTGGGGTGTATGACATCACAAAGAAGTATAATGATATAAAGACACCCCGACAAGGTTAGTATGTATCCCACTAAGCGACTCAAAGTATGTGACCGTCTATAGACCAGACTCTACATGCAGTCCTAGTTCACGATAACCATTGGCTCTGATACCTATCTGTCACACCTTCAAATTTCCACTTGCAGAGTTTTACCGCGAGGCGCATGACAAACTAGGATCCAAGTCAACGGTCACAATAAACGACACTATATGAAATACGTAAACTTAAAACATAGTTCTCATAATATATATAAAACCGTAGCGGAAGCATTTAGTCAGTCCAAAACCATATTCCAACGTGTTCAAAACATTTATTTCAAAATATGATGCTAAGCCTAGACGCCAATGCAGACTCGTGCGCCTAGTTCCGATTGTGCTACCTTAGCGACCTAGGAAAAACATGCCAAAACGATGTCAATATATAATGCTGGTGAGTTCACAGGTTGTTCAAAATGTTACCAAAGTGTTACAAAATGTTACCAAGTTCCAGCATGTCCATACTATATCAATGTTACCAAAGTACCCTAGCTAGGCGTATGTTTTGTTACTACTAAGATTGGAAAACCATTACTAGACTGTTACCAATGTTCAGCCCGAGTGTTCAACAATGTTTAGCAAGTTCGAGACAATATGCACCCGCCCGGCCCTACAAGCCGTTGAGTGGGGCCTGTCAAACCCAATAGATCTATCCACATTTCCCCCGTTGTGCATCCCCGCACATTCATGGTTTCCCCTGGGACTTTCAAATATCGCATAGCAACGCAAGTTAAATCATAGTATGACATATGTTACCAAAATAAGTTTAGCGCATGTTTTCTCCCCCAAAAGTTAAAGCAGTAAAAGTGGGGCCGTGAACTCACCTTAGGTTGAGTTCTTCAATAATATAAGAAAGCCAAGCCCTTGATAATACCAACTACCGGAGATTTATCAAAATGTTCACATAAGTGTTCCGACTAATAACCATCAGGTTATCTAGTCCCCGATTGTCCAGATCGTGACCAAGTATGTTTTAAAACGTGTTTGACTGTTAAACCGACACACTAGATTGACCCGACATCCCGTTGGTGACCCATTACCTAAACTAATCAAGTATACACAGATTACACACAAGGTTCAAGCATAAAACACTTAGTTTGCATCATAAATCTCATTTTTTTATTGTATAGGGTCGAACCAGAGTTTTACAGTTCCACGTTCGCCCCTTTTTGCCACATTCGACCCTTTTAAAGCCACGTTCTCCGCTTTTGAGCCACGTTCATCCCAAATAAGACAGATTCGACCACTCTGGTGTCCACGTTCGACCCTGGAGTCCACCTTCGACCCCACGACTGGTCGAAGGTGCCCAGGTTCGACCCTGGCAGTATGCTCTTCCACAAAACATTTCAAAAACATCGGAAAATATCACGAAACATCACTAATCACAGCAGTCATGTATGAATAACATGTCCCCACAAAACCCCACCAATTTTGCCCCAAAACCTGTTCGTTTTAACCCTTTCCCAAAATGGCAAAAATTATGGAAATGTCACATCATGCATGAAATCTTTAACCAATTTGGAAACTTTTCGAAATCCTTTCATAATCATCATAACATGCTCAGTTTAATGTGTATATGAAAACCCCCAATAGTTTTATTGATAATACTATCATGTAACAAGCCCTAGATTTATCAAAATCCCAAATTTTGACATAACATCATCATTCATCTAATTATAACCTTAAACAATCATATACCCACAATAATAGCAGCCCTAAATCATGTTTCTATCATTAGTACAGCAGCAAATCATTAAACAACACATAATATCACATAACACATAATTAACATATGTTTATTGATATGAAAACCTATGTTTAATGATAAGTTTAGGTTTAGAAAGATGTTTAAAACGTTTTTAATTACAAAATCATCCTTAGAACAGATCTGGACACTTAGGGTTAGATGAAAACGAATCAAAATGCTTTAAAAAAAGTTTAGGATTAAGAAAACACCTTGGATTCTTGATTAGATGTTGTTTGTATGTTAGATTATGAAAAACGAGAGCAAAAACTCCTTCCTCAGTGATTAAAATCGTTTGAGAGTGTTTAGAGGCGTTTAGGGTTGTGAAATGGTGAAAAATAACATAGTGTGGTATTTATACTAGTTTCACATTCGCCCCTTGTATAGGGTCGAATGTGCCACCTTCGCCCCTTCTACAAGGTCGAATTAGCTAATGTTGTTCTTCCTTCTAGGTTCGCCCCCTTGCCATGGGTCGAACCAAGACCCATTTCCAGGTTCGCCCCCACGCTATGGGTCGAACCAGGACTTATGTTTTCTAGGTTTTCCAGTTTTGTCGTTTTAACGCATTTGAACACATCCTAACGTGCGAACATGCAATTCTAACACATGTTAAGCATATATATAGGCATGTATAATCATGTTCACTCCTTTGTAGCACGTATTATCATGTTATGTTACACGTATGTTAATAATCTACCTGTCCTACTTGATTCAGTTCATGTAATTTCACCAACAACGGGACCCGGTACCAGTGTATTCCCAAAACGACTCCCAATGATCCTCCAGATCATTGAACTCTGGACAATCTTATCATAACCCGACTCAACTATCCTAGTTAAGTCCGTTTATAAATGTTTCTCGCTAAGGTAGACTTATGTTTTACCAAAATGTTTAAGCCGAATATGCCGGGTGTCACATCATCCCCACGTTGAAAGAATTTTCGTCCCGAAAATTGCACGAAGTCCAAAATGACAGAGATAAAAAGGAAGGAAACAAAAAGAAAATTTACCGGTTGTCACGTCATCCCCACGTTGAAAGGAATATCGCCCCGAGATTCATTCCGCTTCATCGGTAACATGCCTAGATTCGAACGCACATTTCGGAAAAAGATGAGGATACTTAGATTTCATCTGATCCTCCCATTCCCTCGTGAACTTCAGTCCGTAATTCGAATTCCAACGAACCTTAACGATGCGGATTTTACTCCGGCGAAGGCTACGAATCTTATGGTCGAGAATCTCAACAGGTTCCTCCATGATGCGAAAACGATCATCAACCTTGATCTCTTCCAGTGGTATAATAAGATATTCATCTGCCAAACACTTCTTCTAGTTAGACACATGGAAGACGTTTGAACACTAACGAGCTCCGCCGGTAAGTCAAGTTTGTATGCCACCAGTCCAATCCGTTCCAGGATTTCAAATGGTCCGACATAACGAGGGTTAAGCTTGCCACGCTTTCCAAAGCGTATGACGCCCTTCCATGGTGAAACTTTCAGAAGTACCCTGTCCCCAACCTGGAACTCCAATGGTTTGCGACGGCGATCGGCATAACTCTTCTAACGATCCTGTGCGGCTGCCAAACGGTTACGAATTTGTACGATATTCTCTGAAGTTTCGTACACCAGTTCCGGACCAGTGAGCTGGCTCTCGCCCACCTCGGCCCAACAAAGAGGAGACCGACATTTCCGCCCATAAAGAGCCTCGAACGGAGCTACCTTGATACTAGTGTGAATGCTGTTGTTGTAAGAGAACTCCACCAACGGTAGGTGAATCTCCCAACTTTTGCCAAAATCGATAACACATGCCCAAAGCATGTCTTCCAAGGTTTAGATCGTCCGCTCACTCTGTCCGTCAGTTTGCGGATGATAAGCCGTACTCATATCCAACTGAGTACCCAAAGCCTTATGCAGAGCCTTCTAGAAACGCGAAGCAAAACGAGAATCACGATCAGAGATAGTAGAAACAGGCACCCCGTGCTGAGAAACCACCTCCTTAAGGTATAGTCGAGCTAACCGCTCGAGTCCATCAGTTTCCTTAATAGGTATGAAACGTGCCGATTTTGTCAACCTGTCAACAATCACCCAAATCATATCGCAACCACATGGTGATTTTGGTAGTTTGGTGACAAAATCCATCGTGATTCATTCCCACTTCCATTCTGGAATCTCCGGTTGTTGCAGGGGACCAGACGGCTTCTGATACTCCACCTTGACTTTAGCACAAGTCAAGCATTTGCTCACGTATGAAGCTATATCAGCCTTCATGTTTGACCACCAATAAAGTATCTTCAAATCCTGATACATCTTATGGGAGCTAGGGTGAACAGAATACCGGGATTTGTGAGCTTCATCCAAGACAAGCTCCCGTAATCCCCCGAACAAGGGAACCCAAATACGTTCTGCAAAGTAATGTAGGGCATCGGACCTAAGTTCAAGGTGCTTGTCAGCGCTGTGCATAGTTTCAGCTTTAAGGTTTCCTCCTTCAAAGCTTCCAGTTGTGCAGAATGGATTCGGTCAGGTAAGGAGGAATGGATGGTGAGCTGTAAGGCTCGAACACGACGAGGTTTCGCAGATTCCTTCCTGCTCAAGGCGTCCGCCACAACGTTCGCCTTACCAGGATGATACATATGTTGGATTTATATGTACGGTTTCGATAACTAACGCTACTGACTGAGCTGTGACCCGTAAGAGTTACACCTTGGGCAACGAACATTAAATCCACTTAACTTGATTAACTGGTAATTACGAATAATTAACGAGACGAAATCTATTTATGTAATTATCTAGAATAATTATATAAATCGATAAAACGGGTTTTATTATTTATACTGGTTATAAATAATATAATGTTTATTTGTTAATAAACGGGTTGTGGCCTATTTATTGTATATTGGTTTTAAATCGCGTCTTGGATTTGATCTAGGTGTATTGAATTTAAAGACCCGATAGAGATCAAACAAGTGATTAGATAATGATCAATCTTATTATTTATATTACTTCATCATTATCTAATATGTTGTGATTATCTAATAAAACCAACTTCCTTATCATTATGATACTAATCTGATCACATGGTAGTTTATATATATATATAGATGATCCACGTAAAAAAAAAAATTAGATTAGGCAGCACACCCCATTCGCAATTGTCACAGATCCCAACAGTTTACTAAGCTCCTCATCATTCCTGACCGCCAACTCCAAGGCTGCCACAGTCACACCCGTCTCGTTTCGTGTTCGGTTCTAGCAATCGTTCGTTGTACCTCGGTGTCTCAAACGGTTAATTATTAACCACTCAGGTATATCTATCTCATTGGTAGATTAATATTGTCTGTACCGTGTTTGTATGTTTTGTAACCAGATCCTGTTCGGTTAGTTTTGGTGTCAAAATTTTATAAATATTCCGCTGCGTTTATTAATTATATGTTTAATTAATAATAAATATATCAAACCCGTTTTGATAGAAAGTAAAGTTGACACCACTGAAACCCAACAGTGGTATCAGAGCCTCGGTTACAACATACAAATCGGATCCGGTCTTTTAACCGGTTATAAATCTCAAACTTTATATTATTTAAAGTTTCAGATCTAGATAATTTTTAGGCAACAAAATATTTTGGTCAAAGTTTTATTTATTTTATTTGACCAAAAGATTGCCCAATTTATGTTGATTGTGTGAAATATGTAAATCTGGCCCGACCTTGTTGTTGAATATTTTTATATTTATTTCAGTTTTGGTTTTATGGTTTTGGCCCACTTTGTTGGCTCAAAGTTGTAATAGATTAGGGTTTTTTTATTTTTATATATTTTTTTTATTAAATCTTGAAGACCCGAAGACAAAACTGAAGACCAAGACAGGAGTCATGAAGTCAGTGGGAGTCTCTCAAGACAAGAAGATGCACTCAAGTCTAAGTCCATCCTTGTGGTTGTTTATGTGTTGTGACCCCATGACCCCGTTTGGTCTTGCTAAAAGGCTCTAGCAAGATCAAACAATTTTTGGCCATATGATTTACATATTTATTTGTTATTGTGGTTGCTTTATTTTATAAATTGTTATAACATACCAACCTAATACCAAACCTTTTAAAAAGGAAGTTTTTAAAATATTGACACAATCAAATAAAACAAGTTCTAAAGTTATTTTTACAACTTGTGAAAATTTATCATAAAACAAATAGTTTGTTTTTAAAATAAATAATAACCACTAGAGTTTTTGAAATTTAAACAAAATTTTAATTTTTTAAAAAAACTCACAACTTAATAGTTTTAACTATTAACTTTAATTGGTTATTCAAGTCGCGACAAACTTAGTTTTAATAGGTTATTTAAAATTAAGTGTCTCGAGTGATGAAAGGGTTAATTATACTGTCACGAACAATATATAGTAAAACTGGCTTTTACGACCCTATTCGGTAAACTCTAAAATTAAATCCCATATTTAAAATCAATAGTCTATGCCATCCTATTATAAGGAACACTTAGAGCATAATGCGAACCATCAGTGTTGGGAGCCACAGCACCGCACTTGATGTCTAGTTTATCCTCCAAGGTGCAAGGGTTTCGTAGACACATCCGGCCCTTCCACGCGTACCTATTTTAGGGCGACTATTACTTTTTCCCTCTTGGCATGCCACAGCGGCCTGGAGGGTGAGAGTGGGCATAGATGAGGCTAAACGTATCAATGCTTAGACAAGAGTTGTCATAGTAGGCCTCATACTCGAGAGTTGTGCATTTCTCACAATTGACACTCGTTGTCGGTCTGCCTAACCACTTACTAATGTTGCATGCCACAGCTGCCTTTAGTAACTGATATAGTCAGATTCTCATTCCCTATAATTATTGTAAATGGGTCATTAATTAATACGGAAATTAAACATCGATAATACTAATTAAAAATTATTTTGCTTATTTAACAGATGGCTAATGAAAAAAACTCCACCTTTGCTCTCAAGTCAATACTTGAGAAAGAAAAACTAAATGACACTAACTTTCTCGAATGGCACCGCAATCTGAGAATTGTTCTCAAGATGGCAAAGAAGCTCTACATTCTAGATGGCCCAGTCCCCAACGAGCCTGAAAATAACACTGCTGCTGCTCGTAAGGCACTGGAAAAGCATAACGAGGATGCCGTTGAGGTAGCCTGCCTTATGCAAGCCACTATGTCTCCTGATCTCCAGAAGAACATGGAAGACAAGGATGCATTTGACATGATCGAGCAACTTAAGGACATGTTCCAGAAACAAGCCCGACAAGAACGCTATGACACCATGAAACAGCTCATAAGCTGTAAAATGCAAGAGGGCTCATCTGTTAGTGCTCATGTGCTTAAGATGAAAGGGTACATTGACCAACTCAATAAACTTGGTTATCCCCTGCAAAATGAAATGGCAGCGGATTTCATCTTGAACTCTCTCCCCAGCTCTTACGACCAGTTCGTTATGAATTTCAATATGAATGCCTGGGAAAAGACAGTGACTGAGCTTCATGGAATGCTCAAAACGGCTGAGATGAATATACCTAAAAAAACTAATCAAGTTCTGATGGTCAAATCTGCTGGTGTCAAAAAGCCCAACAACAAGAAAAGGGGTTATAATGGCAAAGGCAAGAAGAAAGTTAATGTTGCTGCCAAACCTGCCACCAACAATAACAAGCAAGTTGCAAAAGCACCTCCTCCTGAAGAGCGTCAGTGTTATGAATGCAACAAGATGGGGCACTGGAAACGCAACTGCCCTGAATATCTGGCTAAGCTGAAATTGAACAAGGCCAACGGTGTTGGCACTTCTTCAGGTATTCTTATTTATGTTATTGAACTTTTCACTGTTTCTAGCAACACATGGGTTTTTGATACCGGATGTGGTTACCACATCATTAATGTCTTGCAGGAGCCTGAAAAGTGGAAGAAGCTAAAACAAGGCGACATGGAGCTCATCGTTGGTGATGGGAAGAGAGTACCAGTTCTTGCAACTGGAACGTATCATCTTTCATGTCCTTCTGGCCTTGTAGTTACTTTAAATAATTGTTTGTTTGCACCTGGTTTAACCAGAAACATTATTTCGGTTTCTTTATTGTTTGAACAAGGTTTCAAGTACGTTTTTAATGGTATTGCTATTTCTGCTTACTTGAATGATGTCTTTTATTTTGAGGCTAAACCTCGAAACGGTATTTATGAGATAGATCTTCAAACAGACAATAACATATATAATCTTTCTAAACGTAACAAAGCTGGCAGTAATGAAACATTTCTATGGCATTGTAGACTTGGCCATATAAGCAAGGCACGCATAAAATGGCTCCAATCTGAGGGGATCCTTGAATCCACCGGACAGGACTCCTTTAATGATTGCGAGTCTTGCTTAGCTGGCAAACTCACCAAAGATCCCTTCACCCATGTTGGTGAACGAGCCAATGGTCTGCTAGGACTCATACACACTGATGTATGTGGCCCTTTCAAAACCATGACTAGAAATCATGAAAGATACTTCGTCACATTTATCGACGATTATAGTCGATATGCTTATGTCTATCTCATGAAGCATAAGCATGAAACTTTTGACAAGTTCAAAGAGTTTCAAAACGAAGTTGAAAACCAGCTCAGTAGAACGATAAAGATACTTAGATCAGATAGAGGTGGAGAATACCTCAACTTAGAGTTCCTCAATCATCTAAAGGAGCGTGGAATAATTTCACAGCCCACTCCTCCTGGCACACCCCAACTTAATGGCGTGAGTGAGAGGAGAAATCGAACCCTACTTAATATGGTTCGATCGATGATGTGTAGGACTAACTTGCCTCACTCCTTTTGGGGTCATGCTCTTATGACCGCCGCCCGCCTAGTCAATCTGGCTCCGACTAAGAAGGTAAACAAAACTCCATATGAGATATGGCATGGGCGTAAACCCAATTTGGAATACCTAAGAGTATGGGGATCTAATGCTTATATCACTAGCGATTCTGATGATAAGATCGATCCTCGAGGCGAAAAAGTTATTTTCGTCGGATACTATAACAAAAGCGGATATCTTTTCTACCATCCTGATGCAAATACTATTTCCATCAAAAGGAATGGAAAGTTTCTCGAGGAAGAACTTCTTACTCGAGGAACTGGAAACAATATTGTGGATCTTGAAGAAATTCGAGAACCACAAATAACCGCTGATGAAGTCGGAACGTCTGATCAACAAGAAATTGTTTCTGGTGAATCAGACATAAACACAAGCGTTCGCAGAAGTAGCAGGACTCGAAAAGAACCTGAAAGATACCTCTGGCATCTTGATGGTTCTGAAGTCCTGGTAGTAGCTGAGTCTAATGACGAACCTACTAACTACAAATCTGCTATCTCAGATCCCGAATCTGCGAAATGGCTGGAAGCCATGAACGCTGAGATGCAATCTATGCGTGACAATCAAGTCTGGGACTTGGTTGAGCTACCCCCCGAATCTCGGGCAGTAGGGAGCAAATGGGTTTTCAAGAAGAAAACCGACATGCATGGAAATATACACACTTATAAAGCACGGCTAGTTGCGAAAGGTTTCACTCAAACTCAGGGTATTGACTATGATGAGACCTTCTCGCCCGTTGCTATGATCAAATCGATCAGGATATTGCTTGCCATAGCCGCGTACTATGACTACGAGATATGGCAAATGGATGTCAAAACCGCTTTTCTTAATGGACATCTCTCTGAAGATGTTTATATGGTTCAGCCTGACGGTTTTGTTGATCCAAAATATCCTAATAGGGTGTGCAAACTAAATAAGTCCATTTATGGACTTAAACAGGCATCTCGTAGCTGGAATCTTCATTTTGACCAAAAGATCAAAGAATTTGGTTTTCTCAAAAATGAAGATGAGCCTTGTGTTTACAGAAAGGCTAGTGGGAGCACTATATCATTCCTCATCCTGTATGTGGATGATATACTGATAATTGGAAACAACATCCCTATGCTTAACGAAGTTAAACACTATTTGGGGACTTGTTTCGCAATGAAAGATCTTGGAGAAGCAGCTTACATTCTAGGAATCAAGATCTATAGGGATAGATCTAAGCGGCTTCTAGGGCTAAGTCAAAGTACATACATAGACAAAATGATGACACGCTTTAAGATGGAAAACTCCAAGAAAGGAGGTGTTCCTATGACTAAAGGTACTGTCTTGAACAAATCGCAATCTCCTTCAACGGACATTGATATTAAGCGAATGGAAGCAATTCCATATGCTTCTGCGATTGGTTCTATCATGTATGCTATGTTATGCACTAGACCTGACGTCTCGTATGCTTTAAGCATGACTAGCCGTTATCAGCAAAGTCCTGGCATAGCTCATTGGACTGCAGTCAAGAACATTCTAAAGTATCTGAGAAGAACTAAAGATATGTTCTTAGTATTTGGAGGAGTGGAAGAAGAGCTCACTGTAAGATGTTACACTGATGCCAGTTTTCAAAGTGACCGAGATGATTCTCGCTCACAATCAGGTTTTGTATTCACTCTGAATGGAGGAGCTATCTCATGGAAAAGCTCCAAACAGAGTGTTGTGGCGGATTCAACCACCGAATCTGAGTATATAGCCGCATCAGATGCTGCAAAGGAAGCTGCTTGGATGAAGAAATTCGTAGCCGACCTTGATGTGGTTCCAAGCATTCGGAAACCCATTGAGATCTTTTGTGATAACACAGGTGCTATAGCTCAAGCCAAAGAGCCCAGATCTCATCACCAGGTCAAGCACGTTCTAAGAAAATTCCACTATATACGGGAAATTGTGGAACGTGGAGACATCATGATAAGCAAAGTAAACACAGATCAAAACCTAGCAGATCCATTTACTAAGCCCATGACTCAGGACAAGCATGATCAGCATAGGGATGCTATAGGGCTTAGATTAGCTAGCCATATGTTTTGATTTAGTATTTGGATGTACGAACATTTAAACAGTTGTACTTTTGAATTCGTTTTATTTACTAGTTAAATATAATTCTGAATCTTATAACTGTGTTCGATTTTAATACGTTTAATCCATGAATATTATATTCTAAATTATCCGTAGTCGATCAGACTCGTGGGAGCGACTCTGAATTAAGACTATTCTGAATTTGGACTCAAGTAGTTAACTCCAAGTTCACAGACCTCATTGTGAATGACGTTGGATGTAACTCGCTTCAAATCATCCTCATGGATCTTAGTCATAAGATGTTTTGATATTGGTATACTCATTTAGTATCCTCTGACCTGAGATGCATATTAGAACTTCCGTTTACCAAGGATTATTCTTTGATTACTGTCAACCGCTGTCGCGTAACTGCCAGTCATAAAGGCTTTAATTGGGAATAGTTCGGAAGTTCAGTGGGAGTTGTATGTATTCGATAAGGGATTCTGTACTCTTACATGATATGTAACAGTTAGACATCGTGGCGCCCTCGTTGATTCAAACTGGTGAAGTGTAAGGCCTTACCCAAACTAACTGTGTGTTTGATTGGACCACTATGAATCTTGATCGAGAACAATAATGATTGAACACCATATGAGAATGAACTTAATCCAGGTCTCATTGATTCAATTGATGTCTTTTACGGAAAGGATGAATGACAACGATTGCCATAAGTCTATTGTCTTGTCTAAAACAAGATGTTTTGGTTAATGACTTTAAAGTGTCATACCTTGTTGGGGGCAGCCACGTGCAGCTAGAGCACCGCTGACTGTCTGCGTGAGCATTTTTATCGAAGACCGTCCAAGTGGGAGATTGTTGGATTTATATGTACGGTTTCGATAACTAACGCTACTGACTGAGCTGTGACCCGTAAGAGTTACACCTTGGGCAACGAACATTAAATCCACTTAACTTGATTAACTGGTAATTACGAATAATTAACGAGACGAAATCTATTTATGTAATTATCTAGAATAATTATATAAATCGATAAAACGGGTTTTATTATTTATACTGGTTATAAATAATATAATGTTTATTTGTTAATAAACGGGTTGTGGCCTATTTATTGTATATTGGTTTTAAATCGCGTCTTGGATTTGATCTAGGTGTATTGAATTTAAAGACCCGATAGAGATCAAACAAGTGATTAGATAATGATCAATCTTATTATTTATATTACTTCATCATTATCTAATATGTTGTGATTATCTAATAAAACCAACTTCCTTATCATTATGATACTAATCTGATCACATGGTAGTTTATATATATATATAGATGATCCACGTAAAAAAAAAAATTAGATTAGGCAGCACACCCCATTCGCAATTGTCACAGATCCCAACAGTTTACTAAGCTCCTCATCATTCCTGACCGCCAACTCCAAGGCTGCCACAGTCACACCCGTCTCGTTTCGTGTTCGGTTCTAGCAATCGTTCGTTGTACCTCGGTGTCTCAAACGGTTAATTATTAACCACTCAGGTATATCTATCTCATTGGTAGATTAATATTGTCTGTACCGTGTTTGTATGTTTTGTAACCAGATCCTGTTCGGTTAGTTTTGGTGTCAAAATTTTATAAATATTCCGCTGCGTTTATTAATTATATGTTTAATTAATAATAAATATATCAAACCCGTTTTGATAGAAAGTAAAGTTGACACCACTGAAACCCAACAACATAATAGCACAATCATAATCGTTCAAGAGTTCAACCCAGCGACGCTGCCGCATGTTTAGCTCCCTCTGGTCGAAAATATGCTGAAGACTCTTGTGATCGGTGTATATGGTGCATTTGGTACCGTACAAGTAATGTCTCCAGATTTTCAACGCAAAAACCACCGCACCCAATTCCAAGTCGTGAGTAGTGTAGTTCTTCTCGTGAACCTTAAGTTGATGAGAAGCATAAGCAATGACTTTCTCGCGTTGCATCAACACGCAACCGAGACCACAAATAGAAGCGTCACAGTACACAAGGAACTCATCCGTACCCTCGGGTAAGGATAGGATAGGTGCAGAACAAAGTTTAAGCTTCAGTATCTGGAATGCCGATTCCTGCAGTTCACCCTAGTCAAACTTTCGGTCTTTCTGGGTGAGAGAGGTGAGGGGTTGAGCAATCTTCAAAAATCCCTCAATGAAACGACGATAGTAACCCGCAAGACCAAGGAATTGCCGCACCTCAGATGGCGTCTTTGGTGCTTCCCAGTCTTTGATAGCTTCGATCTTAGCCGGATCGACATGAATTCCCAGTTCATTAACCACATGCCCTAGGAATTGAACTTCACGTAACCAAAAATCACACTTTGAGAACTTAGCATACAGCTGCTCTTGTCTCAAAAGTTCCAAGACCAACCGCAAATGTTCCTCATGATCCGTCTTATTCTCAGAATAAACCAGAATGTCATCAATAAACACGATGACGAATTTATCAAGGTAAGGCTTGCAAACGCGGTTCATCAGATCCATGAACACCGCCGGTGCGTTAGTGAGACCAAAAGGCATGACAAAGAACTCAAAATGGCCATAACGAGTGCGAAAAGCAGTCTTCGGAATGTCGTCTTCCTAAACGCGCAACTGGTGATAACCGGACCGCAAATCAATCTTCGAATAGTAACTAGAGCCCTAGAGCTGGTCAAAGAGATCGTCAATGCGAGGGAGAGGGTAACGATTCTTGATGTTCACTTTGTTCAACTCACGGTAATCGATACACATGAGAAGACGTCCGTCCTTCTTCTTCACAAACAAGATAGGAGCTCCCACGGGGAAGAACTCGGTCAGATGAAACCCTTTTCCAAGAGTTCCTGTAACTGGCTGGACAACTCTTGCATCTCGGGAGGTGCAAGACGATACGGAGCTCGGGCAATCGGAACTGCACCCGGAGTAAGATCAATGCCGAACTCAACCTGATGATAGGGAGGGAGACCAGGTAAATCATCGGGAAACACATCGGGAAAATCACGAACCATCGGGATATCCTCGATCTTCTTCTCATTGTCGGTTGAAACAAAAACAAGTGCCAGAATGGCCGAATAACCCTTTCAAAGATACTTAAGGGTTTTCATACTAGAAATGATACTCAGTGGAGCACCGCTCTTCTCGCCATGAACCGAAAGAGTCTCTCCATCAGGGGGAGGGTTCCGAATGACCTTGTGTGAGCGAAAGATTTTAGCTAAAACAGGATTATATGATCATACAAGTCACAAAACCAGGTGCGGAAACCCTAGTTCTGAACAAAATGATAAAACTCTAATCAAAACACAATCAAGATCATTTTCAATATCTTTTCATAGATTAACTTTGTCAAATATTCAATTACAATCACACACATGTTAATCTAGATCAAATACAGACTTTCACAAAATAACCTCGAACCTGACCTGAACACATACACAACTGACAACTCTCTTACATACTCAAAAACACAAAACCTATTTATAGATACTGCACGTTCGCCCCTTTGCACTGGTCGAATGTGGAACATTTCCACATTCGCCCACTTCTAAGGTACGAACGTATCTTCTGATCAGCTCCAGTCTACCTTCGTCCATCAGCAATTCACCTTCGCCCCTTTTTATCTACCTTCGCCCATATATACAAATCTTAACATATGTTAGTTATCCAATCATTAGTCGCAAAACGCATCAACAAACTCCCCCTCGACTATTGATTGGATAGTTTTCTCTGTTGGTCCATTGTTTTGTTCATCAACTTGATTCTGAGCTGATTCTTCTGCTCAGTAGTCATTGGAGGCTCAAATGTTCTCTTCACTGGTTTAGACACATTCGCTATCTTCACCGTCTTACCCAGCTTATTCTCCAAATTGCTTCCCGCATTGATGTCATAAGCAAAACAAACTCCAACCACTTGAGTATATTTTCTTGCTTGAGCAAAGTCTTTTGGTTCAAAGTAAATTGGATTGTAGAAAAGCATGATGATGTCTTCAAACGTGCAATTAATCAACCACATAGGATCAAATACATGAACATGCTTGTATTTATCCTTCCCATCTCTCAACACAATCACCGCTTCAGCCTTTCTCCAATCATAATACCAGAAGATAAAATCAGCACTGAAATGCTGTGGCATAGGCATCAAAGATATCTTTCTCATCACTTCAGGTGCTTTGTAGATCAAAGTAACTCGTTTCATATTGGTTTGAGGATCAATATCCCTATGAACTTTCCTTCGGGGATATTGAGGCTTGAACCTATTCCATCTTGTTTGACTTTCCCAAACCAATTTATCTGCGCACCAACCAACATGCGAACCGTTCACTTCTGCACCTGACATTGGGAATCTACATAAATCTCTGACCGCCCAGTACGGTAGAGTAAGCAAATCACAGAATCTATTGAAGTACAAGATTCCTGTTTCCCATTTCGCAGCTATACACTTCAGCCTGCCTAAGTATGTCCACCCGAGAGCTCTGCCTTTGAACTTTGCATTGTGAAATCTATAAAAGTTACCTTGAGCTTCAGGCTTTGGTCGGTTCTCATCCATTTCCCTCAATTTTCTCAAATAACTCTTCAATTCATCAGACTGATTTGAAGGTCCTTGATTATCAGCACCAAATACCTTCTCTACAAACTCTGCACTCCTCTGCTGAGCTTTCTGCTTTGCTGAATTATTTGGTACCTCAGTAAAATCAGGAAATACCTCTTCTTCATCAGTTTGTCTAAAGTACTGAGGAAACTCTTCATGAGTTATATCTTCCATCTCCACTTCATCGTTTTCAGGAGTCTGCATATCATCTAAGTGACTTCCAATATCCTTTTCAGGAATATCTGGAATCGACTCGTCCACTAAAAACTCTTCAAAAGTCTTCCCTACCCTCTGTGCAAGACCATCTAGAATTTCCTTTGCCACAGATGCAGGTAATTCTCCTTCCTCAAGATCAGCATCTTCATATTCCAATTCATATCATAAATCATCAGTTTGAAATATCTCAGCGAAACATCCTGTGAACTCAATGGTCCATTCTCTCTTTTCCAACATATCTTTGTACACTTGTTTAGCATCATCAGATAGAGATCTCACCTTCTCATTCCAGAAGATACTTTCATCTGAATCAACGTTCTCACCTTTCTTCTTCTTTGAACTTGATTCTCCAGTATCTTTCTTCTTTGGTGTTCTCTTCTCATAAGTAAATCTGGAAGTATCATCTCCTCCATCATTATCACTACCACTGCTAAACTCATCTCCTTTCTGTCTCCCAGCACCTTCTGCATCATCATCATTCTTGTCATCATCATCATCACTTTTCTCCGATTCATCATCATCCTCATCAGAATCTTCATAATCAACTTTCTCTTCTTCTTCTTCTTCATCTTCTTCACCCTCCTTCAACTTGGGTGCAGTGTTATACAAATCATCAATCAAATCACTAAGGCGTTTGTTCTCAGCCCTTAGTTCTTTGTTATCTGCTTTAATCAGCTTAATCCTGCTCTTGTTTCTTGCACACTTTCCTTCAAGCTTTTCATTCTTAGCTTCAAGCATCTTAACCTTCACATTGATCTCATCTTGATTAGATTTAGAAGCAACCACAATCTGAAGCATTTTCTCTTCATTTTGCTTAAACTTGGCTATCTCAGCTTGTTGAGCTACAATCATTTTCATCATGTCATCCATTTTCCTGTTCACCTGTTTCATCACATCATCATCTACAGTGACTCTCTTGGATTTGGATTTGGATGACTCAACTTCTTTTCCTTTCTGAGGCTTTCTGAACATGTCAAGTACATTGTCCAGTGCAACATTAAGTTGATCAGCTGATATTGGTTCTGCCTCTTTGGTTTTCTTTTGCTTCTTGGCGACAGGTGAAGATAGCTTTGATGATGTACCAGCATCGGGCACTCTTTTCCCTTTTAACAATTGAGCTAACTCTTTCTCTCTCAACTCTTTCGTACTAGACTTCTTCGCCATGGTCTTTTGCTTTTTCGTCTTAGGCAAATTAACCACCACAGTCTCTCCAACATGTAAATCATCCATATCAATACCTAAAACATCATCATTCAACGACTTCGTTCTTCTCTCAGCTTCTTCAATCGACTTGTTCAAAGATTCAGACTCACCAACCATAGTGGCCTTACGTTTGGTGGCCCTAACGTTTTCAGCATCAGAATCCCACTGCTCGTCTATCTCAGTCTCCTCTGAATCAACTGACTCTTCATCCACCAAACCTGAACCTTTCTTTGCCGTTGATTTATGTCTAACCGCCTGTTGCTTTGAACTTCCCTGATCAATCTTTCCCTTGCCCTTCCCTTTGGCTCCAGGATTGACTACTTGTCTCTTCCTCTTAGTGCTTGAATCAGCGTACACTAAGGGATCATCATTATCCGAATCACTATAATCGTGCCTTGCTTTGTTCTTGCCAGGATCAGTGTAATCCTGACGAGCCAAAGCTCCAAAGAGTCTCCTATTAGGTGGCCTTTCACTATCTGGCACACCTTTGTATCCCTTCATCCTCACTAGAGTACGAATGTTCATGTGATCTTGACCTAGGATCATAGTTGGATCCTTCTTCAACTCTGGATACTTGTGGTCAAAGATCATCATCAGAAATCTCGGATATAGCATGAACTTCTTGTACTTCATACCTTTCAGCATCTCCAGCATATGGTCTAGAATCATACCAGAAACGTTAAATGGTTTGTTGAGAGTCAACGCAACCATTAACGAACTCAAACTTCTTCTCATAACGTCATATCCACCACTCACACATCCAAATACGTGGATTATAACGTGTGCAAAGTACTTGAACTGCACGCCCAGCTTCCCTTTATACATAGATCCATCTGTAATCGGACCTTTGTACTTCATCCGTAAGAAACAAGCTTTCTGCTCAGTCCATGATAACTCTCTGGGATCTTCACTGACTTCAAACTTGATCTGCAGTGCTTCCCGTATATCAGACTCTGTCAAAAACATCTCCATATCTTGAATCTTGCTCTTGATAATCGTCTGATTATCCCAGAAGTCATACTTCGCATTTTGGTAGAAATCTTCAATAATGTCTCTATATATGATCGTCGGTGTGGCTAATGCATGTACAATTCTGCTCCTTCTCAAAAACTCTATGATCCCGGTGAACTCTGTATTCTTCTCCACGTCACCAAGATACGCACAGCAGTTGTGAGATCGCTCGAACGGCCAACTGCTTGGAACAGATGCTTCAGCTTGTTGCACCGGATCTGGAACAACATTCTCTGCTGGAACTTCAACATTTTCTACTGGTGCATCAACGTTTTCGGATTGATCAGCCATCTGCTCATTAAAAACAGAAAAACACATCAAAATGCAAAAACGACAAAAAAAATTAAAAATTTTAAGGTTTTAAAGGTTCTACATTCGCCCCTTTTGAACTGGACGAATGTGAAATGTTTTGGACGAAAGTAAAACATTTAGGTCGAATGTGAAAAATATTTGGTTAAAAACACATTCGCCCGTTTTTTTAAACTACATTCGTCCATAAAATGTACATTCGCCCGTTTTAGTGACCCGAATGTGAAACATGTTTATCCCCAAAATTTTAAAATTTGCCAAAGTTGTTTTTAACATATCATTTTGATCTAAATATACCCTAATATGACCGACCAACAAACGTGTATCATCAATTGTACTGATTATTCAATTTTCATTAGTTTTTCAGTGGAATTAGGTCACGACTGTTATGTTTAAACAATCAATACATCAAACAATGTTAAAACACTAATTCCTTTAACATTCTCCCCCTAAAACTGATGAAGATTGAATGTAAATCAAAATCAAACATTAACAAACATCCTAAGACCCCTAAAATTGAAACCCTAAGTCCGGTTAATAAGAACAACGATTCTGTTCTTGAAACGGCTTCAATACCTGTAATTTTGGTGTCAAAACAATCAGTAAAGGACAGGGAATGAATCACACAATCAAAAGAAATTCAAGCAACAAGGTCTGGTTATCGAAGAATTTTTTGAAAAATATTTGAATGAAAGGCTCGAACCTGAAATGGCTTATATATAAAGGCCACCTACGCCCGTTGGATATGGACGAATGTGAGGTAATTCCACATTCGCCCCAATCTAATGACCCGAATGTGAAAAGTGTTACCCGAAGGTGGAATTTATACCCGAAGGTGAAAATGTCCCACATTCGTCCAAATTGAAACGGTCGAAAGTGAGGATTTTTCCACATTCGACCCAATTAAGGGGCGAATGTGAAATGGAAAAATCTGAAAATTTCGCCAAATCACGAATTCGAATCCCGTTCAACATTTTTCAATCTGTTAAACTTCCAAAACTCAAATTTTTCACAGTTTGAATGATACAAAGCCCAGATGGTGTTATCAAATCTCAGAAATTAACCATCAAACATCCTCGGCTATCAAAAATAAAGCAGAAATGCAAATCTTTTGGGTTTTCTGAAATTTTATCAAAACACACCTAAAATCTTTTTGGATTTTGTATCTTTTTGACAATAAAGTAAAATGCAACAAAGTAAAATGCATCAAAGTAAATGAAAGCAGTAAACATTTTGTGATATCCGGTAAGAGGATCATATCAGTTTACTGAGAAATCTGAGCACAGCGTTGATCTGTTTTAATATTATCATTAGAAACAATATGTGACACGGCAATTGCTGATATTGTGGTCCACATAAGCTCACATGCAGACAATTACGCAATGCTTTAAAATGATACGAGTTAGGTGTTTTAGACTAACACATTGTGGTTCCCACACACACAACATACTCCCGTATCAAGTAATTGCACAAAGCTTCATCGTAACGCGTGATTATGCCAAAGTTATCCGTAAAATTTACAAAGTATATAGCACAGAGGTGTACAGGTCAGCAAATAAATGCAGCAAAGTAACATGTGCGTATACACTAGGTTGAGGCTGATATTAACCACTGATTTGCATCAGAAAGTCAATACGATGTAATAATGATCTTTGATCAATAAAACATAAAGTTCCTCAATTCGATAACTTTCGGTTTTGGCAATATGCTCTTTTGCAAATATTCTGATGAAACTAGGTCCGTAAATTAATACGACAGAAGTTTAACCAGAATATCCCGGATAACAATAACATAACGACCCGAAACCTCAAATTTTGGCAATCCTATCAAACGAAATTACGGTACTAAGACCATATGCCCATGAGGTGTTCAGCCACAAACGCGTAGTTTGTTATGTTTGTATCACTAATGCACGCAATATTTAGTCTACGAAGCCTATCAGCATATCACACGTAATCAACATACGTCTCATTATACTATACAATTCTTTAGCCTGTGTCAGATCCCCACTGATGTACTATCATTTCCTCTTTTTATCCAGGAAATCATTTTGGTTTTTCTAATTTTTAGGTCTTTTAAAAATTTTTCAATGTTTTTGGTTTTTCTGATAAAATGACTCCCCCAAAAAAAAACATATTTTTGGGTTTTAAATTTTTCTAAAAAACAAAAACAAAAATTTGAAAGAAACAATCCACTTGAAAGCATCAACTTCTTTGAGGATTATGATAGTAAAGAGAAATTCCCAATTAGCAAAAATTTAAAACTAAAACTAAAAACTAAAAAGCGATAAACCGAGGTGCCGATTAGTCCTGTTTTTCCTTTATATTGTTTGCTTTTAAAAGATATTCAAAGCGGGATCTGTCAAAAGCTTTTGTAAACAAATCTGCACGTTGGTAGTCAGTATGGATTTTGACCATATCTATCAATTCCTTAGCGTAACAATCACGGATAAAATGATATTTAATCCGGATATGTTTCGCTTTAGAATGATTTTCAGTATTTTTAGTTAATGCAATTGCGGCTTCGTTATCACAGTGTATAGGGGTTTTAAGAAACTGCAAACCGTAATCCACCATCTGTTGTTGGATCCAGAGTACTTGCGAACAACAACTTGATGCTGCTATGTACTCAGCTTCACAGGTAGACAGCGCCACGGAAGTCTGTTTCTTGCATTGCCAGGTAATTAACCTGCTCCCTAAAAACTGGCAACCAGCTGTAGTTGATTTGCTATCTTTGTCACAGCCGCCCCAATCTGCATCACTAAAAGCAATAAAATCAAAATCATCATCATTAGGGTACCAAAGTCCTTTTGATGGACAACCCTTCAGATATCGAAGGATACGCTTGACCGCCGTCAGATTACTTTGTTTCGGCTTCGATTGATAGCGAGCACAGAGACACGTTGCATACATAATATCTGGTCGAGACGCTGTCAAATACATCAGAGATCCGATGATTGCTCTGAATGTAAATAGGTCTGTCAGCTCCCCCTTAGCGTCCACACCAATCCCGTGATTGGGTTGAATCGGGGTATCCATCGGCTTAGAATCCTCCATCTGGAATCGGCTCAAGATGTCGGATACATATTTCGTCTGGTGAATGAAGATCCCGTCGGGTCTTTGGTCCACCTGTAAGCCGAGGAAAAACTGCATCTCCCCCATTGCGCTCATTTCAAACTTTTCTTGCATAACAGTTTCGAATTCCCTGCATAAAAGTTCGTTAGTTGAACCAAATATAATATCATCAACGTAAATCTGTACAAGAAGCAAATCATCTCCCGTCTTCTTCGTGAAGAGGGTGCAATCGACGAGGCCGCGCTTGAATCGTTTGGAGATGAGGTATGTACTTAGCTCCTCGTACCACTGTCTTGGAGCCTGGTGCAAACCATATAAAGCTTTGTTCAGCACGTAGACCTTATCCCGGTGGATTGGGTCCTCAAAGCCTGGTGGCTGCCCGACATAAACCTCCTCCTTGACTTTCCCGTACAAAAATGCGCTCTTGACGTCCATTTGATAGACTTTGAATTTCTTGTATGAAGCAAACGCGAGGAACATCCGAATAGCTTCAATCTCTAGGTTGAATGATTCAAAGAAATCTTTGTAATCAAACATCCAATCAGGACCCGTGCCTTGCAAATTTTGAGTATATCGTTGAACTTCCAAGTTAGCCCAATCCTCCACTTGACGAGTTCGCTTGTTGAATACCCGTTTGAGCGGGGTTGCATATCCAACAAAATATCCCTCCTCAGCTTTAGGACTAAACTTCTCACCTGGATTCAACATCGTGCATGGCGCCCCGAAAGGTTCTAGATACTCTAAATTTGGCTTTCGTCGGTGTAACAGTTCATAAGATGTTTTTCCAAACTTCTTCACTGTTAGAACCCGATTTAATGTATAATTTGCTGCATAAATCGCCTCATTCCAGAACATTACCGGAAGATTTGAATCAGCGAGCATTGTTCTAGCCGCTTCAATTAGAGTCCTATTCTTTCGTTCAGCAACACCGTTCTGCTGTGGGGTATACGGAGCCGAATATTCATGATGTATCCCTTTGCTTTCACAAAGTTCATCCATCTTGGCGTTTTTGAACTCCGTCCCGTTGTCACTCCTAATTCTTTTTATCTTCAAATTGTAGATATTCTCCAATCGAGTGAACAGAACTTGTAGGTTGGTAAAGGTGTCACTTTTGTTCTTCAAACACATCACCCATGAAAATCTTGAATAGTCATTAGTGACAACTAAACAATAAAGCTCTCCAAGATGACTTTTGCGCTTGACCGGTCCGAATAGGTCCATGTGCAATCGCTCAAGCGGCATCTCAACAGAGTTAACTTTCTTCACTTTATGGGACTGTTTGTGTTGCTTCCCCTTCATACAAGTTACACACTTGTCGTTCAGATGGAAATGTTTCACATTTACTCCATCAACAAGCCCATTTCTCACAAGTTGATTCATTTTTCTCAGATGAATGTGCCCCATTCTTCGGTGCCACATTATCGATTCTTTCTCAGTCGCCTTGGATAGAAAACATGTTATTTGTCCCTGTGATGTCATCGCCTTGGCATGTCAAGAATATAGAGATTGTTGACACGGGGTGCCATCAACATTATCCACTCCTTTGGAATTTTGAAGCCCGGTTTGAGAATATAGCAGGATTTGTCATCAAAATGCACAGAAAATTGTTTATCACATATTTGACTGACACTCAACAGATTATAATCTATCTGTTTCACATAAGATATCCGCTCGAAAGTCACAATCCCATTACTCACGCTTCCCTCCATTGTGATATAACCACCTTTATTACCCGCGAAAGCGACATACCCTCCATTGATGTTTTTCACGTCGAACAGCAATGCGAGATCCCCTGTCATGTGGCCTGAAGCTCCACTATCAACAATCCAGAGACTGCTAATAGGGCCAGCTGAAGCTCCCTGCACACAAAAAGTAAATCATTTAGTTCTTTCGGGGGACCCAAGCCTGAGTCTTGGGCCTTTGAACATCAGATTTCAAAGAAACATCCTCATTAACTTTTTCAACAACTTTTTGTTTTGGATCAATCTTTTTCTGATTGTTCAAAACATTTTCCTTTTTCTCACTTACCTTTGAAGTAGAAGCTCCTGGAGTACCATTGGGTGTCCAAGATTGTTCAGGCCTTTTAAGAATGCGAATTTGAGATTTTGGTTTCTCAATCGGTTTCTGAACATTGTTAACAAAAGTAACTTTCTTGGCTACCTTATCTGAGTTAACAGACTTAGGTCCAACATTTGATTTGACAATCGGTTTTTGTGGAACCTTTTGCCTATCAATTGTTGCGTTCACCACAGGCTTTCTCCATGATTGTTCCATAGCAATCCGATTTCTTTGATCATATTGAATTGGACGATTGTTCCTCGTTTGATGAAAATAGTTTTGATTATAAAACTGTTGTTGTTGAGGAACAACTCGTCTATGTGGTGGAACATAATGATCAATCGGTTTTCTTATGGAATTTCTAACTTCAACTTCATGTCTTTTATGCCTTACATATGGACACTGAGCAAGCAAATGCCCACGTTCCCCACATTTAAAGCATTTTCGATACTCTTCAAAAACATAATGAGCATTTGGTGGAGCAAATGATCTAACAGGATATTGATCATTATACTGTTGATTCCTCAAACTCTCAGGAAGTGGTCCTTTTGAGTAAGTGGGCTCATGAAAACCATTTGCTTTGTCATTTGGTCGAATGAACTCTGTGACATGGACCTTTGGTTCTTGAGGAACATCCAAAAACAATTTCTTTAAAATTTCTGGTGGAATTTCATTTGTTCTCTCATGTTTTGGAAACCAAATAGTGCTTTCTTGCCAAATCTTTTCAATTTTAGCATAGTTAGCATTTTTGATTGGAAATTCCTCATCAGAGATGATTTTATCGGATCCTTCCATCCGATAAAACACCTTGACAGGTTTGTCACTTGGTTCATTCTCAAGGTCCTTTCTAATCTCATTCTTTTCAGACATTTTCTCACGATGAACAGTTGCCATCGGATGCACATGTTGAGATGGTGACACTGGTTCAGTAGTAATGATGTGATTTTCTTTTGGAATCTCACATGCATTAACAGTTTGGTCACTACCAGTATCATCATTCTCTGAGTCTGAATTCACACTTTCAGCATAAACACCCTCATCATTCAAGCCTAAAATCGGTCTCACATCGGAATGAGGATCACCAATACTCGAGGTATTAGATTCCATTTCCGATGATGAGTCTGATTTTACCGAGCTCTCCGGTATAACTTGGTGATAGTTATGATTTTCAAAAAGAACCGGAGATGGTACAGACTTGTAATTGGTGGTGTTATCATCAATGATATGGTCTACCACATAAGCAATATGCTTATAACTTTCCAATTTTTTGCTTACTTTCTCAGCAAAGCATTTTATGGCTGCCATTTCCAACTTGGTATTTTCAATTTCATTGATATAGTTGTTAATTGCCAATTGTTTCAATGATAAAGTATTTTTCAAGTCGGAAATGTCCTTTTTATAGCCATCTAATACTTTGTTGAAAGCATTCAACTCTTTGCGAGTAGATTGACTGTTTATGATAGCACTATCACGTTGAATTCGGAGTTGTTTATTCTCCTCAGTCAATCTATCACATGTTCCACAATATTTATCACTCCTAACATTAGTGCTAGATTCAGAACTTACAGGTTTTGGCGGTTCAGTCATGGCCATCAACGCGAAATGAGCTTCCTTTCCAGTGAAAAACTTGGAATAGTCAATCTTGGTGAAAGCATCATCAGCAATGCACGACTTCCTCGTCATCAGAAAATCAGTTTCTGCTAACAGCTGATCAATATCATCATCTAAAGAATCAACACTTGCCTCTGTGTCTGATTCACTGTCTGAATCTGAATAAACTGATCTACACTCCTCAGGAACATCTGAAACTGTATCAATCACCACTCCAGAATTAGTTTCTTCAACCTTAACCTCAACAGGTTCATTCTCCACATTCATCTCAGTCTCAGAATCATCACTATCACACTCCTCAGTTTCTTTCTTTTCTTCCTCCATCACCGACTCTTCAATATCAACCTTGCAAGCAACGCAAGCCACATTTCCACCAGTAGTGATTTCCTCCACTCCTATCTGCAATCCCGACCAATCAAACCTTTCATCTTGTTGAGTCATTAGTGCTTAATTCTGACTCGTGTTCTGTTGTGTCTCATTTGGTGTAGTGATTGGTATAACTGTTCGGTTAGTGTTGTTAGGAGATTGGTTTTGAATCTGGTTTGATGTGTTAGGTTGTCTATTTTGGTTGTTGTTAGAGTTGTTTTGACGGTTTTGGTAGTTGTTGTTGTTTTGGTAAGAAACTCGGTTTTGGTTTTGTTGTTGACGATTCTGATAGGTTGCATTGAATGGGTTTCTATTACCTTGTTTTGGTGGCTGGGTACATTCACGTTTAAAGTGACCTCTTTCTCCACAGTTAAAACAAGTAACTTTCTCCTTGTTGAACCCGTAGGTTGTGTTAGGAGAAGTTCCCAAATCTGTTCGACCTGTCTTTTCAATAAAGTCTGTTGCTCTTCTCATGATGCTTGCAAAAGCCCATTGTATATCAATTAGTTCCATCTCTTCCTTGTCGATCTGTGCATAGTCCTCATTGGTTAAGTTGTTATTCCCAATTTGACTAGCAACAAGTCCATTGTAGGATGAAACCATTGCTGAGACTAGTGCAATATGTTGTTGAGCAATTTCCACTGTCACATTGCCCAAGTTAGAAGTCTCCAAAACCACTTGTTGTTGATTAGGTTGAGTAACTTGGTTCATTGGTTGTTGAGATTGGCTAGCAGTATAGAAACCTGCTTGTTGCATTGGGGAGAATGGTGAAATGTAGGAATTGTTGTATTGTTGTTGTGGTGGTGGTTGTGTGTATGATGGTTGTGAGTAAGATGAAGTTTGTGCCATGTAGTTGATGGTCGGTTTTGGTGGTTCCATAACATTGGAAATGCAAGCAACATGTGGTGCAACTACCCCTCCTGAACTTGAGTTACTCACAGGAACTGAAGTACCTCCAAAGTATAAACTAGGATTCTGAGGAACCTATGCTCTCCTAGCTTTCCTCTTCTCTTCCATTTCCTTGTTTTCCAGCTTCTGTATGAACTCTTGAATAGTCCAGTACTGATATGCATCCTTCTCCCTGAGAACTTCCACATGCTGATCCCAGTAAGGTGGTAGAGCATCTGCAAACTTATCCACCAAATTCTTCATGGGAATCTGTATACCATAACTAGACAATTCGGTTAGCAAATGACTATATCTAGGAGTTAATTCTTTTAAAGTTTCATTTCCAATATAAGAAAAATTCTCAAACTCCTTTCTCAGTTCATCCATCCTCAAACTTCTCGTTTTCTCATTCCCATCATGCCTCCTCTTAAGCACATCCCACAATTGCTTAGAGGTTGTACAAGTTCCAAATTGATGCAGCAAATCATTTGTGATTGCCTGAGTCAATTGGGAAAAGGCTTTCTTTTCCACCACATATTTCTTCTTCTCATCCTCAGTTAAACTTTCCAACGGAATCATTTCACCTGTATTCTCCAAAATCGGTGCTGTGTATCCGTTAGCAATCATGCTCCATGCCTCTACTCCTTCCACTCCCATGCCTTCTAAATGAATCTTGAACTTGTTCTGCCACTGATTGTATTCTGATATGTCCATGAGCTTCGGTGGCCTATTCCCGCTACCTGAAGACAAATCGTTAATCAAAGTAGAAATAGCATTAGTAGTTTGAGTATTTACCACCGCCGCTGCTACTCCCCAGTAGTCATGTTGTGGTGCTGGAGGTGCTACACTTTGAGGCATCGAGCTCGTCATCGCCATGTAGTTTATTGGTTGCGAAGACTGTGCGCTCGTCTTTTGTGCTGCCACTGTCCATGGGTCCATCACTTGCTGTTGTGGTTGTGTCGTTGCTGGTCTCGGTGTAGTCGGAAAATTCCACATGATCACAAACTTAGAAAACTTCAACACTTAGAAAATTTTCCAAAGTAAATCCTAGGTTCGCCCGGATTGACCTAGATTCGCCCAAAATAAACTAGGTTCGCCCAAAATATAACACTTTCGTCCCTTCTGATTCTAAGTTCGACCAAACAGTACCACCCGAACGTAGAAATCACCAGAATGTAAACACAGACTAACACACTTTCCACTTTCGCCCAAAACAAACCGGTCGAATGTGGAATTCTGTACCCGAAAGTGAAAATTTCTACAACAATTTTCAGGTTCGACCAAACTCTACTCAGGTTCGCCCACCCACAAACACTTTCGACCACTCAGGTTCCAGGTTCGCCCATTTTGCTCAGATCTCACTTTGAAAAACGGTTATTCTTTGAAAAACAGTTATTTTGATCTCAGATTTTCAAAAGTTTATGGATTTGAATGATCTTAATCAGGTTATGCTTCGGAATTGATTTGGAGCAACTTTAATTCTTGGAACACTTGATTTTAACCACAAATTCAACTCTAAATCAATCAAAAACACTCAAAAACCATGTTTATGTAAAAACAGATGTATTTTGATCAAAAACATGTCCAAATCAGCTCTGAGTTTATCAAATTTGTTGTTGTATGATCCTCTATGCTCTGATACCACTTTGTGAGCGAAAGATTTTAGCTAAAACAGGATTATATGATCATACAAGTCACAAAACCAGGTGCGGAAACCCTAGTTCTGAACAAAATGATAAAACTCTAATCAAAACACAATCAAGATCATTTTCAATATCTTTTCATAGATTAACTTTGTCAAATATTCAATTACAATCACACACACGTTAATCTAGATCAAATACAGACTTTCACAAAATAACCACGAACCTGACCTGAACACATACACAACTGACAACTCTCTTACATACTCAAAAACACAAAACCTATTTATAGATACTGCACGTTCGCCCCTTTGCACTGGTCGAATGTGGAACATTTCCACATTCGCCCACTTCTAAGGTACGAACGTATCTTCTGATCAGCTCCAGTCTACCTTCGTCCATCAACAATTCACCTTCGCCCCTGTTTATCTACCTTCGCCCATATATACAAATCTTAACATATGTTAGTTATCCAATCATTAGTCGCAAAACGCATCAACACCTTGTTGAAACAAACGATCTCCGCATGATACAATGACAATCCATGCCCACAACGACATCGAAATTACCCAGAGATACCGGCATAAGGTCAATGGGGAACGACAAACCTGACAGTTCTAAGCGACATTCCCTAAAAACATGTGTCGCTTCAATTTTGTTACCGTCAACCAATTCTATCAAGTACTTAGCCTCTAATCTAGCAATCGACTAATGACCACAGATATGATACTCCTATCGGCACCAGAATCAAACAAAACAGAGACATAGCGATCATTAAGAAGGAACGTACCGGTAACTGTGTCTGGATCCTACCTAGCCTCTGCAGATCCAATGACGAAAGCACGTGCAGTCCTGCCGCCGCCTCCGTTGTTCCCGTTACCGTTCCCGCCCTTCCCATTCTCGCTTTGTCTCAGCTTGGGACAATCACGCTTGAAATGCCCCGTGTCACCACAGTTATAGCACCCCTACTTTCCTGGTGTCCCCTGAGCAGCAGGAGCAGGAGCAGCAGCAGGAGCCTGAGTCGATGTGAGTGACACCCTGCAGTCCTTAACAAGATGCCCCAATTGATGGCATCGATGACAACGAGCTCGTTCACAACTCCCAGAGTGATGATAACCGTACTTGTTACACTTGGGATGCTTCCCAACATACCCACCCAACTTATGCCCCGAAGAAGATCAAGACAAATCAAACTTCTTCACTGGCTGAGATGGTGCTGGCACGACACTCTTCCCCACGTGTACTCCTCTATCTCAGACCCAACCATCTTGTAGTTCCAAACCTCATGTTCCGACTTATGTACTTCCTCCCTAGGACAGTACTCACTCTTCAGCAGATGCACAAAATTCGCCCAAGGCACGGCAATAGCCTCCCCCAAACCCATGTTCTGAGCAGTAATATTCCACCATGACAACGCAGCGGGACAGTTACACATCACAAACACGGACTCGACCTTCTCCAACCATCAGAGCAGTCCCACCGTTCCCTCAGTTCCAGCAAAGTTATGGGGCTGATAGTCCCGAAACTTCTTATAAGAACACTAAGGTGGAGGTGGATTGACAGCAATACCTGAGACATGACACACGAATAAAACACAAAGGAAAGGACATGGTACCCAAGAATGAGGCAGAGTCAATAGAAATCAACTCACCACCCATGGCGTTAAGTCCGGCCTGAAAAGTAGCCATGGCCATATTCACTTCTTGCTGCAACAAGTTATTCTGTTCTTCCTGGGTCATGTTGATGTTACCACGACCACCGCCGCCACCACAGCCGCCGCCACCACCACGACGTCCACCACCACGATCGCCAGACATGATGTTACAATCAAAAATCGAGGGATTCAGATTCACCTCTAGTGCCAACCACTAGAAATTGCAAGAGTTAAACCTAGGGACAAATCCGAGACTATACATCCAAACTCAATGTAACGGCCCACTCCCGTACCGCGATATTGTTCGAGCATGTCCCGATTTTGCATTGCTCGTAGGCAATTCCTACGCCAAAACGCGTCACGATAGGGAAGGTATCCCACCTCTTATAAAGAAGTGTTAGTTCTCCTTCCCAACCGATGTGGGATCGTTACAATCCACCCCCCTTAAGGAGCCCAGCGTCCTCGCTGGCACAACGGCCCAGGCCTGGCTCTGATACCATTGTAACGGCCCACTCCCGTACCGCGATATTGTTCGGGCATGTCCCGATTTTGCATTGGTCGTAGGCAATTCCTACGCCAAAATGCGTCACGATAGGGAAGGTATCCCACCTCTTATAAAGAAGTGTTAGTTCTCCTTCCCAACCGATGTGGGATCGTTACAATTGGTATCAGAGCAATAGTTTAAGAGATCTGGGCATCCTTAATGCTTCGACTTAAACTAAGAACGGGACCGAAACTGGAAATGCCACTACGGGTAGCTGCATGCCAAGAGGTAATCCTTTAATTTTGATATATGCCTATATATTTTCCTTCTAAATGCTTAATGGCATGTGGTGATATATAGGAGGTTAATGCCTTTACATTTGGAGGTAGTATTTGAAGTTTAGGGAATAAATGTACAATATGTTAGTTGGGGTTGTAGCCCCACTGCATCATATTTTCTTTATTCTTTGAAGTATGTGTGGATGTTATTTTTTTTTTTTTTGAAAATTCTATGTTCAACACGTGGAAGGTAGAACCCTAGTGTGACGTGTTGGGAAACATTTAGAACATTGTAGTGGCATAGACAACCGATCGCACTTGATCAACGTTGTTGGTGGTCTACTGTTACTTTTCTGTTCTGAGTTGTAACCTAAAATGATCATATGAATGTTCTGTCTTGTGTAGAAGTATGTGGATTGGAATATTTGTAGAAGACTATTCATCGGTAACTGTAGTTATTATATTCTTAGAAGGTCATCCTTAAAACATCACATTTGGTGGTTTCGTATCCACGAGGATTCGAGGACCAATCCTATTGTAAGGAGGGTAGACTTGTAACATCCCAAAAATTTCCGAGTTTGATGGTCCGTGTACATGGAGTGTCCGAATTTTCATTGAATGGACTAGTTAACGAGTTTAGCGCTTTAATCATGGTTTAAAGCATTGGAGGGACCAAATTGTCGTTATTGAAAGAAGGTTTTAATAACTTTGGGATTAAGTTACCTAATCGAAAAACTGAGGGGTCCTAAACGTAATTTTTTGTGTAACTCCATTTTGTTTTAAATCATCATCAATGAAAAAAAAAAGAATTGCTTTTTCTTTCAAAATTGCTATGATGTATTTAGAGGAACCGACAATTAGCCATACTTAGTAATTAACCCTAGCTTCACCTTCTTATACCTAACCGCCGCATGCAATGTCGACACCTCTAAATAGGAAAACTATCACTAGCCTCTTCATTCTTCCTCGCAACCTACACTCAGCCGCCTGAAACGTCAACACCTCTTCCTCGCCTGCAAATCTCAGCCGTTTCCATGTGCCAACGGTCTACCGATCTGGCCACTACACAAGATGGTCCGGTTTACGAAACCACAAAACGAAGGCGGTTTCGGTTACGCGACACCCACTTTATTACTACGGTTGTGATGAGGATGGTGGTCCGTTAATGGTGAAGTGGTGATGTTTGGTGGTGTTTGGTGATGGTGGAGACGAAGATGATGACGGCACTTGGTGCAGATGGTTTACGGTGGCGGTGCGAAGTGATCCTGTTGGTGGTTATCTTGTGTTTCACGTGGATGGTTCATGTTGGTGAGATTAATCGTGATGGTCAACAGGTTGGTGTACGGTGACGATGATATGATCAGTGGTGATATTAAAGTAAAAGTGTAATGAGGACAATGGTTTGTAGATGGGGTACATAATATTGTGATGTAGTCTTGGCATGTAGTGATGGCATAAGGATATGAGTATATATGTTTCATGAAGGTGATGGTGTATATGTGCTTCGAAGGTGATGGCAGAAGTGGAGACAAGAAGCATAGCATACATGTGCCTTTATTAATTAACCTAGTATACATATACCTTGCTTCTCATTCTTGATCATTATGGCTTTGTTGCTGCACATTGGGTTAGATGTTCAATGAATGTTCATAATCGTCTAGGCTTCGTTCACTCTTATGGTTCTCTAGCTTTTCGGATAAGCGAGCTTTACATTTGTGGTGAGTTCTTGCACCCACTCTTTTAGTTATTATTTTTCTAAATATTTTGGGCTGACGTGCATGCTAAACCAATATGATTATTTTTATAAGGTCTCAAAATATTTTTATGAAGTTATAAATATTTTGTGTATGAATGAAATCCATATTAACTCATACATATTATTTTGGTATGAAACGTGAATAGGCGGAATGCGCCTAATGTTTTATTATATGGTTTGAGTTATATGTGTTATTAGAAGTGGGATAGGCCTACTCTGATTTATGGTATAGTTTTTGCTATGGTTGTCACATAGTTTATGCCTAATGTGTTATTATATGGTTTATGTTATACCTGTTATTAAATATAATAGACTATGTTTGATGGCTACCTGATATGTCGAACTGAGCTATGACGGAAGTGGGACATGCCTACTCTGATCTCTGATCTTGGTTTTGAGTCAGGGTTTTTTACATAGTTTATATTATGTGTTTTTTTTTTTTATAAACTGAGCTATGACAGAGGTGGGAAATGCCTGCTTTAATCTCTAGCTTTAGTTTGCTTAAATGGACTGGATTGTTCTTTGTGTTGAAAAGCGAGATGCGCTTAATATTTGGTAAGTGAAGTCTTGAGGTAATTAGGCAGAGTATGCCAATCCTAGACATTGATTTTTGTTTTGCTTGGGGAAAACAAGTTAGCGGATTGCGCTTATTGTTAACTCTGAGGTTGAGGTATTTTGTTAATTCTTATTTTGACAAAATACTTGTTTATATAAAATTATAAAACTTGAACTCACTCAGCGTAGCTGACTTTTGCATACACGTTAGATTGATTTCAGGTTACTAGAGAGATGGATGGATGACTGCTTGGCGATGCGATAAGCTACCTGGCAATTGAAGGCATTTCTAGTGGAAGACAACTTTTGTTTACACATGATAAATTTTAAATTTGATTTACAATCGGATATGTATTTGTCATGTGTTTTGTAGAATTTTATTCTAAATGATTTTCCGCTGCGTATACATTCTCTTTTAAAAGAAATTTTTACTCATGTTTTTGCATATTTAAGAATATTAACCCAACTGTTTGACACCGGTTTTGCGGGTCTTACACTCAAAGTCCACTAGGATTTTCATGTATTTCAGTTTATGATTTCGTGTGCACCCGAAATGATAAGCTGCTCTACATGGTCCTCCAAATGTACTCCTAGTTCAAACTCCGGTCACCGAATATTGTCACCTAGTAGCGTGTTACGATAGGTGTAAGTGTAAGAGAGCATGTGTGTGCAAGAGTCAACTAGTCAGTCCCTTCATCTTCAAATCCCAAAGAAGAAGGAAAGAATAGGTAAGAACCCAAGTAAGAGTGGATGATGTAACAAAGAAGTATAATGATATAAAGACACCCCGACAAGGTTAGTATGTATCCCACTAAGCGACTCAAAGTATGTGACCGTCTAGTGTGTGTGACTCGGCTATAGACCAGACTCTACATGCAGTCCTAGTTCACGATAACCATTGGCTCTGATACCAATCTGTCACACCCTCAAATTTCCACTTGCGGAGTTTTACCACTAGGCACATGACAAACTAGGATCCAAGTCAACGGTCAAAATAAACGACACTATATGAAATACGTAAACTTAAAACATAGTTCTCATAATATATATAAAACCGTAGCGGGAGCATTTAGTCAGTACAAAACCATATTCCAACGTGTTCAAAACATTTATTTCAAAATATGATGGTAAGCCTAGACGCCAATGCAGACTCGTGCCCCTAGTTCCAATTGTGCTACCTTTAGCGACCTGAGAAAAACATGCCAAAACGACGTCAACATATAATGCTGGTGAGTTCACAGGTTGTTAAAAATGTTACCAAAGTAATACAAAATGTTACCAAGTTCCAGCCTGTCCATACTATATCAATGTTACCAAAGTACGCTAGCTAGGCGTATGTTTTGTTACTACTACGATTGGAAAACCATTACTAGACTGTTACCAATGTTCAGCCCGAGTTTTCAGCAATCTTTAGCAAGTTCGAGAGAAGATGCACCCGCCCGGACCTCCAAGCTGTTGAGTGGGGCGTGTCAATCCCAATAGATCTATCCACATTTCCCCCGTTGTGCATCCCCGCACATTCATGGTTTCCCCCGGGACTTTCAAAGATCGTATAGCAACGCAAGTTAAATCATAGTATGACATATGTTACCAAAATAAGTTTAGCGCATGTTTTCTCCCCCAAAAGTTAAAGCAGTAAAAGTGGGGCCGTGAACTCACCTTAGGTTGTATTCTTCAATAATATAATTAAGCCAAGCGCTTGATAATCCCAACTACCGGAAATCTATCAAAATGTTCACATAAGTGTTCCGACTAATAACCATAAGGTTATCTAGTCCCCGATTGTCCAGATCGTGACCAAGTATGTTTTAAAACGTGTTTGACTGTTAAACCGACACACTAGACCGACCCGACATCCCGTTGGTGACCCATTACCTAAACTAATCAAGTATACACAGATTACACACAAGGTTCAAGCATAAAACACTTAGTTTGCATCAAAAATCTCATTTTTTATTGTATAGGGTCGAACCAGAGTTTTACAGTTCCACGTTCGCCCCTTTTTGCCACATTCGACCCTTTTTGAGCCACGTTCTCCCCTTTTGAGCCACGTTCGACCCAAATAAGACAGATTCGACCAATCTGGTGTCCAGGTTCGACCCTGGAGTCCACCTTCGACCCCACGACTGGTCGAAGTTGCCCAGGTTCGACCCTGGCAGAATGCTCTTCCACAAAACGCTTCAAAAACATCACGAAACATCACCAATCACAGCAGTCAAGTATGAATAACATGTCCCCACAAAACCCCACCAATTTTCCCCCAAAACTTGTTCGTTTTAATGCTTTCCCAAAATGGCAAAAATTATGGAAATGTCACATCGTGCATGAAATCTTTACCCAATTTGGAAACTTTTCGAAATCCTTTCATAGTCATCTTAACATGCTCAGTTTAATGTGTATATGAAAACCCCCAATAGTTTTATTGATAATACTATCATGTAACAAGCCCTAGATTTATCAAAATCCCAAAATTTGACATAACATCATCATTCATCTAATTATAACCTTAAACAATCATATACCCACAATAATAACAGCCCTATATCATGTTTCTATCATTAGTACAGCAGCAAATCATTAAACAACACATAATATCACATAACACATAATTAACATATGTTTATTGATATGAAAACCTATGTTTAATGATAAGGTTTAGGTTTAAGAAGATGTTTAAAAGGTTTTTAATTACAAAAACATCCTTAGAACAGATCTGGACACTTAGGGTTAGATGAAAACGAATCAAAATGCTTTAAAAAAAGTTTAGGATTAAGAACACACCTTGGATTCTTGATTAGCTGGTGTTTGTAGGTTAGATTATGAAAAACGAGAGCAAAAACTCCTTCCTCAGTGATTAAAATCGTTTGAGAGTGTTTAGAGACGTTTAGGGTTTGTGAAATGGTGAAAAATGACAAAGTGTGGTATTTATACTAGTTCCACATTCGCCCCTTATATAGGGTCGAAGGTGCCACCTTCGCCCCTTCGACAAGGTCGAATGAGCTAATGCAGTTCTTTCTTCCAGGTTCGCCCCCTTGCCATGGGTCGAACCAAGACCCATTTCCAAGTTCGCCCCCACGCTATGGGTCGAACCAGGACTTATGTTTTCTAGGTTTTCCAGTTTTTTTCGTTTTAACGCATTTGAACACATCCTAACGTATGAACATGCAATTCTAACACATGTTAAGCATACATAGGCACGTATAATCATGTTCACTCCTTTGTACCACGTATTATCATGTTATGTTACACGTATGTTAATAATCTACCTGTCCTACTTGATTCAGTTCATGTAATTTCACCAACAACGGGACCCAGTACCAGTGTATTCCCAAAACGACTCCCAATGATCCTCCAGATCATTGAACTCTGGACAATCTTATCGTAACCCGACTCAACTAACCTAGTTAAGTCCGTTTATAAATGTTTCTCGCTAAGGTAGACTTATGTTTCACCAAAATATTTAAGCCGAATATGCCGGGTGTCACATCATCCCCACGTTGAAAGAATTTTCATCCCGAAAATTGCAAGAAGTCCAAAATGAAAGAGATAAAAAGGAAGGAAACGAAAAGAAAATTTACCGGTTGTCACAGTATAAATCCTAATTATAGGGTGTATGGTTCCTAAATACCAATTTAATTATATCACACTTTTCTA
Organism: Ambrosia trifida; assembly: GCA_028751855.1. Taxonomy (NCBI): domain Eukaryota; kingdom Viridiplantae; phylum Streptophyta; class Magnoliopsida; order Asterales; family Asteraceae; genus Ambrosia; species Ambrosia trifida. The sequence goes on along the minus strand of CM054129.1, from coordinate 63,633,235 downwards.
AATAATAATTACAAACAGTGGAGAACACTAAAATTCTATGATGGCGACAGTACAATGAATACCCATATTCCGTAATATATGTTCAAAAGACCGTCAAAACTCTCAGTGTAACATCTTTTATGAGAAGATTAAATTTGTTATTAAAGTATCTCTATATAGTTAAATAAATTACAAAAACCTTTTGAAAATTTGTTCATTCAACTTTATATCGATTTATTCATTATTATTATTATTATTATTATTTTATTATATAAGATGAATAAAAAACTAGCAAAGTAACTATCCGAAAAGTTCATTTTCAACTTTATAAGTTGCATTTCAAGTAAATATGAAGTTCGAAAATACTTTTGGGGCTTTCAATAAAGTGAAAGAAAATTCCAACACAACAAAAATAAAATAATATTTTTAATAATGTAAATTAAAAATGGTAATCATTACTTTTGGACATTTTTATAAAATATGTTAACTTGTCAATAGCTGTTATAACACAAGACATTAAATTTGTTATTAAAGTATCACTATAGTTAAAATAAATAACAAAAACATTTTGAAAATTTCTTCACTCAACTTTATATCGAATTATTCATTATTATAATAGTGATAATAATATTAAATTTTTAATAATATTATTTTATTATATAAGATGAATAAAAAAGTAACAAAGTAACTATACGGAAAGTTCATTTTCAACTTTATAAGTTACATTTCAAGTAAATATGAAGTTGAAAACTACTTTGGGCCCTTTCAATAGAGTGGAAAAAAATTGAAACACAACAATAATAAAATAATATTGTTAATAAAGTAACTTAAAAATAGTAATCATTATATTTGGACCTTTTTTATAAAATCTGTTAACTTCTCAACAGTAGTTATAACACAAAACTTTGTAAATGTAAAACGTCAAAAATCTGAGCATAAAATCGTTTATTACACCATTAAATTTTTTATTAAATTATACCTATATAGTTAAAATACAAAAACTTTTTCAAGTTCATAATTAAAATCTTGATATGTGTAATAAATGATAAAGCAAAATCGCAAAACCTTAGTAACTATTACTTAAAGTTTACATATAAAAACTTATAGTTACATATTGAAACAAAACATACATATATAATAAACATCAAGTTTAAAATCAAAATATTTTTCAATAATAAACCATCAACATTACAATAAAAAATAAACACATTTTAATAATATTTATATCTGAGAATGCAATAATATAAAAACATTTAAATTTAATCAAGTTCATCACTTTTATATCATTCAAACTTATTATGGCAATTACAAAATCTTTCACTTTTTAAAGTATCCTCATTATAATTTATATCGTGTTTGTTCACAAACAACCGTCGTTCAACTAAGGTTGCAAATCCATTAATTGATGGTTATACTTCTGCCACTGGTAACCACTGATATTCAAAAAATCTGATAATTATCCACTAATGAAGCAAGTAAGAAATGATTTTGAAACTTCTGATGACACACGAAGACTATCTTTTTTGTATCAGATTTTTTCTTCAACATTTTATCATATTTTTTTAACACTTATTTAACAAAAAATTAACATCTGAGTTACACTAACATACAAAATACAAAATACAAGCAAAATATCAAAAAGAAAACTATTTACAAAACATACAACATAAGAGTATTGTAATTAAAAGAAACGACAATATTGATACAAAACCGAACTAATACCAACTAACTAATTTATTCTAAGTGCTCTTCAGGTACAATCATAAATCATGTGAATATAAGTTCGAGGCTTGGTGTAGAATCTCGAACAGACTACAAAATAGATACAAATAACATTTTCCTATGACTGTAAGAATCTTCAAATAAAACAAATTCCAACATCATTAGCAAACACATATTGCTAATAGAATTTTCTTTTATTGAGAGAATTTTCGAGATGAATGGGAAGAACATTATAGTGGAGATAGGAAAGACAGGTTTAATTTCCAATTGTTCAATGGATACAAAGTTGCAAACTGAAATGAGGATTTCCTCGCCTTTTTATAGACTGCAAAAATAACTTTACCTACTATAGTAGATTTTTTCACCGTTGTACACTGTAAAAAACAGTTACGGATGATGGCCTCGATTTTTTTATAATCTTAATAAACTGATTATCAAAATTGTAATGATTAAATTTGGTATTGCAAACTCTGTTAAGTTAATATGTATACAATATATGTTGACTTGTCAACAGATGTTATCACACAACTGTGATCCATTACATAAAAATGATGCACCGTGTAAAAACGAAAGATCTAGAAATTATCAAAACAACTGCCACGCTAACAAAATGATATTGGTTGTTTAATAAATAATAAATAATAAATTTATGGTCTATGGTTCCTAAATACCATGTTACATCACATTCTGAGTATGTGGCAGTTTCCTGTTAGTTTGGGATGTGGACCAGGATGTATGAATCCTAATTATAGGGTGTATGGTTCGTAAATACCAATTTAAATTATATCACACTTTTCTAAATAATAATTACAAATAGTGGAGAACCCTAAAATTCTATGATGGCGACGGTACAAATGAAAAATCTATATGGAAACTTACAAAATACGATGGGTTTCAACGCTAGATATACTTATTTTTACTATGCTTAAAACACCTCAAAAATGTTACCTAAATTTACATATTATTATTTTGTAAAACTTCTTTTTAAACACGCGACTCATATATCTCTTTTTAAAACAATTAACAAACAAAATAATAAAATATAAAAAAAACATAAACAAATCAACTTTTAAGCCCTGTTTTGAAAAAAAAACAAATAAAAAAATTCAATAATCTGTTGTAAAAACAACCGTATTCTGTAATATCTGTTCAAAAGACCGTCAAAACTACCAGTGTAACATATTTTATGAGAAGATTAATTTTGTTATAAAAGTATCACTATATAGTTAAATAAATTACAAAAACCTTTTGATAATTTGTTCATTCAACTTTATATCGAATTATTCATTATTCATTATTATCCAAATCCATATCTACCTTCGACCTTCTGAATATCACCTTCGACCTACCGTTAGACACAAAAACACTTATTATGGTAAATCCAAAGCATTAGTCATAAATTTGCATCTACAAACTCCCCCTCGACTGTTGCTTAGATTTTAATTGGCGTTCATAATCAAGTGTCTTGTTCATCAGCTTGATGCGCAAGTTCGTCTTCTGCTCTTTTGTCATAACTGGCTCGAAAGTTGGTTTTGTCTTTTTCTTCACTTTCAGAATCTTCACAAACTTTCCCAGTTTCTTATCATAGTCACACCCTGCATTGACATCCCATGCGAAACACAAGCATACCACACGTTGGTATTTCAGCGCTTGTTCGCTATCCTTCTCCTCACAGTATATCAGGTTGTAATAGAGCATGATTATATCTTCGTGAGAACAGTTAATCAACCACATAGGGTCAAAAATATGAATCTTCTTAAACTCTTCCCTCTTTTTTTTTAGTAAGATAACAGCTTATGCGGTCTTCCAATCATAGTACCACCACATAAATTCTTTGCTAAAGTGTTGTGGAATCGGCATCAATGGAATATGCTTCAACACAGTCGGTGGTTTATACTTTAACGTCACCTTGTTCAGCCCAGTTATCTGATCAATCTCTTTGTGAACGATCCTTTTAGGATACTGCGGCGTGAACACATCCCATTTAGTTCTACTTTCTCTTGCCATACGATCTGCGAAATAGACAACTGCATGATTGTTTACACTTGCACCAGTCATAGTGTGCCTGCAGATATCTCGCACAGCCCAGTAAGGTAGTGTCTTAATTTCATGGAACCTGTTGAAATACATAATCCCCTTTTCCCACTTCACAGCAACACACCTTAACTATCTCAGATACTTCCAACCAAGAGCTCTTCCTTTAAACAACTCGTTATGATATTTGTAGAAACCACCCTGAACTTCAGTCTTGGCTCGGTTGGCTTCTTTTTCTTTCAGCTTCCTTAATAAACTCTTCAGATCATCAGATTGTTCAACATTTGGTTTCTGATTCTCTGCATTCTTAAACACTTCACTAATGAATGTTTCGCTCTCCTTTTGTGCAAGTTTCTCAGCCTGTTCTAATACCTCATCAGTAAATTCAGGAAATGTATCATCCTGTTTATCTTTGAAGTACTCAGGATATTCTGCACTGGTAATATCCTCAATCTCTATATCTTCAAATACCGGAGTATCTCTATCATCAGAGTGATTTCCAGCTTCTTTTTCAGGAATATTTGGAATTTGATTATCACTCATCAACTCTTCAAGAGATTTACCAACCTGTTTCGCCAAACCTTCAAGAATTTCTTTGGCTATGGCTGCAGAAACTTCACCATCCTCTAGAGTAGGATCATTATACTCAAGCTCATATCTCATATCATCAGATTCAAAGATTTCTGGAAACTTTCCAGTTAGCTCAATTGTCCACACTTTCTTTGTCAACATCTGACGATACAACTTCTTATCATCATCCGATAAAGCTCTTATCTTGTCAGTCCAGAAAATACTATCATCATCAGTATTTCCACCAGGAGCTTTCTTTGAGCTTGATTCACCTGCATCCTTACCAGATTCTCTCTTCTCATAACGATACTTATCTGTATCATCATTATCAGCAGCAGCAGAACTGTCATCTCCAGAACCTTCCCCAGAACCATCATTATCATCATCTTTCTTCTTTTCAGGAGCATCACCGGCATCCTAATCCAAATCCTCATCATCCTCTTCTTCATCATCTTCAGACTCAGATGGTTCAAAATCAACTTGTTCTTCTTCAGGTTCTTTATCTTCTTCTCCAGCTTTCAACTATGGAGATTTCTCATACAGATCATCAATAAGCTTCCTCATATTCTTATTGTCCTTTTTCACCTGTTTGTTCTCAAGCCTCAAAGCAATGTATCTTCTTGTGTTTCTCTGTTCATGCATTAACAACTTCTGATTTTCTTCTTGAAGTTGTTTTATCTTTGCCTCCAATTCTTCTTGACTCTCTTGAGAAGATACAACAACATCTAACATCTTTTTATCATTCTCTCTTAACTGTTCTATCTCCTGCTGTTGCTGGTTAATCAGTTTCATCATATCAGCAAGCTTTTTATTAACTGCATCCATCACATTGCTAGATACAGTAACCTGAGGTGTAGAAGCCTCAGCAACATGAGTTTTCTTCTTAAACTTATTAATCACTCTCTCCAAAGTAGCTTCAAAATATGCAGTAGGATCAACAGTCTTTTCAGCAGTAGATTTCTTCAATTTCTTTGCTACTGGGGATGTCACGGGTGTAGCAGCTTTCGAACTACTAATCTTAGGAACTTTCTTTCCTGCAACGAGAATCTCCATCTCCTTGTTTCTCTTCTCTTTCGGATTAGATTTCTTAGCCATCAACTTGAACTTCGGCTTAAGAATCTTTTCACCTGCCACTGGAGATCCAACAAAATCTAAATTCTCCAGTCCCATTTCATCTTCTTCAACAACTACAGGACTTTTCTGTCTCTGTTTTTCAATAGTCTTATTCAGACTTTCAATCTCACCAGCCTCAGTGGCCTTGGGCTTAGTGATCTTGACAGTTTCGTCTCCTGAATCCCAAACTTCATCATCTTGAGTCTCCTCAGAATCGGCAGACTCCTTATCAACTAACAACGTCTTAGTTTTACCAGACGTTTTCTTCTTTGCCATGGTTTTATGTCTCTTTGGTGCAGGTGGTGCGGTTTCTTCAATAACTTTTGCTTTTCCCTTACCAAACTTAGCACCCTTGTTGATAACTTGTCCTTTTCTTTTGGCTTCAGGATCAACAGCATGTAATGGATTATCAGGATCAGAATCACTGCCATCATTTCTTACTTTGTTCTCACCTAGATCTTTATAATCTAGATTAATTAAGTGACCAAATAAATTCTTATGAGGTGGTCTCTCGTCCTCTGGAATACCCTTATACGCTTTCATCCTGCTAAGCGCACTCAGATTCATATGATGCTGATTAAGAATCTGTGTTGGATCTTTCCTCAAAGTAGGATACTTCTTGTCAAATATCATCTGCAGAAATCTCGGATACCTGAGAAACTTGTCGACCTTCAATCCTTTCAATATTTCCAGCATATGATCAAATATCATCCCGGGCACGTTAAATGGCTTGTTCAGAATTAACGCAACCAATAACGAACTTATACCGCCTCTCATCACATCGTATCCATCACGAACTGGTCCGAAAACATGAAGAACCACATGTGCCAAATACTTGAATTGTGGACACAGCTTCGCGTTATGTAACAGACCATCAGTAATAGGACCGTTGTATTTCATTCTGAGAAAGCATTTCCTCTGCTCAATCCATGATAACTTTCTCTGATCTGTCGGAGAATCATGCAAAATAAGTGCTTCTCGAATATCTTGTTCAGAAACAAGCACTAATTCGCCTTGTATTTTTCTTCTAATCGTGGTTTTGTTCTTCAAGAATTTTATCACATCATTCTTCTAGAATTCTACTTGATAATCTATGTAGATAAAGATTGGAGTAGCAATAGCGTACAGAACTCTGCAATGTCTGAGAAAATCAACAATCCCAATGAACGCTTCATGTTGCTTCACTTCACCTATGTATACATAGCAGTTGTGATCTGCTTCAAAGATTAACTCTTTCGGTTTCTCTGGTTCTGCAGTCTGTTTCTCCAGGTTTTGTTGTTGTTCAGCCATAATCTGCAAAACAAAAATGTGATAAATTCGTCAAAATCGGACAAAATGAAAATTTTAATCAAAATGTCTTCCTTCGACCCCATCGTGGGTTCGAATGAAGAAAAACAGAGGTTCAAATGAAGGATTATGGTCGAAAGTGGAAATGTTTAGAATGATGTTTGATGATTTCCACATTCGACCCTAAAATGAAGGTTCAAATTGATAGTTAGGGAATGATTATCGGCCATTCGACCCTAAAACTCTTCCTTCGACCTATTACAGCTACATTCGACCCCTTGAGTATGGTCGAATGTGTCTGTTCATGATCAGAAATCATCAAACATCATTCTTGTCCATTTAAACATCAAATTTTTTGTTTGATTGGCATCTAATATGGCCGATAATCATTCCTTAACTATCAATTTCTATTATCAATCATTTATCATCAGTTTTTAATCAAAAACTAGGTTAAACTAGGTTTAAACAATCAATTAACCTAATTACTAAGTTAATGATCTAGTTTTAGGTGTATTATCCCCCTAAAATTGATGATAGATGATTTGCCATCAACAATTGCATCAAAAACAACACAATTCCAGTCCAAATTCGATCCAATGGTTTCGAACACAAATTAAAGGATTCTGGTCAGATTATCCGTGGAGTACCTGTAAGTTTGGTGTTAAAATGATCATAAACACTAAGGAACACAATGATAAGGCCTAGAAATCAAGTTGAAAACTTCCCCCCTTAATCAGAATTTTGAAAAAAAATAGAATGAGGGATCGAATGAAGAAACTGATATATATATATATATATATATATATATATATAGGAGTGTACCTTCGACCTATTTCAGGGTTCGAAGGAGAAACTTTTGCTTCCTTCGACCCTACTGAAAGGGTCCAATGTAAAGCTAAAGGGCTCGAATGAAAGATTTTAAAAGAACACTCTCCTTCGACCTTTTTAATAGGTTCGAATGTAGCCACATTTGCTCCTTCGACCCATCAAAGGGGCGAATGAACAAATGGAAAAACTGAAATTTTTACCAAATCTCAAAATCGAATCCTGTTTGAACTTTTTCAAACTTTTTCACTTTCAAACACTCATCATTTTGCATTTAAAGATCACAAAACTCAAATGGTCAGTCAAACCTTAGAAAATCACTATCAATCACCATCGGTTAGCAAAAACAAATCAGAAATGTAAAATCTTTTGGATTTTCTGAAATTTTTGTTAAAAACACACCTAGAATTTTTTTTGACTTTTTGATATTTTTGACAATAAAATGTAAAATCCTGAAATGTAAACACAAAGCAGTAAATGTTTTTGTGATTTCCGGTAAGAGGATCATATCAGTTTTTGAGAAATCTGATCACACCGTTGATCTTTTGTGTTTATTATCATTAAAGACAATGTGTGATTCAGTAATTGCTGATATTTTTATCAACATAAGCTTTCATGCAGATTGTTATGCAGTGCTTGATACGACTATTTATATTATAAACAACATTGTCTATGGTTCCCACGCACACGACATACTCCCGGATCAAGGAAATTTTGCACAAAGACTCATTGTAACGCGTGATTATGCTTTCGTTATCTGTAATTTACAAGGTATTGAGGCACAGAGGTGTATAGGTCAGCAACTCAATGCTACAAAGTAACTTGTGCATTATTAATTTGTTCTGTTCTGAGACCTTTTCTTGCTTTTAGTCTTAGGTTTTTTGGGGTGTTCTCTTGGGTTGGTTTGGAATATTGTATTGTGGGTTGGGTTGGATGGATATGGATATATGGTTGCTCTTCTGGTTTGCTGATGTTAAATTTTTTTAAAAGGGCTGGTATTGTTCAGTTTGTTCTCCTTTGTTTAGAGCAAGTTCAGCTAAGGCTGGTAGATAGTTGTTATGATAATGGTTGGGTATATGTTTTTTGTAGAGAGTATGTTCAATCAAGACTGTTTTTTAGATGCTTAGTTTATAGTCAGTTTAATGATTGGGGTTTTTGTAAATGGGTTGGGAAGGCTGTTGTGTATGGCGCCTTAAAGGTTGTTAGTCTTGAAGAATCTTGTTATATGTATGGGAGATGTTATGGATTTGCAGCTGAATGGTCTATCAGCGGTAGCATTATTGCTCAGGAATGGATTTTTGAAGTGGATAATGGCATTATTTTGGAAACTGTGGATTTGCAGCATGGGGAAAAGGCTCAGGATTTGCAGGCTTATACAAAATATAGCTGGAAGGAGTGTGGTCAAAGATACAAGTTATCTGTCAGAAGTCTGGAAGTGATAAGAGTGCTGGAAATGAAGAGTGATAGAATATGGATTGTTTTGATTTTGTTTATTGGGTTTTGTATTGGGTTAGGATTAAGAGGTTTAGATAGTTGGCCCGATAGTTTTGAGTTTGGATAAATGGGCTGAGGTGTTTTGATTGTTTTGTTTTTGTTTTTGAGTTTGTCTTATTGTTGGGCCTTGATCTAGATTTTGGCTAGGTTATTATGTAATGATCTTGGCCTGGTTTGTTTGTAAATATTTTACTTTTATAAAATTTACCGGAGCAAAGTCTCCTTTATCAAAAAAAAAAAAAAAGTAACTTGTGCACTCTACCAGGTTGAGGACTTATATCAATCATGATTTGCATCAATGATTAGATACGATGCATTAGATAATCGTTGATTATCATCATACATTGAAAGTTCCTCAATTCGGTAACTTTAGGTTTTGGCTCTAAAGCTCTTTTATAAAGATACCCTGTCTGATCTAGGTCCGTAAAATCTTACAACAGAAGATCAGATCGGCTATCCCCAGATAACTAATAACATAACGACCCGAAACCTCTGAATTTTGTAAAACACCCTATCAAACGAAATTATGGTACTAAGACCATATGCCCATGAGGTGTTCATCCACATAACAATTTGTTTGATATGTATGTATCTGACACGCAGATTTAGGTCTACGAAGCCTACCAGCATATCACATAGATTCAACACACGTCTTATATAACATTTCAAATCTTTAGCATGCGTCAGATCCCCACTGATGTACTATCATTTCCTCTTTTAATCCTGGAAAATCATTTTTGGGTTTTTCTGTTTTTAGGGTTTTTTGGATTTTTCAATATTTTTGGTTTTTCTGAAAATCTAAAGACTCCCCCTAAAATGTAAAACATATTTTTGGATTTTTTTGATTTTTCTGAAAAACAATAAAAACTAAAAATAAAGTGATAAACCGAAGTGATGATCAGTCTTGTTTCTCTTTTACACCATTAGCTTTTAATAAAAATTCGAATCTCGATCTATCAAAAGCTTTGGTAAAAAGATCAGCACGTTGATAATCAGTGTGGATTTTGACCATGTCGATCAATGTGACATTTGTCTGTTTCCTGGAGTTTATTGTATCTACACTTTTAGTCCTCGTACTTTAATCATTTTGAATTTTATTAAAACGTTGGATTTTGTTGGTCGTAACATTTTTGTCTGGTTGTACTACGTTGTTAATCGTAAATGTATATTGAATCGATGCGAATATTATCATTTTAAACTTTATTGTGATTTTATACATTTTTTAGAAAAAAAATATATTGTTTTTTTTTTTCAAACGTATTATAGCTTTAACGAAGGAATTTAGGATAAACGTTAAAGTTTTATGTTGGGAAGTTGTAAAACATAAAAAGAATGTTATGTAAAGTTTATAAAAAGTTATAAAAAATTAAGTTTATAAGGTTTTTGAAACATTTTGGTTAACTTAAACTAACTTTGGTTAACTTTTATTAAGACAACAACTAACCAAATCATATTACACTTAACCAAAGTAACTTGGGGGACTATTCTTGACAAGTGATGAAACTTTAAATAAAAAAATATCAGATTTTTTTTCCTCGTCTTCTTCCCCGTCGCTTTTCCGGCGAGATTTCCGGCCGGACTCCGGCCGACTCCGGTGAAGCTTTAAAACCACAAAATCGGCCGATTTGACTTGATTTTATTATTGCCATATGTTTCTCCATATGATACCATCAATTTCCAATCATAAAAACGACCTTTAACGCGTTATGATTGAGCTTTTAATTCGGGTTCTAATGTGTAACGCCCGTAAACTTAAAACTAATTAAAACGCGTCTTATAAACGTCCACTATATAAACCGATTGCATCATTAGTTTTCTGCATTCATTTGCGTTCCAAACCCACAAAAAAATATGACCAAAACACACCAGAAAGCTTCCAATTCGACTCCATTGGTTTGGTTCTTTGCACTCCTTTTTCGAGCATCATACATGTTTGTAAGGTCCTTTTGCTTTGTGCTTTTGAATTGTATTAGAGTTAGCATTATAAGCCCCATCATTTTCGTGATCAACAACAGCGTATTGATGGTCAATTGAATCGGGTTAGGGTTCTTGGGATGATGAGTTGAGGAAGAAGGTGAATAGTTGTGTTATGATAAATATTTTTGTTTCAACATTTTAATAACTAAAGTTAATATGGTAAAGTGGTTATGCAAGTGAATGGCCTCAAACCAGACCCAGGTACGAATCTCCTGGTCATGGTCTGGCAAAATATTTTTTTTTAAAAGCATCAATTTTTTTTATTTACTTATATAAACCTTTAAATCTTTAAATATTCATAACTAATTCATTTTTGATCCAAAAATTATAAAACTTTAGGAACAACATTTTGATACCATAAAATTTATTTTTACATTTTTGGTTTCTGGAAAATAAATTATTTTTACATTTTTATTAATGTAAATGATTTTAATCATATATAATTGATAAAAAATTCATTTTTAATTATTCTAATCTCCAACTTTTTGAGAAATTTTTGCAAACCTTAGTCTAATTCATACTTCTGCAAAATATTCTAAGTATAGAACTACTAAAGAAAGAAGACTAAAGTACTGAAGAAGGATTCAACAAGTATTGAAGAAGAAGTATCAGAAGTTCTGAAGTCTAACCAGACAAGTTCACTGAAGAACTACTGAAGACAAACTACTCATCAGTAGTTTGTCATTCATCAGCACTTGTACCAGAATCTTTCCACTGCCTTATGTTTCAGTAGTTTATTTGTTTAGTATTTACTTTATCTCTTTTGTGCAAGTTTCAAGAATGCAACTTGTTGTAACTTGTTACAGACTTGCTTTTTGGCAAGGTTCATGTATTTTGTAAGTCTATAAATAGATGGGTTCATCCCTCTGTTTTAGACATTGATTTTAATTGAAACTGAAATCCTTCAAAGCTTATTATTGTTATTTCCATTTCATTTATTGAGAATCTGTTTGAGTATTTATTATCATTCACATTCAATACTTAGATTCTCATTAAACTTGTCTTTAGTTTTCAAACATCAAGGGGGAGTAATAACTCTTGTTGATAGTGTAACTTTACTTACTCATTCCGTTGTGCAAATCTGATTAAACTTGCTAAACACATAAGTGTTCCCTGGCAAGAAATACATCAAGAGCATTACTGATCCAACATAATATGAAATAAAAATTATTCGTCTTGAAAACAACTGTTTTTATTGGTTTTTCCTATTTTAACCATTTAAACAAGATTTAGATTCATTAAATCTGTTTTAAATACAAAATAAATTGAGAAAATTTATTGAAAAATTATTTTCAATATTTTTCATCAGAAAGTATTTATTTTCCAGAAAAATATTATTTTTGGATCATATCTTTTATTTTTAGTCTTATTTATGTTTAATTAGACATAATAGAACATTTAATTAAATATTAATTTGAGTTATCGTAAAAAAAAACATTATTTCCCCAAATCGTCCTACCCTAGATGCGTTAGACTATTTATTTTCTAGACATTTCCTTATTAGTATTCTTATACGTATAGGTTGAGTTCTCCGGAATTCCCAATTTTATTTTGTGACGAGCTTTGTTGGATTTATCGCTTAGCAAAACGGTGAGTATACTTATCCCCTTTTTCGTTTTCTTAAACTTTTGGGGTGAAACATGTACACCTATGAAACTTAAACTTACACATATTCATAAACGTTTTACATACAATTCATACACGTGTTATGCATTGAATTCTTGTGCTTTATACTTAAACATAAACGTAGTATACTTGCAATCATTACGAAATCATTAACTCCGTACAAGCCGACTTTAACAATGGATAACGCTATTTGAACTGACAACTCGCCTAGCGGAAAGTACCTATGGTGGTAGGAAGTCCTAGGTCATTGTTAATGTATTAAACTTTGTCGCATAAGAGGTTTGATTTTGACTCGTATTGTGTACTTACGTCTTTTCCATATTCGCCTTGAATGACTCATGACAATTGAATTGTAAAACATTTTAAACCTATATTATACGTATACAAACTAAGTGTACTCACCAGCATTATTGTTGACGTCTTATTTTTGTACATGTTTTAGGAAACGCTTGATGATTGTCACTTAGGCTTGGACTTAGGCTTATAAACAAGCTTATTGTATCATTGTGTTTTGAGACTTGATGTATTGATTTGACTTTGATGTTTGACTCTTAATCATGAATCGAATAATATTTACATTTTAGTACCATGAGCTTTTGAACAATCGTCATTACGTGACACCTCGATGTTTCCGCCATCGGTTGGGGTGTTACAGATTGGTATCAGAGCCGTGGTTATAGGGAATTAGGTTATTAGTAAATGACCTAGACTATAACTAAGAACCTTACTTGACCTTACTTGTGTTTATTTGCTCCACTGACCTTTCTCTTTTGTCACCTCTCATTTTTTCCCTTACCTCTCTCCATTTCTTTCTTTCTTCATCATGGGCTTTGAGGATGACTTCACTTGGGAAAAGGTCTACATTTTGGAGCATGTTGGATATTCTTGGCTTAATTGCCTAAACCTCATTTTTCATTGATTTTTCATCTATTCAAAGTGTTAAACTTTATGTGAAAGAACACGTGCAATCTGGAAGGGTGGATGCTTGTACACTGGGTTTTCTGGCATAGGCAAGGCATGGCGCATAAATCTGAATCAACCGATGGGCCTATTGTGCTTACTTGGGAATTCCTGGATTGAGTATCCACCTATAGGCTAAAGCACGTCTTCATTAATCTCCAATTGAGTTCGATTTCCTGAATAATCAAAGTTTTTGTTGGGTCTTATGACTAGACAGGAATAATCCATTGTTTTATGTTCCATCGTTAATCTCTAGTTTTCATAATGAACTGCTTTATACATTATACCCCATGAGTTTCATGTTTCATTTTATAATTATATTTAAGTTCCAGTTTTCATAATAATCGAATGTATAAATTTCTTATTCCAAATTTTTTTGTAAACATATGATTCCTTTGCCGATGTCTCATAACCTTGTCGTTATCTCACTATGCTACAATTTCCATCCCATCATCATTCATGGTTTTTTGGTGATTTTTGTCACTGTACTTAGTCAAACCAAATTGTGAACCCAAAATTTGTGATTCTTTATGATTGCTTTTTGTGATGTTTCTCCTTGACGACATAAAAAAAATTACTCATTTGGTCTAGTGAATGTGCTAATACCCCACAAGTTTATAATGTTTGTGCTTTTCTTGTATATTCAAATTCTTTTGCATTGACTTTTTCATGGAAGGCTTAGTTCATATCCTGAAGGGGTTAACCCATCACCATTACTATCCTAAACAGATTTCGATCAACATCCTTAACCTAATGTCTGACATATAAAGTTTTGGGTTGTCTTGATCAACCATTGAAGGGAAAACTCAACTATTTAACCAAAACTTATATACACTTACTTCCCATACTCTGTATATTGCACTACTACAACAACCCTTTATACAACCAACCCTCCATATCCCATTATTGGAAGGATTTTTTTTCGTTCATCCAGCACACATCTTATGCAACCATAGTACACCATAACTGACCTAATACCTTATGTGGAGACACAGTCTGATCTCAAAAAGGATGCCTTGACAATTTCCATATTAATTTTATCAAATTCTTTATCAACTCATGGTTTTTTAAGCTACCCACCATTAACAATTGGTGGTAATAAATATTTTTTTTTAAATTACTCACATCTAACTTGTAATTTGAAATTCCTCAAACATTTTGTAATTAAAGCAAATAAATAATAGTTTTCAATAAATGAAATGGGTTTACTAAACTAACAAAAATTTAGATATATAAGAATTTTCTTAAAAATTTATCAGGGCACCTGGGATCATCCTTAATATTATCCAAACAACCACCTTTCATTACGTGTCACGTAAAAGTCTGCAAACGAACCAAAAGACATGCACTTTATTGGACAATTAGGGAGCAGCTTCATCACGTTGATACGGAGTGATTTTATTTAATATATCCATTTTCTTTTGTATGGATTTTAATTCGGTTTGAGTTTCAACGTTAATTTCAATAATGCGTGTTAATCATGTGTCTTCATATAGTTGATGGAAGTTGTAGCCCATGACATGTAATGCATGAGTCTCTTGTAACACAAATTATTATTATTATTATTTTATTTTTGATGCTCTTCGAAATTAGAAATTCTAATTCAAAACAATTAAAATGGTCATTTATGATGTTTGAAATAAAGGAATTTTCTTAAAACCTACAAATTTGACTTAAGTCAAATTTGTGATTTAGATATTTTCATAGAGACTTAGAAATTGGAACTTCATTTTAAACCTGATCTTTTGTTCATGACACTTTCTACGCTAATATTTTTCTTTCTTAAAATCATTAGACAAGATCAATATGTACTTTATGTTCATAGATGGAATTCTTAGCATGCTATTGTTTCATTAGGATATTACTAAGTATTGACCTAGATTGCAAGTTGTTTGTTATTCTTGCATGGATTCTGTATGCCTTAGTCTTCATGTCATAGCTAGAACTTACGTGAATCTTGATTACAACCTATATGTCTATTTGTGTTACGATTTTCATACACATATCAATGAATGTTATAATTAGTTTGATATGATATTGTGCTATGTGATTACATATGCCTTGTTGATACCTTATTTCCAAAATACGTGATCTGTGAACATTAATGATATGATTTACTTATGAGCAATCATAATACCTGCATATTTTTGGCTTCATATTTCGTTAACAAGATAGGTTATTCGTATCCTTGAACTAAACATGTGTAAGTTTCTCTTTGCGCAACCATTTGGACCGTGGACATAATATACACCAAATGACATAGAGAATCGACGAACTAAACTAGTGTTCATGTTATAGTTGAGGTGTGAAAGTATTTCTTTCACTCGTGACTTAATGAACCAAGTTAGTGTCCATGCTCGTGTTGACGTGTTAAGTATTCTTTTAACATGGAAACTTACGAGGAAAACTAGTTTTCAGGTTGGAATGTGTTTCTACTTAAGGGAAACTAAGCATATGCTTACTCTGTCACAATGTATGTCTAGTATCTCGTAGTCTAACGCAGTGAATGGGTTAGCTTAGGAGGTGAACCTGGCGAAGGGAAGGACCTCATCATACCCTAGCTGTGCGTAAAACATGAGACCCCTCTCTTTGCATAGTCTTCAAACTTTCAGTCCTTTTAATGTGTTGAGTTAGTGTCGTAGAAGGACATAACACCTCAATGTAAGGTAAATTGGCGATTGCGGTCCGGAACGTAATCACGAATTTACAGGTACATTGAGGTGGTGTGGAATTCCATTAGGGTTCTAGGAGAGATTTTCAATATATTTTCGAAGTATCAAAGGTGTGGTGGGTTAGCTGCGGTACACCCTATATATAAACACCAATGTTGCATCGGGAATGAAACTGGAAGTCAAACCAAGAACAAACTCTAGTCAGTCTTTAGTGTATGTCATTTGTGTTAAACCTAAACTTAAACATTGTGTTTGACTCCAATCACTATTCTTTGAGTATGGTGATATTCTCTGTGAAGTTCCTACCATTCTTTCCAATCTTGAGTAATCTTGGCCAGTGACTTAATCGCGGTCATTCTCTCCATGATCCAAACTTATGCATCGCGCTCCTATTAACCATTATCAATAGCATTTAGTGCTACGAAGATCCTGTGAAACTCTTAGTGACTTTTAAACCTTGATCATCCTGGTAGGCTTTAAAAATAAAAATAAAAATAACAACTTTCTATCCCCTTTCCAATCCATCATAGGGCACATGATACTTACCTATTTCAAACATTTTGTTCTTCCTAAACATGACCCCATAATACGTAGCAATATTTTCATTTATCAACAAATCAATTTAATCGTTTATGGTGTGTTTGAGTAAGACTTGTTAAAACTTTTACTTTTTAAACGCCTACCAGAAAATTTTTAATTTACTCAAGCTTTGCGTTTTCCTAACCATATTTTCGGAATATTTTAACCGTTCCTACAAATTAAATTTAATAGTTTTCCTGTAAATAAATTTCGAGACGAAATTTTCTAAAGTAGGGGAGACTGTGACATTTGTCTGTTTCCTGGACTTTATTGTATCTACACTTTTAGTCCTCATACTTTAATCATTTTGAATTTTATTAAAACGTTGGATTTCGTTGGTCGTAACATCTTTGTCTGGTTGTACTACGTTGTTAATCGTAAATATATATTGAATCGATGCGAATATTATCATTTTAAGCTTTATTGTGATTTTATACATTTTTGAGAAAAAAATATATTGTTTTTTTTTTCAAACATATTATAGCTTTAACGAAGGAATTTAGAATAAACGTTAAAGTTTTATGTTGGGAAGTTGTAAAACATAAAAAGAATGTTATGTAAAGTTTATAAAAAGTTATAAAAAATTAAGTTTATAAGGTTTTTGAAACATTTTGATTAACTAAAACTAACTTTGGTTAACTTTTATTAAGACAACAACTAACCAAATCATATTACACTTAACCAAAGTACCTTGGGGGACTATTCTTGACAAGTGATGAAACTTTAAGTAAAAAAAAATCAGATTTTTTTCCTCGTCTTCTTCCCCGTCGCTTTTCCGCCGAGATTTTCGGCCGGACACCGGCCGACTCCGGTGAAGCTTTAAAACCCCAAAATCGACCGATTTGACTTGATTTTATTATTGCCATATGTTTCTCCAAATGATACCATCAATTTTCAATCATAAAAACGACCTTTAACGTGTTATGATTGATCTTTTAATTCGGGTTCTAATGCGTAACGCCCGGAAACTTAAAACTAATTAAAACGCGTCTTATAAACGTCCACTATATAAACCGATTGCATCATTAGTTTTCTGCATTCATTTGCGTTCCAAACCCACAAAAAAATATGACCAAAACACACCAGAAAGCTTCCAATTCGACTCCATTGGTTCGGTTCTTTGCACTCCTTTTTCGAGCATCATACATGTTTGTAAGGTCCTTTTGCTTTGTGCTTTTGAACTGTATTAGAGTTAGCATTATAAGCCCCATCATTTTCGTGATCAACAACAGCGTATTGATGGTCAATTGAATCGGGTTAGGGTTAGGGTTCTTGGGATGATGAGTTGGGGAAGAAGGTGAATAGTTGTGTTATGATAAATATTTTTGTTTCAACATTTTAATAACTAAAGTTAATATAGTAAAGTGGTTATGCAAGTGAATGGCCTCAAACCAGTCCCAGGTATGAATCTCCTGGTCATGGTCTGGCAAAAGTTTTTTTTTTTTAAAAGCATCAATTTTTTTTATTTACTTATATAAACCTTTAAATCTTTAAATATTCATAACTAATTCATTTTTTATCCAAAAATTATAAAACTTTAGGAACAACATCTTGATACCATAAAATTTATTTTTACATTTTTGGTTTCTGGAAAATAAATTATTTTTATATTTTTATTAATTTAAATGATTTTAATCATATATAATTGATAAAAAAAATCATTTTTAATTATTCTAATCTCCAACTTTTTGAGAATTATTTCTAAGCATTCTAATATGAAATAAAAATTATTCATCTAGAAAACAACTGTTTTTATTGGCTTATCCTATTTTAACCATTTAAACAAGATTTAGATTCATTAAATCTGTTTTAAATACAAAATAAATTGAGAAAATTTATTGAAAAATTATTTTCAATATTTTTCATCAGAAAGTATTTATTTTCAATAAAAATATTATTTTGGGATCATATCTTTTATTTTTAGTCTTATTTATGTTTAATTAGACATAATAGAACATTTAATTAAATATTAATTCTAGTTATCGTAAAAAAAAAACATTATTTCCCCAAATCGTCCTACCCTAGATGCGTTAGACTTTTTATTTTCTAGACATTTCCTTATTAGTATTCTTATACGTATAGGTTGGGTTCTCTGGAATTCTCAATTTTATTTTGTGACGAGCTTTGTTGGATTTATCGCTTAGCAAAACGGTGAGTATACTTATCCCCTTTTTCGTTTTCTTACACTTTTGGGGTGAAACATGTACACCTATGAAACTTAAACTTACACATATTCATAAACGTTTTACATACAATTCATACACGTGTTATGCATTGAATTCTTGTGCTTTATTCTTAAACATAAACGTAGTATACTTGCAATCATTACGAAATCATTAACTCCGTACAAGCCGACTTTAACAATGGATAGCGCTATTTGAATTGATAACTCGCCTAGTGGAAAGTACCTATGGTGGTGGGAAGTCCTAGGTCATTGTTAATGTATTAAACTTTGTCGCATAAGAGGTTTGATTTTGACCCGTATTGTGTACTTACGTCTTTTCCATATTTGCCTTGAATGGCTCATGACACTTGAATTGTAAAACATTTTATACCTATATTATACGTATACAAACTAAGTGTACTCACCAGCATTATTGTTGACGTCTTATTTTTGTGCATGTTTCAGGAAACGCTTGATGATTGTCACTTAGGCTTGGAGTTAGGCTTATAAACAAGCTTATTGTATCATTGTGTATTGAGACTTGATGTATTGATTTGACTTTGATGTTTGACTCTTAATCATGAATCGAATAATATTTACATTTTAGTACCATGAGATTTTGAACAATCGTCATTACGTGACACCTCGATGTTTCCGCCATCGGTTGGGGTGTTACAATCAACCCTTTAGCATAACAATCACGGATAAAGTGATACATAATCCGGATATGTTTAGCTTTAGAGTGATTGTTCATGTCTTTCGTGAGTGCTATGGCAGCTTCATTATCAAAATAAATTGGGGTTTTAAGATATTTTAAACCGTAATCTCTCATCTGCTGTTGAATCCACAAAACCTATGAGCAACAAATAGAGGCTGCTACATATTCTGCTTCACAAGTAGATAGAGCGACTGTCGTCTGCTACTTACACTACCAGGTCACAAGCCTGCTTGTGACACCCGGCAAATTCTGGTTAACAATGTTGTCTAGATTAAAGTCTACCTTAGCGAGTCACGCGTATATTATACTTAACTAGGGTTAGCTAGATAGCTAGATAGGACATACGTGCATTGTTGTGAGTTAATATGCGATTACATGATTAGTGAACCTCGAACGTTGGTGAATAATAAACTTATGTGTCTCGGTGATATCTGACAAACTTATGTGAAAACCATACGTGATTATGTGAACCTAAACCGAACACGTTAATAAAAATCATTAAAAGTGGAGCATGAGGTTGATTAGGGTCTTAACGCATGGGGTTACACTTGTTACGGTCCGAAATAACGAAAACGTCAAAGGATAACGCGTCGGGTGATGAAACGAGACACGAACGAGGGCCTCGGGCCTCGGGCCTGTGAGCGGCCGCTCACAGGGCCCGAGCGGCCGCTCGCTCATGTCTGACGGGTTTAAACCGCCTTAAACTCTTATTTAAGCATCCTTAACCCCCATGCAACCCCTAAACTCAACCCTAATCGCCCCCTTTCTGCCCCACACGAATTATTAACCCTAAACCACCTGCTAAAGCTCAAGAACATCAATCGGGAAGCTTGGAGAGCGTTCGGTTGGTTGTTTTGGAGTGTTTGTGGTATAATCTTCATTCCCTTATGTTTTAATCCTCTTTAAATTGTTTTAAAACATCAAAACCTTGTTTGTCCAGGTCTGAAAGTATTTTATAAAAGTTTAAACATGATGATTACGAAGATTAAAAGGGTCAAGCACATTGTTATATAATGAATGTTATATGTTTTGCATGATTATGCATGTTCTTGATGTTTTAGACTTCTAGGGTTTGTGAATAATGATGTTTGTGATGTATAATTAGGGTTTTGATCAGATGTGGTTCTTACTAATGTTGTATGATGATTATTAGGTGTTATTGATTGATAATATGCAACTAGGGTTTGATATAATTGATAATATTGCATGATTAGAATCTGGACAGATTCTGAATGTCGACTTGTAGGGTCTGTTTCGTGGCTTGAAAATAATTGGTTTGATCGATTCTTTGCATGAATAGATTGTACATAGTCTTAGCTTTTTAGAATGGGCAAAATCATCTGATTTGGATGTCGTTTGATATGTTTTTGGAATTTTCATTTAAAATAGGTCAGGTCAGAATTTCGGGTATCAAACTGAGTCAACTTTGAAACATCATAAATCAAGTTTTATAAAGAGTTGGGTTGTGAAATTTTTACAGAAGGTTAATATTGGAGTAATATGAGTTTTCCAAGTGGATTCATCCCGTTTGGATGAATACACAATTTTTGGGAATTTATCTACCAAACTGACCTGTTAGGAAGGTTTTTTGAACATAGATGTATTAGACGAATTTTAATTATTTTAGTGTTTGGATTTAAGACAAAACAAAAATAGGTATTGTTAAGTGAATCTCAAAGAAAATTCAGTAAAAATTTGGGAGGTTAACTCACTGATTTGCTATTTTAAATAAATTCGTTTTGATGGCGCACAATCTGTCCTGAAAACACAGATTGTGTATTATGTGCTTATGTGATTAATTGAGGTCTTAGGTGGTAAGGAATTGACATGTAACTGAAGTACACTTGTCTGAGACACATACGGAATGTAGAAACTAATTGTAACCAACGTATTCACCAAAGGGTCCGTAGGATTTACTTATGCATGTAGAATCACTAGGTGTCACTTACACGCTTTTGAACATTTAAAACGCCTTGGACAAACGAGTTATATGGTGTAATGATATTACGCCTATACTCACTGAATGACACTGTTATTAGGGTGTCGGTAGCATATATTACTTGCTGTTCGGATTCCTTGCTTGCACGTTAAGGTGAGTTTACGGCCCCTCTTTTAACTGGTTTCACTTTTTGGGGGAGAAAACATGTGTAAACTTATGTTTTGGTAACAACTGTTATACTATGGGTTTCTATGGTTTACTATACGATCTTTGGAAGTCCCGGGGGAAACCATGAATGTGCGGGTTAGCACAACGGGGAAATGTGAATAGATCTATTGGGAGTGACCAACCCCGCTCGTCGGCTTGGTGGGCCGGGCGAGTGCATATTGTCTCAAACAGGAACAGGTTTACTATTCGGGCACGACATCTGGTTTGCGAGTTAGTAATGGTTTTCCAATCGTAGAAGTAACAAAACATACGCCTAGCTAGCGTACTTTGGTTTGCAAATTGATATAGTATGGACAGGTTGAACTTGGTACTTTAATTACAAACCTGTGAACTCACCAGCATTTTTGTGCTGACGTAACTCTTACATGTTTTCTCAGGTCGCTAAGGTAGCATTACGGAACTAGGGCGCACGCGTCTGCACGGCGTCTAGTTAGGGTTGCATGGTTTTCGAACGTTGAATATTTTGGTTTACTTTTGGATTATGTTTTGAGAATAAGCTTCCGCTGTATTTGGGGATTTTAAACTATGTTTTTGAAATTGCATATGTTCATTTAGATTTGTTTATTGTGATCGTTGACTTGGATCCTGGTTTGTCATGCGCCTCGCGGTAAAACTCTGCAAGTGGATTTTGAGGGTTTGACAGATTGGTATCAGAGCCAATGGTTATAGTGAACTAGGACTGCATGTAGAGTCTAGTTTATAGCCGAGTCGCACACACTAGACGATCACATAGTACTAAACATTATGGTGGATTACGTATGGCCTTGTCGGAGTGTCTCTAAATCATCTGACCTTCCCATGTTACATCATCCGTTCTATCTTAGGTCGGGTTACTTGCTCTCTAGGCAGTGTGGTATATTGGGGTAAATCGTGTACTCTTGAGATTTGTCCAAGGCTCGGACATCTCCCTTTCATACTCCAATAGAAACACTTGCCATAAACTACCGTAGCATTACGGTGTATAGCTAAGAGTCTATGTTCGGTGATTTGAACTTTGAACTAGGAGAACACTTGGAGGACCATGTAGAGCGGTTTATCATTTTGGGTGCACACAAAATCATAAACCGAAATGCATGAAAGCCCTAGTGAGCTCTGGGTTTGAATGGATAGTCCTGGGTTGGATCTAGCTTTGATCTTGTGAACGCTAGTGGTTACCATTAGCTGTGAAACTAAATTTTCTTGTCCTTTTTGTCTGAATCATGTCTGGAGTACGAGAAGGACGTGGAGGTGGCCGCGCTGGTGGGCGTGGTGGTGGTCGTGGTGGTGGTGGTCGTGGAGGTGTAAACCTAACACAAGAAGATCTGAACAACTTGCTGCAAGCTGCCTTTCAGTTAGGGCACAATGGTGGTGGTGGTAAGGCGTAATGAGTTGGCAGTGCTGTGTCCTGATCTGCATGTGCCAGAATACAGGAGGATTGAACACTATATCTCGGGGCTAGTAACAGAGATCGCAGGGTTGGTGGCTGCGGGGAATCTTCCTACATACTCAGAGGTGGTTCGATCGGCTCACAGGATGACAAACATGAAGGTGAATGAGGGTATTTTGCCTGCTAAGGGTTCGACTGTCAAGGCCCCGGAGAATAACAAGCGTAAGTGGGATAATGAGGGGAAAGGATCTGTGCCAGCATCAGCACAACAGGGTAAGAGGTTTGATAGCGGGGGTTCTTCTTCTTCTGGTACCAAACAGGGTGGTTATGCGGGGAAATTACCTAAATGCAACAAATGTAGGCGTCATCATCAGGGGGACTGCGACCGTAATCGTTGCCATCGCTGTCAGCGACTTGAGCATTTTGCTAAAGACTGTCGGGCGACACTTCCATCGACCCAGGCCCCAATTACTAACTCGGCTCCTACTGCTCAAGGAACTACGGGGAGACAGGGTTGTTACAACTGTGGGGAGACTGGGCATTACAAGAAGGAGTGCCCGAAACTGAAGCAGGGCGGGGATGTGAGGGATAGAAACGGTAATGGGAACAACGGGGGCGGTGGCAGGAATGCACGTGCCTTCGTCATTGGAGCCGCAGAGGCTAGACAGGATCCTGACACAGTTACCGGTACATTCCTTCTCAATAATCGCTCTGTTAGTGTTTTATTTGATTCCGGTGCCGATAAAAGTTTTATATCTATGGAAGTTAGTCGACTGCTAGATGTAGTACCCGAGCCATTAGAGGCTAAGTATGTAATTGAGTTGGCTGACGGTAAAAAGATTGAAGCTACTTGTATTCTTCGGGAGTGTCAACTAGAGTTGTCGGGTTTATCCTTCCCCATCGACCTTATGCCGGTACCTTTGGGTAGTTTTGACGTCGTTGTAGGCATGGATTGGTTGTCTTTGTATCGCGCTGAGATCGTTTGTTACGACAAGATTATTTGGATTCCCCTCCCTGATGGAGAATTCCTTTCTGTGTACGGTATCAAGGGCGGTGCTCCGCTAAATCTCATCTCCAGCATGAAAGCCCTTAAGTATCTTCGAAAGGGTTATTCGGCCGTTTTGGCACTTTTATCTGTTTCCTCTACCGATGAGAAGAAGATCGACGATATTCCTGTTGTACGCGAGTTTCCTGATGTATTTCCCAATGATTTATCTGGTCTTCCTCCCCATCGTCAGGTTGAGTTCAGTATTGATCTTGTACCGGGAGCTGCTCCTATTGCTCGGGCCCCCTACCGTCTTGCACCTCCCGAGATGCAGGAATTGTCCAGTCAGTTACAGGAACTCTTGGACAAGGGTTTCATTAGACCAAGTTCTTCCCCTTGGGGAGCCCCGATTCTGTTCGTTAAGAAGAAGGATGGAAGTTTTCGGTTGTGTGTGGATTACAGAGTATTGAACAAAGTGACCATCAAGAACCGTTATCCTCTTCCACGTATTGAAGATCTATTCGACCAACTCCAGGGTTCTAGCTACTACTCTAAGATTGATTTGAGGTCCAGTTATCACCAGTTACGCGTAAGGAAAGCTGACGTTGCAAAGACTGCCTTTCGTACACGTTATGGCCATTTTGAGTTCTTGGTCATGCCTTTCGGTCTCACAAACGCACCGGCGGTTTTCATGGATTTGATGAACCGCTTTTGCAAACCATATCTTGACAAGTTCGTCATCGTGTTTATTGATGACATCCTGATTTACTCCAAGAATAAGACCGAACACGAGGAACACCTGCGCTTAGTTTTGGATCTTTTGCGACGGGAACAACTTTACGCTAAGTTCTCAAAGTGTGACTTTTGGTTACGCGAAGTTCAGTTCCTAGGACATGTGGTTAATGAACTAGGAATTCATGTCGATCCAGCTAAGATCGAAGCAATCAAGGACTGGGAAGCATCAAAGACGCCAACTGAGGTGCGGCAATTTCTAGGCCTTGCGGGCTATTATCGTCGTTTCATTAAGGGGTTCTCGAAGATCGCTCAACCCCTCACCACTCTTACTCAGAAGGATAGAAAATTCGCCTGGGGTGAACCACAAGAGTCAGCATTTCAAGAACTGAAGTCTAAACTTTGTTCTGCTCCTATTTTGTCCTTGCCTGAAGGCCCTGATGATTTCGTTGTTTACTGTGATGCTTCTATTCATGGTCTCGGTTGTGTGTTGATGCAACGCGAGAAAGTGATTGCGTATGCTTCTCGTCAACTCAAGGTGCACGAGAGGAACTACACCACCCATGACTTGGAATTGGGTGCAGTGGTTTTCGCATTGAAAATTTGGAGACATTACTTGTACGGTACCAAATGCACCATCTACACCGATCACAAGAGTCTTCAACATATTTTCGACCAACAACATTTGAACATACGACAGCGTCGTTGGATTGAACTCCTGAACGACTATGATTGCGCCATTAAGTACCATCCTAGCAAGGCGAATGTAGTAGCAGACGCCTTGAGCAGGAAGGAATCAATTAATCCTCGTCGCGTTCGGGCGTTGCAGCTCACCATTCATTCCTCTCTACCTGACCAACTCCGTTCTGCTCAGTTAGAAGCTTTGAAGGAGGAAAACCTTAAAGCTGAGACTATGCACGGTGCCGACAAGCACCTCGAGCGAAGGCCTGATGGCCTGCACTACTTCGCAGAACGCATATGGGTTCCTTTATTCGGGGGACTAAGGGAGCTTGTTTTAGATGAGGCTCACAAGTCCCGGTATTCTATTCATCCAGGTTCGGATAAGATGTACCAAGATCTAAAGGTGCTTTACTGGTGGCCAAACATGAGGTCGGATATAGCCTTATACGTGAGCAAATGCTTGACCTGTGCTAAAGTCAAGGTGGAATACCAGAAACCGTCGGGTCTCTTGCAACAACCTGAAATTCCGGAGTTGAAATGGGAACGGATTACAATGGATTTTGTCACGCAACTACCTAAGTCACCGAGCGGGAATGATAAGATATGGGTGATTAGTTGATCGGTTGATGAAATCAGCCCATTTTCTCGCTATTAAGGAGACCAACACCATGGATCGTTTGGCTCGTCTTTATCTGAAGGAAGTCGTTTCTAAGCACGGGGTGCCGGTTTCTATTATTTCGGATCGTGACTCCCACTTTACTTCTCACTTCTGGAAGTCTTTGCACAAGGCTTTGGGTACCCAGCTAGACATGAGTACAGCTTATCACCCACAGACTGACGGTCAGAGTGAACGCACGATTCAAACCTTAGAAGACATGCTGCGGGCATGTGCGATCGATTTTGGCAAAAGTTGGGAAGCCCACCTACCGTTAGTAGAATTCTCTTACAACAACAGTTACCACACGAGCATCAAGGCAGCTCCGTTCGAGGCACTGTACGGGCGGAAATGCCGGTCTCCTCTTTGTCGGGCTGAGCTGGGTGAGAGTCAACTCACTGGGCCTGAGCTAGTGTACGAAACTTCGGAAAAGATCGTACAGATTCGTAACCGGTTGGCAGCGGCACGGGATCGGCAGAAGAGTTATGCCGATCAGCGTCGCAGGCCATTGGAATTCCAAGTTGATGACAAGGTACTTCTGAAAGTTTCACCGTGGAAGGGCATCATACGCTTTGGGAAGCGTGGCAAACTCAACCCTCGGTATGTCGGCCCATTTACAATTCTGGAACGGATTGGACCGGTGGCATATCATCTTGATTTACCGACGGAGCTCGGCAACGTACATAACGTCTTCCATGTGTCCAACTTAAAAAGTGTCTGGCTGACGAGTCTCTTATTGTTCCACTGGAAGAGATCAAGGTTGATGATCGTCTTCGGATTGTGGAGGAACCTGTTGAGATTCTTGATTACAAGATTCGTAGCCTACGTCATAGCAAGATTCGCATTGTTAAGGTTCACTGGAACTCGGACCGGGGACCAGAGTACACTTGGGAACGGGAGGATCAGATGAAGTCTAAGTATCCTCATCTCTTTCCTAAGGAAGCGTTCGAATCGAGATATGTTACCACTGCAGCTGAATGAATCTCGGGGCGAGATTCCTTTCTAACGTGGGGATGATGTGACAACTCGGGTAAATCTCTCTCTTGGTTTCTATCTTTTGTCTGTTTCTTTTGTTATTCCTTTTGGTACTTGTGCAATTTTCGGGACGAAAATTCTTTCAACGTGGGGATGATGTGACACCCGGCAAATTCTGGTTAACAACGTTGTCTAGATTAAAGTCTACCTTAGCGAGTCACGCGTATATTATACTTAACTAGGGTTAGCTAGATAGCTAGATAGGACATACGTGCATTGTTGTGAGTTAATATGCGATTACATGATTAGTGAACCTCGGACGTTGGTGAATAATAAACTTATGTGTCTCGGTGATATCTGACAAACTTATGTGAAAACCATACGTGATTATGTGAACCTAAACCGAACACGTTAATAAAAATCATTAAAAGTGGAGCATGAGGTTGATTAGGGTCTTAACGCATGGGGTTACACTTGTTACGGTCCGAAATAACGAAAACGTCAAAGGATAACGCGTCGGGTGATGAAACGAGACACGAACGAGGGCCACGGGCCTGTGAGCGGCCGCTCACAGGGCCCGAGCGGCCGCTCGCTCATGTCTGACGGGTTTAAACCGCCTTAAACTCTTATTTAAGCATCCTTAACCCCCATGCAACCCCTAAACTCAACCCTAATCGCCCCCTTTCTGCCCCACACGAATTATTAACCCTAAACCACCTGCTAAAGCTCAAGAACATCAATCGGGAAGCTTGGAGAGCGTTCGGTTGGTTGTTTTGGAGTGTTTGTGGTATAATCTTCATTCCCTTATGTTTTAATCTTCTTTAAATTGTTTTAAAACATCAAAACCTTGTTTGTCCAGGTCTGAAAGTTTTTTATAAAAGTTTAAACATGATGATTACGAAGATTAAAAGGGTCAAGCACATTGTTATATAATGAATGTTATATGTTTTGCATGATTATGCATGTTCATGATGTTTTAGACTTCTAGGGTTTGTGAATAATGATGTTTGTGATGTATAATTAGGGTTTTGATCAGATGTGGTTCTTACTAATGTTGTATGATGATTATTAGGTGTTATTGATTGATAATATGCAACTAGGGTTTGATATAATTGATAATATTGCATGATTAGAATCTGGACAGATTCTGAATGTCGACTTGTAGGGTCTGTTTCGTGGCTTGAAAATAATTGGTTTGATCGATTCTTTGCATGAATAGATTGTACATAGTCTTAGCTTTTTAGAATGGGCAAAATCATCTGATTTGGATGTCGTTTGATATGTTTTTGGAATTTTCATTTAAAATAGGTCAGGTCAGAATTTCGGGTATCAAACTGAGTCAAGTTTGAAACATCATAAATCAAGTTTTATAAAGAGTTGGGTTGTGAAATTTTTACAGAAGGTTAATATTGGAGTAATATGAGTTTTCCAAGTGGATTCATCCCGTTTGGATGAATACACAATTTTTGGGAATTTATCTACCAAACTGACCTGTTAGGAAGGTTTTTTGAACATAGATGTATTAGAAGAATTTTAATTATTTTTGTATTTGGATTTAAGACGAAACAAAAATAGGTATTGTTGAGTGAATCTCAAAGAAAATTCAGTAAAAATTTGGGAGGTTAACTCACTGATTTGCTATTTTAAATAAATTCGTTTTGATGGCGCACAATCTGTCCTGAAAACACAGATTGTGTATTATGTGCTTATGTGATTAATTGAGGTCTTAGGTGGTAAGGAATTGACATGTAACTGAAGTACACTTGTCTGAGACACATACGGAATGTAGAAACTAATTGTAACCAACGTATTCACCAACGGGTCCGTAGGATTTACTTATGCATGTAGAATCACTAGGTGTCACTTACACGCTTTTGAACATTTAAAACGCCTTGGACAAACGAGTTATATGGTGTAATGATATTACGCCTATACTCACTTAATGACACTGTTATTAGGGTGTCGGTAGCATATATTACTTGCTGTTCGGATTCCTTGCATGCACTTCAAGGTGAGTTTACGGCCCCTCTTTTAACTGGTTTCACTTTTTGGGGGAGAAAACATGTGTAAACTTATGTTTTGGTAACAACTGTCATACTATGGGTTTCTATGGTTTACTATACTATCTTTGGAAGTCCCGGGGGAAACCATGAATGTGCGGGTTAGCACAACGGGGAAATGTGAATAGATCTATTGGGAGTGACCAACCCCGCTCGTCGGCTTGGAGGGCCGGGCGAGTGCATATTGTCTCAAACAGGAACAGGTTTACTATTCGGGCACGACATCTGGTTTGCGAGTTAGTAATGGTTTTCCAATCGTAGAAGTAACAAAACATATGCCTAGCTAGCGTACTTTGGTTTGCAAATTGATATAGTATGGACAGGTTGAACTTGGTACTTTAATTACAAACCTGTGAACTCACCAGCATTTTTGTGCTGACGTAACTCTTACATGTTTTCTCAGGTCGCTAAGGTAGCATTACGGAACTAGGGCGCACGCGTCTGCACGGCGTCTAGTTAAGGTTGCATGGTTTTCGAACGTTGAATATTTTGGTTTACTTTTGGATTATGTTTTGAGAATAAGCTTCCGCTGTATTTGGGGATTTTAAACTATGTTTTTGAAATTGCATATGTTCATTTAGATTTGTTTATTGTGATCGTTGACTTGGATCCTGGTTTGTCATGCGCCTCGCGGTAAAACTCCGCAAGTGGATTTTGAGGGTGTGACACTGCTCCCAATGAATTGGCATCCAGCCATTGTGGATTTACTATCTTTGTCACAACCACCGAAATCTGCATCAATGAAAGCTACAAAGTCAAAATTATCATCATTAGGGTACCATAATCCTCTCGACGGACAACCCTTCAGATATATAAGAATTCGTTTGACGGCTGTAAGATGAATCTGTTTCGGCTTCGATTGAAATCATGCATAGAGACATGTTGCGAACATTATGTCTGGACGCGATGCAGTAAAGTACATCAACGATCCAACAATGGCTCGATAAGTGAATGGATCAATGAGCTCCCCCTTAGCGTCAACTCCAATCCCATGATTAGGTTGTATCGGGGTATCGATAGGCTTGGATTCTTCCATCTGAAATCGGCTCAAGACGTCAGATACGTATTTCGTCTGATGGATGAAAATGCCCGTTGGCAATTGGTCCACCTGCAAGCCTAAGAAAAACTGCATTTCTCCCATTGCACTCATCTCGAACTTCTCCTGCATTACTGTTTCAAATTTGTTGATGCACTATTATGTGGACGTCACTGTCGAATAGACTAGGGTTGAGTCGTGTATTGTATTACATGAGATTGTGGTGATCTATAAGGGCATTATATGGATCTGATGCATTTGTAAATATAGACCAAAATCTAAGCTAGATTCGACCATTTGTGATGGTGCGAATGTGGATGTTGGATCAGTAAGCTGCTCTTTTAGTTGAACTTGCTAGTTCACACTTAAGTGTTTAGCAAGTTCTTGGTGAGTGATAGCACAGCGGAATGTTTATAAGTTTATAGCTACACTTATCAACAGGAGTTATTACTCCCCATGGAATCAAGAACTAATAAATGAGAAGTGTTTATTGAGAATCTAAGTATTGAATAAGAATGAAACACTTTGACAGATTCTCAGTAAACACGAAATGGAAATAACAATAATAAGAGTTGAAGGATTTCTTGTATTAAAATCAATGTCTAAAACAGAAGGATGAATCCTTCTATTTATAGACTTTACAAATACATGAACCTTGCCAAAAAGCAAGTTCAGAAACAAGTTGCAACAAGTTGCAGTCTTGGAACTTGTACATAAAGCAAAAAAGAAATACTAAAGTATTAAACTACTGATATACAATGGCGGTGGAAAAGATCTTCTTCAAGTACTGATGAATGACAAACTACTGATGAGTAGTTTGTCTTCAGTAGTTCTTCAGTAGAAGTGTCTGGTTTGAACTTCAGAACCTCTAATGACTTTTCTTCTTCAGCACTTCTGAATCTCTTCTTCAGCAGTTTGATTCTTTGTATTCAGCAGTTCCATACTTAGAGTATTTTGACAGAAAGTGAATTAGACTAAGGTTTGCAAAAGTGGTTTCACCAATCCTTTTTGTCCTAACAATCTCCCCCTGGATTGATGAAGCCAAAACCTTACTAATTCCTTATTGTTCTTTTCTGTCCTTCACAATTTTCCATATTCCTTTGAACATGGAATTCTTGAGCTGGTTTAGTTGATCATCAGTAAGAGACCCTTTCTTTGGTTCCAAGTGTTGGATTGTAAGCAGGTCTTTGGTTGATAGTTTCTTCAGTTCATTCATCGACCTATATTCCCTGCTTGTTTGATCTCTTCTTGTCACAAGTACTGAGTTGTTATCAGTAAAGGACCATCTGATGACTGGTACTTTAGACTTGTCAAAGTCTGCAGTGTAGGGAACCATGGTGGTACCTTGGGTTTCTCTTGAGTGTTTAATGTTTTCAACTTCAGTGACTCTCAGGTGGGATTCACTTCCCTGCTGTTGTTCCATCACATTAGGTATCTGAAATGTTGGCAAGTGATGTTCAGTTACTACCTTGGTGTGCAGTTTGTCTGCGATGGTCTTCTGGATTTGATATGCAAAGGTGGAAGGATCCCTGAATTGTGTGAGCAGAGGCTTCTCTTCTATGTCAAAATCAGAATGTACTACTGTACTACCTTCTAGTAGTACCATTCTGAAATCAGTCTTCACTTTCTCCTCTGACTTCTTTCTGTGGGTAGCTGGTCTTCTTTGAACACCAGAAGTTCTAACTACTGAAGTTGAAGCTTCAGCAGTTTGAAACTTCTCTGGATTAGCAGCCCTTGCAGCCTTGTATTTTCTATATGTATCCACCAATCTTTCTTCTTTCCACTTGGACACTGAGGCTTTTGAACCATAACCATTGGCTACCAGTTCTTCTATCATCTGAGCTCTCTTGGCCTTTGTATCTTTACTTGTTGCAAGTTTATCTACAATACGTTGAGCTCTTCTTGTTAGCTCTTCCACAGAGAGTCTCTTCAATGTGTGGGCTTTGACTTTGCTGTTCTTCATAATGTAAGACATCAGTTGATGTCTTTTGTCTTGTTTAGCAATCTCATCTAGGCTAGCCTGCCTTTGTAGTTCAGCTTCATAAGCCTGAAGTTTTTCTTCATGGCTTAGATCTAAGTCATCCCTTTCTTCCGGAGTTTTCCAAATCAGATCTTCTCTGGCCTTCTTTTGGGCTGCAACTAAACTCTTCTCAAGTAATTCAGCTGATTGAGAGATTGGAGAAAGGTTTAGCACAGTCATTGTGGTAACTGTTGTAGTAGGCCTGATAGGAGCAGAGGTTGGTTGAATAGGAGCAGTTGTTCTGGAAGGCTCAGCAGTTTGAGTTTTGGAAGTGTTAACTTCTGATGGGTTGACAACTTCTGAAGGTTTGTCAACTACTGAAGGATTGTCTTCAGTACGTTCTGATTCTTCATCAGAACTTTGGCCATCATAGGTTTCTTCATTGTGCCCTTGGGATTCATCAGCCTTTTCAGCATCTTCTATTTCTTGAATAGAGACACCTAATTGTTGTGCGAGTTTCTCTTTTCTGGCTTGATCTTGTTGATCTCTAGCTAGGATAGCCACTCTTGCCTTTCTTCTGGCTTCAAGTGTATCCATAAGCACCTTGATTTTCTCCCCCTTTTTGGCTTTATCACCTTTGGAAGTTGAAGCTTGGGAGAAATGACCTTGAAGATGAGCAATCTGTTTGTTGTTGTGATCAATCTTGTTGGACAGATCATTCATCTTCGTCTGTATCACTCCAAATTGGTTCTTCATGGACAGCTCCAAGTCAGCTGTGTATGTTTGGATGTGATTCTTGATGAGGGTGTTCATCATGTGATACAAGGGGCCATCCGGGCTGCATAGTTGGTTCAGGTCTATGCTTGGTTGCCCAGGGAATTGGGTAGGCATTTGTAGTGAGGGGTGTGTTTTTGGTTGATCTCCTTGTTGTACAGGAGATGCCACTCTAGGGGAATCATGGATTGAGTGGGCTTTAACCTGAGATGGTGTGACTAGTTTCTTGAGCTTAGAGACACCAGGTGCAGGACCTTCACTTATAGCCATCAATTCAGTAGTTTTGTGTTTTGAAACATCATCCAAATCAATGGAATCATCTGAATCCCTGATTACATCCTCAATGAGGACTGTATCAGTTACATCATGAGCTGAGCCCAACTCAGTTGTCTCATGTACCTCTTGTTCTTGGTTCAGAGGATTTCCTACCTCAGGCATTAAGCCTTCATCAGTAGTTGCCACAGTTGAGGTCTTAGCTATGATACTTCTGTCCTCAGGTCCACCACTGGGTGGTAAATGAGTAGTAGCAGCCTCAAAAGTACCAAAGGTTTCTAAGTTAGGGCTTAGAGACCATGGTTCATCCTCATCTCTTTGGTTAGGGCTATGAGTGTCCACATCCATGTCACTATCTGAGTCTATGTCCCCTGTTTGATGTGGTTGATGGGGACTGACATGTGTAGATGGGACTTTCTCTTCTAGCCCAGAGAGAAGTTTGGCTATTTCAATGTCTGGTGCAGAAATTTGGGGTGCTGGTTCAGTAGTTTGGGCAATGGGTTCAGCAGTTTCAAAAGAAGAGTCAATTGGAATATTTTTCTTAAGTCTTTTTCTTTTGAAAAGGATAGTTATTGGTGCTCTTGGTGGGGTTTGAGATGGATGAGACTGAGAGGATGTTTCAGTCACATCTTTAAGAAGTGCAGATTGCACAGTAGTTTGTTCAGGCATCTCAACCTCCTGAACAGCTTTTCTTTTGGGTTTGGTGGGTTTTTGTTTTGTTATCTTGGGTTTCTTGGCCTTTGGTGGAGTAGGTTTGGAAGATGAGGGTTCCATGGGGACTGGTGCTTGTTCCCCTTGGTCATCTTCTGGCCAGGCAGCCTGTTTGTTGTGCCTTGAGTATGCTTGTGAGGTTAAGGGTTTCAAAATTTCAATTTTACCCACAAGCACCTCATTACCCAGTTCAGATATTATGCACTGCATAATGAACCTTGGATATAACAAAAACTTTTTCTTAGTGTTATTGTGATGTAACACCAACTCATTAAAGAAAAGTTTTGATGCCCTGAAATTTGTTTCATTCACAATAGAATGAAAGATTGGTTGAAAGGTTGAGGGCATCTGGTCATAAGACCCAGTTTTAGGACTCAAGCACATAATAATATAATGAAACAAAAGTTTATATTTTGGTTCAAAATACTTTTTAAAGATTGTAGCTTGTGAGAGAGTACCTTGATAACCACACTCAGTCATGGTTAGGTGGATAGCAAAGTTGTCAAACTTCTTAGGGAGATAACTTCATCATCCACCATCACTGTCTCAGCATTAGCCCAGAACTCATTTAGAGTTTCAGGATGTATTGGTGGGTCTATGGTGAGAGCGGTGAAATATTGGGATTTGACGACAAGATCAATGATCTCATCGTATTGGGACCAGCCTTCTTGTTTTTCTAAGTAGGCTCTGAGATTGTGTCCCTGTTTGAGAACTAAAGCCATGGGGTTTGTGTGTGTTGATGAATCGAACAGTGATTTTGTGTTGCAGGTTCAGGGGTTTGAGAGCTTTCTTAAGAGAGAAAGAGGGAATTTTTGTGTTTAAAAGGATAAGTGTTGAAAAAAGATATTTATCAGAAGTTTTTAACCGCTTGGATCTTCTTTATTAGAAGTTTTAAACCGCCTAGGTTAAAAATCTCTTTATCAGAAGTTTTAAACCGACTAGGTCAAACTTCTGATGATGAGAAAAGTCAGATTTGCCCTTTTTGACTAAACTGCTGATGAAGGATTATCTTCATCAGTAGTTCCCATTTTCTCTTCAGTAGTTTTGAACAACTGATGAGAAAATACTTTATAAATACTTTTATTCATAACTTCTGAAGGTTATTTTATCAGAAGTTAATCACTTTTCAGAAATTATCCCCATACTGATGTTTTGTTCATCAGTAGTTTCTCTCTTTTCAGAAGTTTTTCAAGTTTTTGAAAACAGATGTAAGTGAAAAACAAAAAAGTGTGCAGAAAAATAAAGAGAAACACTTACAAATTTAGCATCCCTAGCATGGATACTAACTTCTGAAATGTTGATGTGTCAAGGGGTTTAGTGAAAATGTCAGCTATTTGATTAGCTGTTGCTACATGTTTCACTTCAATCTTGCCTTTTTCATAGCAATCTCTTATGAAATGATACCTGATTTCAATGTGTTTAGTCTTTGAAAACTGAACAGGATTTTGAATGATGCTAATGGCAGATTTGCTGTCTACAAGCAATGGTGTCTTGGTCTCTTTGATTCCATAATCAAGAAGTTGATATTGGGGCCATTGTATTTGTGATGTACAACTTGCAGCTGCAATGTATTCAGCTTCAGCAGTTGAAGTTGCAACAAGTGTTTGCTTCTTTGATTGCCAGGACACTAGACAGTTTCCCAGGAATTGACAACCACCAGATGTTGATTTTCTTGACATTTTACACCCTGCATAGTCACTATCTGAAAAAGCTGATAACTTGGTATTGCTTGAAGCAGGATACCAAATTCCAAGTGTGGGAGTTCCTTTCAGATATCTGAAAATTCTTTTGACTGCAATAAGGTGTGATTCCCTAGGAGCTGATTGATATCTAGCACAGACACATGTTGAAAACATAATATCTGGTCTAGAAGCAGCTAGATATAAAAGGGAACCTATCATACATCTTTACATGGTTTGATCAACCTGTTTTCCTTGATCATCTGGTTCAACTTGTGTGGTTGGTGTCATGGGAGTGGAACATGATTTACAGTCTTGTAAAGAAAATTTGTTTAATAATTCTTTTAACATATTTTTATTGATGTATAAAAGTTCCATTTGTTTGTTGTTTGATCTGCAGTCCTAAAAAGTACTACAGTTCTCCCATTGTACTCATCTCAAATTTTGATTGCATGAGTTTCTTAAATTCATCACACAATTTTGTGTTTGTTGAACCAAAAATGATATCATCAACATATATTTGAACAAGTAAGACATGATTTCCAACATGTTTTATGAAAAGTGTTTTATCAATGGCACCTCTTGTGAAGTTATTTTTGAGTAAAAAGGTTGAAAGTGTATCATACCAGGCTCTTGGAGCCTGTTTGAGCCCATAAAGAGCTTTGTCTAGTTTGTACACCCACTCAGGATGAGAAGGATCCTCAAACCCAGGTGGCTGACAAACATACACTTCCTCTTTTATCTTTCCATACAAAAATGCACTCTTGACATCCATTTGATAAACTTTTATTTTGTTGGAAATGGCATAGGCCAGAAATAACCTGATGGCTTCAAGCCTTGCAACTGGAGCAAAGGTTTCATCATAGTCAATGCCTTCTTCTTGAGAGTAACCTTGTACTACCAGTCTTGCCTTGTTCTTTATTATAATACCAGCTTCATCTTGTTTGTTCCTGAAAACCCATCTTGTGCCAATTGGTTGCTTGTTTGGTGGTAAGGGACAGATTTCCCAAACCTGTTGCTTGTTGAATTGAAGCAATTCATCTTGCATTGCCTGCACCCAATTGTTGTCTTTGAGAGCTTCCTGGTACTTCTTTGGTTCCAACTGTGAAATAAATGCTGAGAATAGACAAAAGTTGGAAAGCTGCTTTCTTGTAAGAACACCTGATGCAATATCACCCATGATTTGATCAAGTGGATGATCTTTATGTTCGATCAGTTGTTGTAATCCACTGACAGGTGTTGGTGGCTCATGTTCTTCAAACAAACTACTGAGGTCTATTATATCTGGTTCAGCAGTTTCAGTGTCTTCAGTAGTTGCACGTGCTGAACCAGATGTTTGAGTTTGGCCTTCTGTATTTGTTGAATCAGAAGTTTGTAAAACTTCTGATGGTTTTGAAGTTGACTTAATGACTGTTTGAGGAGTCCATGGCGCTGGATCCTCATCATCAAACCTTTGATCACCATAATATGTAGGTTTGGATGAAGTGACAGTCTTTTCAGGTTCAAAATGAAAGTTGTCAAGGTCAAAGAGTTCAACAGGATGTGCTGGAATGAGAGTGTGTTTTGACTCATTGAACTTGACATTCAGTGTTTCTTCTACTATCCTGGTTTTTGAGTTAAAAACCTTGTAGGCTTTTCTAGTTGATGAATAACCAAGAAAGTAACCTGAGTCAACTTTGGCAGCAATCTTTGAAATAGATTCCTTGATGTTCAAGATGAAACATTGACATCCAAAAGCCCTGAAAAAGGAGATAAGGGGCTTCATGCCATGAAGAACTTCATAGGCAGTCTTTGAATGTCTCTTGACAACAAGAACTCTATTTTGAACATAACATGATGTGTTAACTGCTTCTGCCCAGAAGTATAAAGGTAGGCCAGAATCAGCTAACATTGTTCTTGCTCCTTCTATTAAAGTTCTGTTCTTCCTTTCTACCACACCATTTTGTTCAGGAGTTCTGGCAACACTGAATTGTCTAATAATCCCTTTAGACAAACAGAAGTCATTCAGAGTTTTGTTCCTGAACTCTGTCCCATTATCACTTCTAATGGTTTTGACAGGTAGAGAGTATTGCTTCTCTACTCGTAGAATGAAGAACTTGATGATTTCAGTAGCCTCATCCTTGGAAAATAAGAAGAATACCCATGTAAATCTTGAGTAGTCATCAATGATGACTAAGCAGTACTTCTTTTTACCAAGGCTCATGATCTTTACAGGCCCAAATAAGTCCATATGGAGTAGTTGAAGACATGCAGTTGTTTTTTATTCTTCAATAGACTTATAGGAGGACTTATGCTGTTTACCCTTTAAGCAGGATACACAGTGTTCTTGAAACTGGTATACTTTTAAGGGTAGACCTCTGACCAAGCCCATTTTTGTGACTTTATTTATGGTTTTAAAGTTCACATGGCCAAGTCTCCTGTGCCAGAGATCAGTTTCTGAAGTTGATGCCCTAGAGAAGAAACAGGTAGTGTTGTTCAGTACTTTGTCTTTTTCAATGTCCACTGCATAGACATTGCCACATCTTTTGGCAATTAACAAAGTATGATCTTCAATGATCTTCTCTATCAACTTCTGACCTTCTGGTGATATGATCTTGCATGCTGTCTTTGTGAAAAAGGAAGAATATCCTTTATCACACATTTGTGACACACTTAGCAAGTTGTACTCAAGGTTTTCAACCAGATTGACCTTGTCAAACTGTAATTTGCCAGAGGAGACATTGCCATGTCCTAGCACATATCCCTTAGCATTGTTCCCAATGGACATAGATCCATCTCTTTGACTGATAAAATTGTTTATCAGGTATCTGCATCCTGTCATGTGCATTAAGCCTCCACTGTCTACATACCAAATGCTATTCAAGTATCTGGAAACTCTCTGCACAATATAGCAAATTAGTTAGATTTAGGAACCCAAGCCAGTTTGGCTTTGGGTTTGCTCTTGAGAACATTTACAGTTTGTTCTTGACCAAGTTTAGAAATCCATGTCTTTTTGGCAATGGATTTTGCATTAAGTACAATGGTGGTATCTTTTTGAGGACCACCATTAACTTTGGTCATCAGTAGTTGTACCATGTTCATAAGATCTTTAATCTCAGCAGTTTGTGAAACTGCTGATGATTTAGGTCTAACTACTGAAAGAGAATTTTGAGAAAAAGACTTTTGTTGAGATTTTGTCTTTTTCTGAAAAAGGGTTTTTGCTGGTTGTTGTTTCTTGGGAGAAAATGTTTATACATAATCATTTTTGATTTGTTCCCCCACAACCAGTTGTTGATTTTTCTTATTAAACTGAATACCCTTTCTATATCTGCAAAATTCTGTTTTGTGGTTGAACAGACCACAAATTTCACATTCTTTTGTCTTTTCTTTCAAAGACAAATCTCTGACTGTTTTGATTGGTTTTAGGTCATCGGTAGTTTTCAGGTTCTCAACTCCTGATGTAGTTGAAACTGCTGATGACTTAAAGTTAGATTTAATCAATCTGAAGGACTTTCTTTGTGTGATTTTAGAAAGTTTTCATGGAAAGATGTGCATTCTTCCTCTTCAGAAGTTTCACCTGAAACAATTTTTCTCCCATCTTCCGTAGTTTTGGGAGAGAAATCTGTTGGTGTTTCAGTGTGATTGTACCCTATGCCAAACCTAACATTTGAAGCACTTTGTTTGTTTAGCAATAGTTGGTACCCCTTACAAGATTCCACCCATTTTTCACATGTGACCTTGGTGTCAGCAAGCTCTTGTCTGACATTTCCTAGGTCATTAATCATTATTTTGATTTGTGCTTGGGTTTCAATAGCAGAGTTAGTCAATTTAGAAACTTCTTTTGTTTTTGCAGAAAGTTTTCTTTCTAAATCACATTTTATCTGAGTGAGTTTTCTCTCAGAATCATTAGCATTTCCTTGTAAGTGCACATTTGTCTCTCTTATGAGAGCAAAAGATTCTTTGCATGAATTTGAACATAGTTTTGCCAAAGATTCTTTTGATACCTGTGACAAGGCAGATTTTGAGGAGCATCCCTCAAATGCCATTAAGGCAAAGTTCTTTCTGCCATTGTCAGGCTCTCCCCAGTTGATGTCATACATTTTGTTGTCTGCATCAGGATTGCACTCTGTGGTGTCAAAAGGAAGACTGCTCCAGTCAACATACCCTGAGGTAAATAGACTTTGTTGAGAGGGTTGTTGTTGCTGTGGAGGTTGTTGAGCAGCTGGAAAGGGAGGGATTGATTGTTGGCTCTGCATCTGTTGAGCAGGCATCTGTACATATTGTACTTGTGGCACATATTGGTGTTGTGGAGCTTGTGCCTGTACAAAATGTGCACTCCCTTGTGTTCCATTATTCCTGTTATAATTGGGGTTAAAATTGTTTCCAGACTGAGATTGGTTAAAGCCAGAGCTTCTACATTGTCTAGCAAAGTGTCCCAACTTTTGACACTTATGACATCTAAGTTTAGATTTGTCAAAACCAATTTTTGTAGAACTGTTAAGTCCTGGAAACTTCCTTCCTGACCTTTTGTAAAATTTATTTGTTTTTAAACTTAACATGGCCAGTTGGTGTAAAATATCCATTTCTTCAAGGTCATCACTGCTGAAACTATTTAAGTCATCCATGATAAAACACATGTTATCAGCAGTTTGACCAAAGTCATTATTGTCATAACCTGGGAATGATCTTTCAGATGAGATCCCAGCAGTTATGTCAATGTGGTCAAAAGATCCAAAACTATTTGAACAAGTTGGTGAGTCTTGTCCCAATAGTGCTGTACTACCAGGTAGATAGTCATCAGCAGTTTTACCAGAATTTTGTAACCTTTTTCTTTTGATCAATTTCTCTCTCAAAAGTAAGTAATCTCCCATGAAGTTTTGTAAGAGTGAGGGAGCTAAAATCTGGTGAAGATCTTAAGACTATTGAGTATGTTTCCCATTTATCAGGTAAAGACCTTAAAAATCTATGAAGCATAGATACAGTTGTATAGGTCTGACCATTTAGTTTTAGCTCAGATATTAATGAGGAAAATCTTTCAAATTGCTGAGTTAAAGTTTCCCCATTAATGTGAGCAAAAGTTTCATACTGTTGAGCCAAGATTTCTCTGGTGTTGGCAATCACCTCTTCAGTTCCTCCAAACTGTTCTTTTAGACAGTCCCAAAGCTCTTTGGCACTATCACAATGTAATAGGCCAGAATAGATATCATTTGGGAGTGCCATTGCCAACATAGAAAAAGCTTTTGCATCAAGCTCAAGTTTTAGGAAATCATCATCAGTATAGTCTTTTGGTTCTTTTGGAATCTCTTCCTTAGTTTCAAGATTTATGTTTACTGGTTTATGAGGACCATATATCACAGATCTCCAACAACCTGTGTTGGTCTGTGACAAGGTATGTGCCATTCTCTTTTGCCATATGTTATATTCATTTC
The DNA here is from genome assembly GCA_028751855.1 of Ambrosia trifida. Lineage (NCBI taxonomy): Eukaryota > Viridiplantae > Streptophyta > Magnoliopsida > Asterales > Asteraceae > Ambrosia > Ambrosia trifida. Next base: position 63,592,053 of record CM054129.1, on the reverse strand, counting down.
TTACAAGCATGGCAGGTTTAGTGGCAGAACCAGTATTATGAGGATCCATTTTAAAGAGTATTGATTTGTCAAATATCTCTTAAAGTGATGGATGTTGATAAAAGTGAGCTTATAATCCTTTATTGAATATCAATAAGAGCCTGTGTCTGATTCTCAGTTTGTTAGATTGATATGTGATCAGATAAACCAGTGCTCTGATACCAATTGTTGGATCAGTAAGCTGCTCTTTTAGTTGAGTGATAGCACAGCGGAATGTTTATAAGTTTATAGCTACACTTATCAACAGGAGTTATTACTCCCCCTGGAATCAAGAACTAATAAATGAGAAGTGTTTATTGAGAATCTAAGTATTGAATAAGAATGAAACACTTTGACAGATTCTCAGTAAACACGAAATGGAAATAACAATAATAAGAGTTGAAGGATTTCTTGTATTAAAATCAATGTCTAAAACAGAAGGATGAATCCTTCTATTTATAGACTTTACAAATACATGAACCTTGCCAGAAAGCATGTTCAGAAACAAGTTGCAACAAGTTGCAGTCTTGGAACTTGTACATAAAGCAAAAAGAAATACTAAAGTATTAAACTACTGATATACAAAGGCGGTGGAAAAAAGATCTTCTTCAAGTACTGATGAATGACAAACTACTGATGAGTAGTTTGTCTTCAGTAGTTCTTCAGTAGAAGTGTCTGGTTTGAACTTCAGAACTTCTGATGACTTTTCTTCTTCAGCACTTCCGAATCTCTTCTTCAGCAGTTTGATTCTTTGTCTTCAGCAGTTCCATACTTAGAGTATTTTGACAGAAAGTGAATTAGACTAAGTTTTGCAAAAGTGGTTTCACCAATCCTTTTTGTCCTAACAGTGGAAAAGTTCCACATTCGACCTCCTTAAATGGGCGATGGTGGCTTATGGTATTGGACTATAAATAGCAATCTCATGTGTTGGTTTTCATTTGTAGATTTGAGTTTATGCTTTGAATGCTCTCAAGGGGGAGGTCATGCCCGACCTCCCCCGGCCTGAGATAGATGTTTAACCTACTGATGACAGTGTCTTTAACCGTTTCTGAATTAATACGAATCTGTGATGACTTTGTTATCGTATGTTTCTGTCTCGTCTCGAATCTCCCGTCTGAAACCGAGTTGTTTTCGCTTATTCGATCCTTGAATTCGGTTTTTAACCGGATTCTCAAAATTCTCTGCACAAAAGTTCGTTAGTTGAACCAAAGATAATATCGTCAACATATATCTGAACGAGAAGCAAGTCACCCTTTGTTCTTTTCGTGAACAGGGTACAGTCGACCAAAACTTGTTTGAATCCTTTGGAAAGTAGGTACGTGCTCAGCTCCTCATACCATTGGCGTAGAGCTTGGTCCAACCCATAAAGTGCCTTATTTAGAACGTAAACCTTATCCTGGTGGATAGAATCTTCAAAGCCTGGTGGTTGACCAACGTAAACCTCTTCCTTGACCACACCGTAAAAAAACGCACTATTAACATCTATTTGATACACCTTAAATTTCTTGTATGAGGCAAACGCTAGATACATTCGAATAGCTTCTATACGTGCCACAGGTGCATAAACTTCGTTGTAGTCGATTCCTTCAGTTTAACTAAAACCTTGAACGGCCAATCGAGCTTTGTTTCGTACAATAACGCCATGATCATCCTTTTTGCATTTAAACACCCATTTTGTTCCAATCTTCTTTCTTCTGGGAGGTAAATTTGTAAGTGTCCAGACTCTCAGTTTTTGAAACTGCAACAATTCTTCTTGCATCGCTTCAACCCAAGCATCATCCAATAGAGCGTCTTTGTATGTCCGCGGCTCCACCTGCGAAACATAACAAGCAAAGGACCAATCATTCTGACAACCAGATTTTTGAATTTTCGCATAAAGGGCTAGGGCTCTGAGGTTATCATGTGAGGTTGCACGACGAAGTTGTCCTCTAGTCATGACACTGCTTCCTGGATCACCAATAACTTGCTCAAGTGGATGAATCTGATGTATCCGAGATTCTGGATAATCAGGAACTTGAACTCCAGTTTGAATAGTAAAATTTTTTGATGCGTCCAGATCATTACCCAAATTTGAAGATGAAGCAACATCTGGATTAGGGTTCACTGGTGGTTCTTCCATTGCATGATCTTGAATAGCTTCACTTGTGACATCATCATCATCTTCCGATTCTGATGAATTAAGAGTAGTCGAAGCTTCTTGGAACACTTCCTCTTCATTAGCAGGAACATTGGTATCATTAGCAGAACGGTGAAGTTACTGCGTTTTCACACTCGTAATAAAGTCTTAATAGTTAATACAGCCTCTTCAACCAAGTTATCTAGATTGAATGATTCAAAGAAGTCTTTGTAATCAAACATCCAATCTGGACCGCTTCCCTGTACGTTCTTAGTATATCTTTGAACTTCAATGTTAGCCCACTCCTCTACCTGACGAGTTCGTTTATTGAATACCTGTTTGAGCGGGGTTGCATATCCAACAAAGAATCCCTCTTCAGCTTGTATGTGCGTGAAAGGATCGTATAACAACAAAGAATGATCAAACAAGTTAGTTTTAGATGCGGAATCCCTAATACTATCACAAAATAATAGTCAATCAGATTAAAACACACAGATCATCATTTTCAAAAGCTTTTCATTAATTAACAACTCGATTACACGTTGAAATATGATTACAAACAAGGTATGAACGTTAAAAGAGTTAAACAAAACACTAGAGAGAATATCAGAAAGTGGAGGGAATAATAATGACCAAAAGTTACATTCAAAAATCAAACTTGTCTATTTATAGACTGCACATTCGCCCAAATTGATTGTGCGAATGTGCAGGTTCGCCCAAACTGATTGGTCGAACCAAGTTTTACAATAAAGTATATTCACATTCGTCCACAGTATCTTCCTTCGCACCATTTCTTCTTCCTTCGTATCATTTCCTGCATCTTTATAAAGTTCTTCATCTTCTTCTTCGTCAGATGGTTCGAAATCAACCTGTTCTTCTTCTCTTTCCTTATCTACTTCACCAGCTTGAAGTTGAGGAGCTTGAGAGTACAAGTTCTTGATCAAATCATCCATATGCTTGTTACTCTTCTTCAACTGTTTGTTCTCCTCCTTCAAGACAATGATTCTCCTGGTGTTACGTTGCTCATGTTTCAGCAACTTCTTATTCTCTCTTTTCAATCTCTTAATCGTTTTCTTCAAAACTTCATTATCATCTGCTGATGTGACTATGACCTCCAACATCTTCTTATCATTTGACTTTAACTGGTCGATCTCAGTTTGTTGTTTATTGATTATATTCATTATCTCAGACAATCTCTGATTCACAGCACTCATAATGTCACTATCCACCGAAACTTTCTTCTTCATTGGTAGTTCAACAACATCAGGCAGTTTGCCTTTTCTGATCTTCTTGAGCACGTTATCCAATGCCTCATTAACCTCATCCATAGGTATATCTTCAGTCTGTTGTGTGCTCGATGTTGTCGCAGTCTTTTGCTTCTTCTGTGCTGGCGCAATAACCGGTGACTTAGAACTAGTAGCCGGTGGTAGTTTCTTACCAGCTATCAATGACTCAATCTCTTTCTTTCTCTTGATACTTGGTTTCTCCTGTTTCTTCTTCTTCTTAGCAGCTTGCACAGGAGAACCAGTAAAAGTCTCATCTACGTTCATAATCAACTCATCTTCATCAACAGGAATAGGACTTTTGTTCACTTGATCTTCAACATTCTGGCTAGTAGACACACCAGCCTCAGTGGCCTTGGGCGGGGTGGTCTTTAACGTTCCAGCATCAGAATCCCATTGCTCATCTTCTAGCGTCTCTTCTGAATCAACAGACGCTTCGTCCACAATATGTAAACCCTTCTTCGCCATCGTCTTGTTTCTTCTTGGCGTGCTTTTCTTCTTTTCGGGTTCAGTTGTAACCTTTAATCTTATCTCTTTCTTCTTTGTCTTTCCACTCTTTGCGCCAACATTCACAACCTGTCTTTTGCGTTTCGCATCAGGATCAACATGATGTAATGGGTTATCAGGATCAGAATCACTGTTTGCATGCCTCACAAGCCCTTCACCCGGATCTGTATAATCAACTCGTGCTAGGTGTCCAAATAAACGCTTTACTGGAGGACGTTCATCAACTGACAGTCCCTTATATGCCTTCATCCTAGCGAGTGTATTCAGCGACATATGTTCCTGAACAACTATGTGCTTAGGATCTCTTTTCAGCTCCTTATACTTGTTGTCAAACACCATCTGGAGGAAACGAGGATATAAAAGAAACTTCAGATTCCTCGTGCCGTTCACAGGCTCTAGTAAATGAGACATCAGCATGCCTGAAACATTGAACGGTTTGTTCAACACTAAGGCAACCATCATAGAACTGATACTCTTTCTCATCAAATCATATCCTCCAGCCGCAGATCCGAATACATGAATCAAAACGTGTGCCAGATATTTGAATTGGGGGCACAGTTTTCCCTTATGCAATGAACCGTCAGTGATTGGTCCATTGTATTTCATTCTGAGAAAGCACTTTCGCTGATCCATAAAACTGAACTTCTTAGGATCAGTCGGCTCATCATCCAAGTTCAACGCTTCTCTCAGATCTTCTTCACAAACAATCACTCTCTGTCCTTGAATCTTGCTCGTCAAGCATGACTCGCATTTCCAAAAATCAAGCTTTGCTTCCGACCAAAATTCTTGCATCATATCCCTGTAGATAATTGTCGGTGTAGCAATAGCATCTATCACCCTGCATCTCTTCAAGAAATCAATAATACCAACGAACTCTGTATGCTTCTTAACCTCTCCGAGATACGCACAGCAGTTATGCGTATTCTCGAAGTCTAAAAGCTTGGCAGGCTGTGATGATGATCCAGCTTGTTCCGTCGTCTTCTCTTGCTCGGACATCGTTAAATCTGCAAAACAAACAAAAACACACGTTAAAAATCGACAAAATTTCAAACTTTGAAAATTTTTGGTAATCAGCTTTCTCTTTCGCCCAAACGGGGGTACGAAAGAGAATTAACAAGGTACGAATGAGAAATATGAATGGTACGAATGTATGAATTTTGAATAAAAGTTTCATTCGCCCAAACATTCTTCATTCGACCGTTTGATTTTCTCCTTCGCCCATTTGTAATGGTCGAAGGTGACTGTTCTATGTGACACCCGGCAATTTCCGATCTACACTGACGTAATTTTTATGATTAAAAATAAATATTTATTACAAATATTGCTAATAATTAAGTTTCGGAAGTTTACTGACCGTTTTTACAATTGAAAGTGCGACCGATCTAATTAACGCGATTTAAACGCGTGTTCTGAAAACACGCGTCGGACATCGAAAACATTTATATTTATGCTCGGTTTTGCATTTCGAACAAAACCGACTACTTTTTATAACTAATTATCGGGCCTAAAATATAAACCGAGACGTTTACGTTTAAAACGGGTTAGATACGCGGTATTAACCTACCTACCAAAAACCCTACCTATAAAAGCTCCTAATCCTCTTTCTTCTTCCCCATTTGTGCCGCTACATCTGCCTCTCTCTCTACTCTCTCTCTAAAACTCTCTCTACTCTCTCTCTTTCACTCTCTCGTCTCCCTCTCTCTCTCTCTGGAACACGTAAACGGCCGGCCACCACCATTGTTGGTGGTGGCGGCGCTGAAATAAAAGGGGGACAGGGGTGGTTGTTTCAGTTTAAGGGGTGACGGGTTGGTGGTGTATAGTGGTGTTCGGTTGGGGTCAGAACTTGGTGGTGGTTGGCCGGAAGGGGAGGTGGTCGTGGTAGTTGTGGTTGCTGCTGTAAGAGACGACGGTGGTGGTGCAGGATGGTTCAGCTGGTGGTGGTTCGTGGTTCAAAGGTGGGACGGCGTGGTGTTTTTGCGAAGGACAGGTTCAGATCCGACGGGTTCAGGGACCAGGTATGTTTGGTTAGGAATTCAAGGTTGAAGCAAGTTCAGTTCGGGTCAAGTTAACTCGGGTCTTGGGTCGCACATGCCGGTCAGACCCGGTTCAGGTTGTTTAGGGTGGTCTCGGGTCAGACCTTGGTGGTGGTTGGCCGGAGATGGCGGGGGTCTGATGGGTTCGGGTCTGTTTAGGGCTCGGGTTGGGTCAGGTTTGAAGATGGTTTTGTTACTGATGGCGGCCGCTGGTGGGTGCGGGTGACGGGGTTTAGTGGTTCTGGCGTGGTGGTTGTTTTGGGGCAGAAGTAGTGACCGGTGGCAGGTGGTGGTTCGATGGCGGCGTTGGGTATGTTCGGGTTCGGGTTCCATTCAGATCTCGGGACTCGGGTCAGGTGCAGAGCGGTCAACCTTGGTCACGCGGTTCAGTTCGGTCAACTCGGTCAAACGTGGTCAACGGTCAGAATTGGTCAACCATCAGATCTGGTCAGCACGTGCGAGACGGCGTTGGCGCGAAAGACATGGTATAACTAAATAATCTCTTGTATTTATTTTTGTGTGGTCGTACTTATTAATATATGTATATAGATACGAATATATAAATATTGTTACCTCACGAACGAACCGACAATATTATTATTGATAAGTATACAAAGCGTGACTTGGTATTATTGGGCCTCGGACTAAACTAGTTGGGCTATGTATATATATACATTGTTGTGTCTTTATATAAATAAGTATAGTTTTCATATAAAAGCGTCGAAACGTATAAGTCTCGTTTGTTTGGGAATTGCGGATAAACAAATTGTCGCCTTGTGTTTGGAAATTGTTTTGGGAAAATTGTAGACGACTTTGTTGTCTGGTTTGTACGAAAAACAGAGGAAACTCTGCCGAAATTTTATAAAATCCACAGCGCAACGAAAATAGAATTGTCACATATTTTTATAAATGAAGTTCCCTAAGTGTCATGATAATTCTAGTTATGCAAAATAGTGGCGTTTTGACAAAAGATATGTTTAACAATAATAAGTAAATCCCGGACAATATTTTCAAAACATATATATATATATATAGTTTCGCCGAACGTCAAGTATGACGAGTTTTCAAAAGGTTTTCGGTATCTAAATAATGTTTATTGTTTGGATTTAAAAATATGTATACATTTTACTTGGGAACTATTTTTACAAAAAGCAAAGTTTTGAATAACTTAAATGTTCGGATTTGGAAAAGAAGCGATATTGTTATTAATCGGTTTTAAATAACTATACTTATATTTTCATCAAAGAGTATTTTCCTAAAATATAATTATAAAATGAGCTATGACTCAGGATAAGTAATACGTTTCATAATATAGTCCAACGTGGTGTGCACACGAATAGTGACAAGTGCGCAACTTGGGTACTATGTCGTGTGTTAACGCATAAGTAAGATAAGTCACGATCGGTTCGTCGAGTTAAAGCATATTAGTACTCGAGTTATACACGCGAGTCTAGATAGTTGGATAAACTATCTTTTAGCCGGATAATAGGCTAGGTTTTTATGTGTTAGACTTTAAGGTGTCCTTTGTTGTATTAGGGCACGAGGAAGTCGGTCAAAGCTTCGGGCTTGTTTGCTAGCTTAGCATGGAAATTAAGGTGAGTTCATGACCCCACTTCTTACTGTTTTATAAATGTTTTCGGGGTGGAAGACATGCTTCTTTTATGAAAACCTGAGGAATTCCAAACGAACAAGTTTTTGAAAAATGAAATGGGTGCGTGAGTGTCACGACCCTACTTTTACTGGTTTTACTTTCGGGGAAGAAACATGTAACATCGCAAAATTTTTCCACAAATTTTAATACACAAAAGCCCTTATTTTTTATTTACATCTTTATCATTAATATTATACAAATGTGCCTAAGTCTTTATTTTCCTATCTCACAACTTATATATATATATATATATATATATATAAATGTATGTATATATATAAATGTATGTATATATATATAATAATAATAATAACATGATCTAAATTTTTTTTTTTTTTTTTACACATACACTTGTCAAGAATTTTTTTTAAATAAAGTCATAGTCAAAGTCCTAGTCAAAGTCTTGTCAAACAGTCAAAGTCTTAGTCAAATAGTCAATTCATCATAAAACCTTACTTTATGGTGTTGACCAATTTTAATGGCTAATTGAATCCAAAACTAGTATAAAAACCCACCTATGACCAATTACACTTTGCACCTCTAAATCGATTGTTTCAATTCGATTAAACTCTCCCTCATACCTTTCTTCTAGAGTATATTACTTCTACCTTTGAAGCTTTGATTATAAGCTCTTGCAATTAGCGAATTGGAAGCTTGATATTCTTTCTTTTTCGTTTTCTTCAATTTGGACTAGCTACGTTGTTGAGTCTTTGGGATTCGCCTCGCATACATTCACAACGCATTATTCTATTTTTTTCACGAGACATAACATTTTGCTAAGGTGAGTTTTACATAGCCTCTTTTCTATTTATCACCGTTTTGGGGTGAAACATGTTACAACATTCTATATGCAATTCAATCATCAAAGTGTCTATGTGTTTTTCTATGTTGCATTATGTCTTGAACATGACTAGGGTAAGCACAATTCTAGCATAATCATTAACATTGATCAGCCGACGGTATACAATGATAGATCTATTGGACTGACAATCCCACCCGGATACGTGCCTCCTACAAAGGTAGCGTGGGTGTTTGTTATCGCATAACATATTCGAGTGAACCATGAGCGTATGGGATGTACCACATTATAACAATCACAAGGGTTGATTATGCACTCGATTTACTTCTAGTATGTTTTCACATATGGACTAGACTTGCCATGACACTTGAATTGTACAAGTTTTATTCAATTATCAAAACCTATGTAATTCTCACCAACTTTTGTTGACCCAAAATATTTTCAAACTTAACATGTTTCAGGTTATAGCTTGCTTGAAGATTAAAGTTAATGCTTGAAGATGTGTATTTAGTATTTTTCATGTTGATGTACAAATTGTTGTAGAACAATTGTATGTAATGTATTTAATTCAATTATTGAAATTTATTATTTACCATGAGCTACTGAACAATCATCAATACGTGACATCCCGATGTTTCCGCCATCGGTTGGGGTGTTACAAAACATGCTACATACTTACTTACTAAAGGTCATGTTATATTATGGTTACTTTACAATTACTATGCGGCTTTTATGGAAAGTCCTAGGGGGGAAACCATGAATGTGCGGGGATGCACAACGGGGGAAATGTGGATAGATCTATTGGGCCTCACAAACCCCACTCGACGGCTGGGCCGGGCGGGTGCATATTGTCTCTTATTACTGGCTCGCCGAGGCATCGGTTATAGCCAAAACAGCTGGGCAAGCTTCAACAACTTATAAACGTATAGTAATGGGTTCCCAACCGCAGTAGTAAACATGCACTTAACGTCTAGCTAACGTTCTTATAACCTAGTAGTAACGGATATGATCTTTTCAAACTTATTACAACTCTTTTATAAAACTTGTGAACTCACCAGCTTTATGTTGACTTTTTAAGTATGTCTTTCAGGTTTAAACTTTGGTAACGGCACGGTTGGAGTAGGTGACAGTTGGGATCGGGAATCCTAGAGGTTTAGAATTGGCGTTCAGGGAACCAGAGTCTTAGATGCATCTTTCCGCTGCGTTGGCAAAGGCACCAAACGTCACAACCGACGAGGGAAAAGTCGGGGTGTGACATTCTATATTTGAATTTTCAATTTTGATTTTAAATGTTTCTGATCATGTTCTTTTGATTGAAACAGATCCTAATGATGCCGATTAACCTTTCAAAACTAACAAATACATCAATTGTTCATTATATATGTGTTTTCAATTGAAACTAGGGTTCAAACCATAACAGGTAATCAATTGATCATCCTGTTAGTTTTAAATCCATGGTTTTTGATTATTCTCCCCCTAAAACACATATGTAATGAAACCTAATCATCAATTGTTACAATGATGTTGATTTTAAACAGATTGAACAGTTAGGGCTTGAACCATAAAACAGGGATTTAATCCTGCAATCCATGATGTTAACCTGTGAATAATAGCGCAAAATGATCAGTATGAAGTGACGAACACAATGGAAAGGTTCAAAATAATCAAGCAACAAGGTGAGGTTAAGATGAAAAATCTGAAAAAAATTTGAATGGGGTTCGAATGAGACTGATAGGTATATGTAGGCATCCTCCTTCGCCCATTCTATACATACGAAGGAGAAACTTTTGTCTCCTTCGACCCTAGTGAATGGTTCGAATGAGCCAAAAGGGTTCGAATGAGATAAATGGTCATGAACACTCTCCTTCGCCCGTTCAAAACATACGAAGGAACATGTAAAATCCCACATTCGACCAACCGAATGGGCGAATGAGAAATGGGATTTTTGAAAATTTTCCAAATCTCAAAAACGAGTCCCAGTCCAATTATTTTCCATCTTTTAAGCATCCAACAATCATGTTTTCACATTTTAAAAGTTACAAAGCTCAAATGGTGTATCAAGGTTTAGAAAATCGACATCAACCACCATCAGTTATCAAAAATAAGATGGAAATGAAAAATCTTTTTGAATTTTCTAAAGTTTATGCTAAAACACACCTAAAATCTTTTTGAGTTTTGTAATTTTTTTGACGAGAAAATAAACTGCAGAAATGTAAATGAAAAACTGTAAATGTTTTTGGGATTTCCGATAAAGGGATCATATCAGTTATTGAGAAATCTGATCACACCGTTGATCTTTTGAATTATTATCATTAAAGACAATGTGTGATCTGGTAATTGCTGATATTGTGATCCACATAAACTCACATGAAGACTTTTGTGTAGTGCTTTATACTGATACTGATATTTATAGTATAAACGCAATTGTCTGTGGTTCCCACGCACACGACATACTCCCGTATCAAGAAGTAAATGCACAAAGACTCATTGTAAAGCGTGATTATGCTTTCGTCGTCTATAATTGTACAAGATATCATGCATAGAGGTATACAGGTCAGCAAATTAATGCAGCAAAGTGACATATGCACTATACCAGGTTGAGGACTGATATTAATCATGATTTGCATCAGTGATCAATACGATGTAATAGATAATCTTTGATCATCATATAACATGGAAAGTTCCTCAATTCGGTAACTTTAGGATTTGGCATATAGCTCTTTTATAAAGACACCCTGTCTGATCTAGGTCCGTAATGACTTACAGCAGAAGATCAGAGAGGCTATCCCCAGACAACTAATAACATAACGACCCTAAACCTCCGAGTTTAAATACCCTATCAAATGAAATTACGGTACTAAGACCATATGCCCATGAGGAGTTCATTCACACAACAAATCGTTTGATATGTATGTATCAGGCACGCAGTAATAGGTCTACGAAGCCTATCAGCACATTGCACAGACTCAGACACACGCCCTATATAGCAGTACATTACTTAGAATGTGTCAGATCCCCACTGATGTACTATCATTTCCCTTTATACTCCAGGAAATCATTTTAGAATTTTCTGATTTTTATAGATTTTCGAATTTACTGTTCCCAAGGATAAGCTGGAGCATTTCAAATATGTGACTGCCCAGATATCGTTTGTTCACAGAATTCTGACGGCATTAATCTAAGGGAAGAAGATATAGCAGTCAGCAAAGAAATTTTCTAATTTTTATGGATTTTGAAATTTTTCAATTTTTTGGATTTTCGAAATTTTTCTAAAAAGCAGTAAAAATTTAAACTAAAAAATGATAGACTGAGGTGGTGATCAGTCCTGTTTTTCTTTAATACCATTAGCTTTTAAAAGATAATCAAATCTGGATTTGTCAAAAGCTTTGGTAAAAAGATCTGCGCGTTGGTAATCAGTGTGGATTTTGACCATATCGATCAACTCTTTAGCATAACAATCACGGATAAAATGATATTTAATCCGGATATGTTTAGCCTTTGAGTGATTTACTAAGTCTTTTGTTAATGCGATTGCGGCCTCATTATCACAGTAAATAGGGGTTTTAAGAAATTGCAAACCGTAATCCACCATCTGTTGTTGGATCCAAAGAACCTGTGAGCAGCAGCTCGATGCTGAAACGTATTCTGCTTCACATGTGGATAATGCAACTGCGGTTTGTTTCTTGCATTGCCAGGTCACGAGCCTGCTCCCCATAAACTGACATCCAGCCGTTGTGGATTTGCTGTCTTTGTCACAGCCGCCCCAATCTGCATCACTAAAAGCGATTAGGTTAAAATTATCATCATGAGGGTACCAAAGTCCTTTCGATGGACAACCCTTCAGATATCTAAGGATACGCTTGACAGCTGCAAGATGACTCAGGTCTAGACGCTGTGAGATACATCAGAGATCCGACGATTGCTCTGTATGTAAATGGATCAGTCAGCTCCCCCTTAAGGTCAACTCCAATCCCGTGATTAGGTTGTATCGGGGTATCCATCGGCTTCGAATCATCCATCTGGAATCGGCTCAAGACTTCAGAAACGTATTTCGTCTGGTGAATAAAGATCCCCGTTGGTCTTTGCTCCACCTGCAAGCCTAGGAAAAACTGCATTTCTCCAATTGCGCTCATTTCGAACTTTTCCTGCATAACTTTTTCAAATTCCTTGCACAGAAGTTCGTTAGTTGACCCGAAAATAATATCATCAACGTAAATTTGTACAGGAAGCAAATCATCTCCTGCTCGTTTCGTGAACAGTGTGCAGTCTACCAGTCCGCGTTTGAATCCTTTCGAGAGAAGATACGTGCTCAGCTCCTCATACCATTGTCTCGGAGCCTGGTGCAACCCGTAGAGAGCTTTGTTTAACACATAAACCTTATCCCGGTGAATAGGGTCCTCAAAGCCTGGCGGTTGACCTACGTAAACTTCCTCTTTGACCACACCGTAAAGAAATGCGCTCTTTACATCCATCTGATACACCTTAAATTTCTTCCATGATGCAAACGCTAGGAACATTCGGGTAGCTTCCAAGCGTGCAACCGGTGCATAGATTTCATTGTAGTCGATTCCCTCAACCTGATGAAAACCTTGAACGATCAAACGAGCTTTGTTTCTGACAATGACTCCTCTATCATCCTTATTGCACTTAAATACCCATTTGGTTCCAATTTTCTTTCTTCCAGGGGCAAATCTGTCAGTGTCCATACACCGAGTTTCTGGAATTGTAATAACTCCTCCTGCATTGCTTCCACCCAGGCATCATCCAAAAGAGCATCCTTGTATGTCCGCGGCTCGACCTACGAAACATAACAAGCAAACGACCAATCATTTTGAAAACCAGATTTTTGTATTTTGGCATATAAAGCAAGGTTGCCAATATTTTTTGGTGCTTGAGCGTTTCTCAACTGCCCTCTTGTCATTACGCTGCTACCAGGATCACCAATAACCTGTTCAAGCGGGTGTATCCGATGTATCCGAGATTCCGGATAATCAGGTACTTGTACTCCCGTTTGAGTTGTCAAATTCTCTGTAGAAACCAGATCATTACCGACATTCGATGTTAAAGCATCAGTATTAGTTGGGTTCACTGGTGGTGTCACTGTAGCATTGTCCAGAATAGCTTCACTTGTTGCATCATCGTCTTCATCTTCTGAATTTGATGAATTAAGCGTTGTAGAAGCTTCTTGGAACACCTCTTCTTCCATCACAGGAGCATTGGTATCATTAGAAGCTGCTAGAGGATTTACCGTGATCGGACGCACTAACGGTGAAGTCACGGCGTTTTCGACCTCATAATATAAGCGAAGTACAGCTTCTTCAACCCTGCTATTTAGATTGAATGATTCAAAGAAGTCTTTGTAATCAAACATCCAATCTGGACCTCCACCCTGTACATTTTGTGTATATCTTTGAACTTCGACGTTAGCCCACTCCTCGACTTTTCTAGTTCTTTTGTTGAATACCCGTTTTAGTGGGGTTGCATATCCAACAAAATAACCTTCTTCAGCCTTTGGTGCAAACTTCTCCGAAGGATTCAGCATTGTACACGGGGCACCAAATGGTTCTAGATACTCCAGATTCGGCTTGCGTCGGTTCAACAGCTCATAAGAAGTTTTGCCAAACTTCTTCACTGTCAAAACCCGGTTAAGAGTATAACATGCTGCGTAAATAGCTTCGTTCCAGAACATGACTGGAAGATTTGAATCCGCAAGCATAGTTCTCGCCGTCTCGAATAGAGTCCTGTTCTTTCTCTCTGCGACACCATTCTGCTGGGGTGTATACGGAGAGCTATATTCATGATGAATTCCCTTGTTTGCACAAAGATCCTCCATCTGAGCGTTTTTTGAACTCCGTCCCATTGTCACTCCAGATTCGTTTGATCTTCAGACCATATATATTCTCCAGACGTATAAACAGAACCTTCAGATTGTCAAAAGTGTCGCTTTTCTGATGCAAGCACATGACCCATGAAAATCTAGAATAATCATCAGTCACCACAAGACAGTACAACTCCCCGGCATGACTTTTACGTCTGACTGGACCGAATAAGTCCATGTGCAAACGCTCAAGCGGCAGTTCAACGGAATTGACTTTCTTTGGTCTATGGGACTGTTTGTGCTGCTTTCCCTTTTTGCAACTAACACACTTGTCATTCAAATGGAAGTGTTTTACATTAACTCCCGTGACAAGTTCATTGTTCACTAACTGATTCATCTTTCGCAAATGGATGTGTCCCATTCTCCTGTGCCACATAATGGATTCTTTTTCTGTAGCCTTAGAGAGGAAACACGTGACTTGGCCATGGGTGGTCATTGCTTTGGACATATCGAGAATATACAAGTTGTTTACTCTCGGTGCCTTCAGCATAACCCACTCTTTCGGAAGTTCAAACCCAGGTTTCAAGATATAGCAGGATTTGTCATCAAAATACACAGAAAATTGTTTATCACAGATTTGACTAACATTGAGCAGATTGTAATCTATCTGTTTCACGTATGATATCCGCTCAAATGTCACGACCCCATTGCTTACACTACCCTCCATCGTAATGTAGCCTCCCTTATTAGCAGCAAATGCCACATAACCTCCGTTTATGTTTTTGATATCAAAGAGTAACGTGAGGTCCCCTGTCATGTGACCAGAAGCTCCACTGTCAACAATCCATAGGCTGCTAACAGGGCCAGCTGGAGTTCCCTACACATATAAAGTAGAGCAGTTAGATTTTTCGAGGGACCCAAGCCTGTTTGGTCTTGGGTCTTTGAACGGGTTGTTTCAAAGATTCTTTCAATTCACAAACATCTTGGGTTAACTCAACCCCTTTCTTTTCACTCACAACTTTCTTTTTCTCATTCTTCACATTCTGTGAAGTTAAGGCTCCTTCAGATTCCTTAGATGACCAGGATTGCTCAGATCTTTTCAAGATCCGGATCTTAGATTTTGAAGTCTCAGCCGGTTTCTTTACTTCATCTTTAAAATGCAACCTTCTTGGTTACCTTCTCTGATTTAACAGAGACAGGTCCAACTGCTTGTTTTCCATTAGGTTTAGAAGCAACCTTTTTGTTATCAGCAGTTGAGTTCATCACAGGCTTCTTAGCAGATTTCTCAGTGGTTATCCGGTTGCGTTTATCATACGTCATCGGACGGTTTTTCCTCTTGTTGTAAAAATTGTTTTGATTATAATAAGGTTCTTGCTGAGGGAAATACCGTCTTTGTGGATAACCGTAGTTGTCAACCGGATAATCATAATATTGCCTCATCTCCACCTCGTGCCTTTTGTGTCGTACGTACGGGCAGGCGGCAAGTAAATGTCCCCGTTCCCCGCACTTATAACACGCACGGTATTCCTCATAGTTTTCTTTGATCGGCGACTTGGAAAATCTAGCAATGGGATATCGATCAACCATGCATTGTTTCCTTAAACTCTCAGGAGCTGGGTCCTTCGAGTAAGTCGGTTCAATAAAACTGTTTGCTTTATCAACTGGCAAAACAAATTGTGTGACATTGACCTTGGCATCTTTATCCGAATAAATTTTATCTAAAATTTCTTGAGGAATGTCATTGGTTCTTTCAAATTTTGGAAACCAAATCGTACTTTCCTACCAGATCTTTTTGATTTTGGAATAATTGACAAACTTAATCGGATATTCATCATTAGATAAAATCTTATCGGAGCCTTGCATCCGATAGAAGATTTTGACAGGTTTGTCACACGATTCATTGCTCATTTCATTGGTTTTCTCAGTTTTAATCTCATTTTTCTTTTCAACCGGTTTAACCACATTTTTCCTATATTTAGTTTCAATTTTCTTTTCAACCGGTTTGCTCACATTTTTCTCAATTTTCTTTACCTCTTTCTTTTCAACACACTTACCAACAGACTTTTCAGTTTTCTTAAGCACATTCTTTCGATGAGCATTTGCCATAGGATGAATGATCTAAGACGGTGAGACTGGCTCAGTAATGATTATATGATTTTCATCAGGGATATCACTTTCATTTTCAACCGTCTCAGATTGTTCATCTTCTTCATCTGAATCATCAGCAGCGACCACACCCTCATTGTTTCCCAGTACAGGTCTCACATCAGAATACGGATCTCCGACACTAGAAGTGTTGGGTTCGTTTTCTGAAGTGGAGTCAGAATTGACTAAAGTCTCCGGTGGTATTGCATGTAAGTTGTGGTTTTCAAACAATACCGGAGATGGGACCGCCTTATAGTTTGCACTATTCGACTGGGAGGGTTCTTCTATGATATGGTCAACTACATATGCTATGTGCTTGTAACTCTCTAACTTCTTGTTCACTTTTTCAGCAAAGCACTTGATGGTTGCCATTTCTAATTTAGTGTTTTCCATTTCATTGATATAGTTATTAATGGCAAGTTGTTTAATTGACAATGTCTTTTTAAGTTCAGACACATCCTTTTTATAACCATCAAGAACTTTGTTGAAATCTTTTAAATCTTTTTGATAAATCTGACAGTTAATTTTGGCACTCTCAAGTTGGACCTTGAGAAGCTTATTTTCATCTGTCAGTTTTTCAAAATCAGCACATTTAACACATTTAACACACACTTGAGATTGAGATTCAGAACTTACCGGTTTAGGAGGTTCTGTCATTGCCATCAAAGCGAAGTGAGCTTCCTTCCCTGCGAAGAATTTGGAGTAGTCAATCTTGGTGCACGCATCATCCACCATACATGACTTGCGGGTCATCAGGAAATCAGCTTCAGCTAGCAGTTGGTCAATGTCATCATCTAGTGAATTCAAACTAGCCTCTGAATCAGATTTACTCTCCATATCCGAATAAGCTGAATCGTAGTGGTCTCCAACATCAGTGACAGAATCAAGAATCATCCCAGATTTCTTGTCTTCACTCTCAGCAATCACATCCTCATTCACTTCCTCAATTTTCAACTCCGACACTTTTTCAATCACATCCTCTTCTTCAATCTCCTCATTTTCATCCAGACTCATCTTCTGTGCCACACAAGTCACGTTCCCAGCAGTAATCTCCTCCACCCCCAATTGCATACCCGTCCAATCAAAACCTTAATCCTTTTGGATCACAAGTGCATGGTTTTGATTGTCAGTTTGGTTTTGGTTTTGAGTGTTAGGTGTAGAGATAGGAACTATGGTTCGGTTTGGATTTTGTTGAGGTTGGTTTTGAGTGGTGGATTGTCTAGTGTTGGTATTTTGTTGACGGTTCTGATAATTGTTTTGGGGTTGAAAACTTGAGATGTTGGGACCGTTGTATGAAACTTGATTTTGGTTTTGGTTTTGTCTGTTTTGGTATGTTGAATTGAATGGGTTTCGATTACCTTGCTGTGCTGGCTGTGTGCACTCTCTTTTAAAGTGACCCTTCTCTCCACAATTAAAGCATGTAACTTTTGCTTTGTTGAATCCGTATGTGGTGTTGGGAGAAGTTGAAAGGTCAGTTCTGCCAGTCTTCTGAATAAAGTCAATGGCTCTTCTCATTATGCTTGCCAAAGCCCACTGAATGTCCATAAGCTCCATCTCCTCTTTGTCGATTTGTGCGTAGTCCTTATTGGTGAGATTGTTGTTTCTAATCTGACTCGCAACCAAACCGTTGTAAGATGCAACCATTGCAGATACTAAAGCAACATGCTGTTGAGCAATTTCAACAGTCACATTGTTAAGATTTGAGGTCTCTAACACAATTGGACTTTGACTTGATTGTGCTTGAGTAATCTGCATCTGATTCATGTTAGGAGGATATTGTTGTTGTTGTTGAGGTTGACTTGCTGTGTAGCATGCGGCTTGTTGTAATGGTGAAAAAGGTGGAATAAAGTTTGATGTTTGATAAGGTTGTTGTGTGTATGATGGTGTGTAAGATGAAGTTTGGGCAAGGTAGTTGATGGGTGCTTTTGTGAGTTCAACAACATTGGATACACATGCTATGTGAGGAGCAACATTAGAAGTAGTGCTTGAAGCAGAAAGAGAGTTAGATGTACCACTCACATACAGATCAGGATTTTGTGGAATCTGAGCTCTCTTAGCTTTTCTCTTCTCCTCCATCTCTTTGTTTTCCAGCTTTTGAATGAACTCGTTAATAGTCCAATACTGGTATGCATCCTTTTCCTTCAACACTTCAATGTGTTGGTTCCAGTAGGGTGGTAAAGCATCAGCAAATTTATCTACTAATTCTGACATTGGTATGCTGATCTCATAGCTCGACAGTTCAGTGAGCAAATGGCAATACCGTGGAACCAACTCTTTTAGGGTCTCATTGCCCATGTAACTGAAGTTTTCAAATTCCTTCCGAAGCTCTTCCATCCTCAGCTTCTTTGTCTTTTCATTACCATCATGTCGGTTTCTCAGCATATCCCATAATTGTTTAGATGTAGTACACGATCCAAACTGATGCAATAAATCAGTGTTGATCGCCTGGGATAGCTGAGAGAATGCCTTCTTCTCTATCGCAAACCTCTTTTTCTCATCATCCGCCAAATTCTCCAAAGGTATCGGTTCTCCAGTATTCTCCAGAATAGGAGCAACGTAACCCTTCACTATCATTTGCCATGCCTCGGCTCCCTCAAGTCCTTGTCCCTCCACATGAATCTTAAACTTCGTCTTCCATGTGTTGTACTCTTTCATGTCCATTAGCTTTGGTGGACGATTGCCGCTTCCTGAGGATAGATCATGAATAAGAGTGGATATGGCATTGGTCGTCTGCGAATGAACTGCAGCTGCTGCAACTCCCCAATAGTTGTCAATAGGTTGTTGTAATGGTTGAACAACTTGTTGAGGTGCCGAACTAGTCATAGCCATGTAATTTATTGGCTGGGATGGTTGACTAGTCTTCTGGGCTGCAACGGACCACGGATCTTGTGTTGTCTGCTGTTGTGGTGCTTGGGTAGGTCTAGGCGTTGTTGGGAAGTTCCACATCTTGTCCTGCAAACGATTAAACACGAAAATATTAGAAATGTTTTAAAAACAGGATACTCCTTCGTACAGTCGAACGTGCGAATGAGAAATTATGTTCTCCTTCGACCGTTTTGATTGATACGAATGTGGACTGAAATCACAAAATCTCCTTCGACCGCTTTCTCCTCTCGTTCGACCGTTCTCCTGCTCCTTCGACCGTTCGAAGGTGACACAACTGGGCGAATGAACAAAATAAGCAATGAAAGTCTACGTTCGACCACTATAACACTTCCTTCGACCACAAAATCCCTCTTTCGACCAAATAAATTTCCACTTTCGACCACTCTCTCTCTTTCGACCCTAGAGAATTCAAAAACGGTTATTCTTTGAAAATCCGTTAATTTTGATCATGTTTATCAAATGTTGATGGATTTTGATGATCTAAATCAGGTTTTGAATCGGAATTGATTTGGAACAACTTTAATGAAGAGAATTATCCAATTTAACCTCGAAATCAAGTTGTAATCAATCAAAATCTTATCACATCAGTTTGTTCATTGAAAACAGAAACTTTTTGACCAAAATTGGGTCCAAATCAACTGAGAAACTATTAATTTGTGGTTGTTTGATCCAGAATGGCTCTGATACCACTTTGTATGTGCGTGAAAGGATCGTATAACAAAAAAGAATGATCAAACAAGTTAGTTTTAGGTGCGGAATCCCTAAAACTATCACAAAATAATAGTCAATCCGATTAAAACACACAGATCATCATTTTCAAAAGCTTTTCATTAATTAACAACTCGATTACACGTTGAAATATGATTAAAAACAAGGTATGAACGTTAAAAGAGTTAAACAAAACACTAGAGAGAATATCAGAAAGTGGAGGGAATAATAATGACCAAAAGTTACATTCAAAAATCAAATTTGTCTATTTATAGACTACACATTCGCCCAAATTGATTGTGCGAATGTGCAGGTTCGCCCAAACTGATTGGTCGAACCAAGTTTTACAATAAAGTATATTCACATTCGTCCACAGTATCTTCCTTCGCACCATTTCTTCTTCCTTCGTACCTACAAAAACCCTCCTTCGCACCTTCATAATCTCCTTCGCACCAACGACTATCACCAAAACATATTTGTTATTCAATCCGAAGCACTAGTCGCACTTTTGCATCTACACAGCTTTTGGTGCAAACTTCTCGGACGGATTTAACATAGTACAAGGTGCTCCAAATGGTCCTGTTAATACACGATTCAAAGTATAACAAGCTGCGTAAATAGCCTCATTCCAGAACATTGCTGGAAGATTAGAATCCGCAAGCATTGTTCGAGCCGTCTCGATTAGAGTCCTGTTTTTCCTTTCAACAACACCGTTCTGTTGTGGAGTGTACGGAGCACTATATTCATGATGAATTCCTTTGTTTTCACAAAGTTCATCCATTTGAGTATTCTTGAACTCCGTCCCGTTATCACTATGAATTCTTTTGATTTTCAATCCGTAAACATTCTCCAAACGGGTGAACAGAACTTTCAGATTGTTAAACGTGTCGCTTTTGTGTTGCAAGCACATCACCCACGAAAATCTTGAGTAATCATTAGTAACCACTAGACAGTAAAGTTCTCCAGCATGACTCTTACGTTTGACAGGTCTGAAAAGGTCCATATGCAAACGCTCAAGTGGCATATCTACATAATTCACTTTATTCGGTTTGTGGGATTGTTTGTGCTGTTTGCCCTTTTTACAACTCACACATTTGTCATTGAGATGAAAATGTTTAACATTAACCCCTTCTACTAGCCCATTCTTCACCAATTGATTCATTTTTCTGAGGTGAATATGTCCCATCCTCCTGTGCCACATAATCGATTCTTTCTCTGTAACCTTGGATAGAAAACATGTAACTTGGCCCTGGGTTGTCATTGCCTTGCTCATATCAAGAATATACAAGTTTTTTACTCTTTGTGCTCTCAGCATAATCCACTCTTTTGGAATAACAAAGCCGGGTTTCAAAATATAGCAAGATTTACCATCAAAGTGGACAGAAAACTGCTTGTCACAAATCTGACTGACACTTAACAGATTATAATCAATTTGCTTCACGTAAGATATTCTCTCAAAGCTTACGATTCCATTGCCCACACTTCCTTCCATAGTAATATAACCTCCTGAATTACCCGCAAACGCTACATATCCTCCATTCACATTCTTTATGTCGAATTACAGCGTTAAGTCTCCTGTCATGTGCCCAGAAGCTCCACTATCAACAATCCAAAGACTGCTAACAGGGCCAGTTGGAGCTCCCTGCACCATACAAAGAAGTGATTAGATTTTTCGGGGGATCCAAGCCTGCTTGGTCTTGGGTCTTTGAACATTAAGCTTCAAAGAATCATTTTCACTAACTTTTGGTTTAGAATCGATCTTTTTCTGATCATTCAAACCTTTCTCTTCTTTCATAATAACAGTTGAGGTAGAAGCACCCGGAGAACCCACCGGTGACCAAAGTTTTTCAGAACGTTTCAGAATCCTAATCTGAGACTTTTGAGTCACAGCAGGTTTCTTAGTGTCATTCTCAAACGAAACTTTCTTGGTTACCTACTCTCATTTTACAAATTTAGGTCCAACTTGTGAATTAACAGCAGGTTTAGGAACAACCTTTTGTCTGTCAGTAGTTGAGTTCACCACTGGTTTCTTTAAGTGTTTCTCCATGGCAATCTTATTTCGATGATCATAGACAACTTGACGACTTTCCCTCTTTTAAAAATATCGACTTTGATTGTAAAAAGGTGGTCTTTGAGGGATAAAATGTCGTTGTGGATATCTATGATTATCGACTGGACTCTGATATGGTTGCCTATTCTTAACTTCGTGCCACCTATGTCGCACATACGAACAGTGAGCAAGTAAAGTCCCTCTCTCTCCGCATTTGTAACAAGCACGGTATTCTTCAAATACATTCTTAGCCCCCGGCTTAGCATATGAGGTGATCGGAAATTGATCATCCACACATCTACGTCTCAAACTCATTGGAGTTGGGTCCTTTGAGTATGCCGGCTCTAGAAATGCATTCGCCTTTTCCTTAGGCTTGATAAACTCAGTGACATGAACCTTGGGTTCTTTTGGAGTATTACAATGTAATTTCTTCAAAAGTTCCGGAAGAAAGTCATTGGTCCTTTCATGCTTAGGAAACCAAATTGTACTTTCCTGCCAGATTTTGTAAATTTTTGAATAATTCACAAATTTAATCGGATACTCCTCGTCAGAGATGATCTTATCGAATCCTTCCATCCGATAGAACACTTTGATGGGTTTGTCAACCGAATCATCTTTCTCAACCTTTTTCACATTATTAGTAACTGTTTAATTCTTTCGATGTGCATTAGCCTGAGGATGAGAAAACTAAGAAGGTGAAACTGGTTCATTAGTGATGATGTGATTTTCCAAAGGAATATCACTACCTTCTTTTGATTTCTCATATTCAGTATATGAATCATCAGTCACTGGAACCACTCCCTCATCATTAAGTCCTAGAATCGGTCTCACATTAGAATGTGGATCTCCAATACTTGAAGTATTGGATTCATTGTCTGATGTGGAGTCTGACCTATCTGAACTCTCCAGTGTTACTGTGTTGAAGTTATGATTCTCAAACAACACTGGAAAAGGAACAGATTTGTAGTTTGCACTATCAGACTGTGATGGTTTCTCTATAATGTGATCAACAACATAAGCAATGTGCTTATAACATTCCAACTTCTTATTGACTTTTTCAGCAAAACACTTGACAGTTGCCATTTCCAGTTTAGTATTTTCAAGTTCATTTATGTAGTTGTTAATGGCAAGTTGTTTTAAAGCAAGGGTTTTCTTTAGTTCAGAAATGTCTTTCTTATACCCTTCAAGTGTTGTGTTAAACTCAAAAGAGTCCTTACAATGAGACTGAATATTGATTCTAGCACTCTCAAGGTTAACCCTGAGTTGCTTGTTTTCCTCAGTCAGTCTATCGCAAGTACCACAATACTTATCACTATTCATGTCAATTGTGGATTCAGAACATACCAGTTTTGGAGCATCAGACATAGCCATCAAAGAAAAATGAGCCTCCTTGTAGATGCAAAAGTGCGACTAGTGCTTCGGATTGAACAACAAACTTATTTTAGTAAATGTCGTTGGTGCGAAGGAGAGATTCAGAAGGTGCGAATGAAGATTAGAAGGTGCGAAGGAAGATCTTCTGGTCGAATGTGTATATTGTTTATTAGGTAACTTGGTTCGACCAATCAGTTTGGGCGAACCTGCACATTCTCACAATCAATTTGGGCGAATGTGTAGTCTATAAATAGACAAGTTTGATTTTTGAATGGAACTTTTGGTCATTATTATTCCCTCCACTTTCTGATATTCTCTCTAGTGTTTTGTTTAACTCTTTTCACGTTCTCACCTTGTTTGTAATCATATTTCAACGTGTAATCGAGTTGTTAATTAATGAAAAGCTTTTGAAAATGATGATCTGTGTGTTTTGATCTGTTTGACTATTATTTTGTGATAGTTTTAGGGATTCCGCACCTAAAACTAACTTGTTTGATCATTCTTTGTTGTTATACGATCCTTTCACACACATACAAAGTGGTATCAGAGCCATTCTGGATCAAACAACCACAAATTAATAGTTTCTCAGTTGATTTGGACCCAATTTTGGTCAAAAAGTTTCTGTTTTCATTGAACAAACTAATGTGATAAGATTTTGATTGATTACAACTTGATTTCGAGGTTAAATTGGATAATTCTCTTCATTAAAGTTGTTCCAAATCAATTCCGATTCAAAACCTGATTTAGATCATCAAAATCCATCAACATTTGATAAACATGATCAAAATTAACGGATTTTCAAAGAATGAACGTTTTTCAAATCTCAGGGGTCGAAAGAGAGAGAGTGGTCGAAAGTGGAATTTCTTTGGGTCGAAAGAGGGATTTTGTGGTCGAAGGAAGTGTTTTAGTGGTGGAACGTAGACTTTCATTGCTTATTTTGTTCATTCGCCCAGTGGTGTCACCTTCGATTGATCGAACGGTCGAAGGAGCAGGAAAACGGTCGAACGAGAGAAGAAAGCGGTCGAAAGAGATTTTGTTATTTCAGTCCACATTCGTATCAATCAAAACGGTCGAAGGAGAACATTATTTCTCATTCGCACGTTCGATCATACGAAAAAGAATCCTGTTTTAAAAACATTTCTAATCTTTTCGTGTTTAAACGTTTGCAGGTCAAGATGTGGAACTTCCCAACAACGCCTAGACCTACTCAAGAACCACAACAGCAGACAACACAAGATCCGTGCTCCGTTGCAGCCTAAAAGACTAGTCCACCATCCCAGCCAATAAATTATAAGGCGATGACTAGTTCGGCTCCTCAACAAGTTGTTCAACCATTACAACAACCTATTGACAACTATTGGGGAGTAGCAGCAGCTGCAGTTCATTCGCAGACGACCAATGCCATATCCACTCTTATTCATGATCTATCCTCAGGAAGCGGCAATCGTCCACCAAAGCTAATGGACATGAAGGAGTACAACACATGGAAGACGAAGTTTAAGATTCATGTGGAAGGACAAGGACTTGAGGGAGCCGAGGCATGGCAAATGATAGTGAAGGGGTATGTTGCTCCTATTCTGGAGAATACTGGAGAACCGATACCTTTGGAGAATTTGGTGGATGATGAGAAAAAGAGGTTTGCGATAGAGAAGAAGGCATTCTCTCAGCTATCCCAGGCGATCAACACTGATTTGCTACATCAGTTTGGATCGTGTACAACATCCATACAATTATGGGATATGCTGAGAAACCGACATGATGGTAATGAAAAGACAAGGAAGCTGAGGATGGAAGAGCTTCGGAAGGAATTTGAAAACTTCAGTTACATGGGCAATGAGACCCTAAAAGAGTTGGTTCCACGGTATTGCCATTTGCTCACTGAACTGTCAAGCTATGAGATCAGCATACCAATGTCAGAATTAGTAGATAAATTTGCTGATGCTTTACCACCCTACTAGAACCAACACATTGAAGTGTTGAAGGAAAAGGATGCATACCAGTATTGGACTATTAACAAGTTCATTCAAAAGCTGGAAAACAAAGAGATGGAGGAGAAGAGGAAAGCCAAGAGAGCTCAGATTCCACAGAATCCAGATCTGTATGTGAGTGGTACATCTAACTCTCTTTCTGCTTCAGGCACTACTTCTAATGTTGCTCCTCACATTGCATGTGTATCCAATGTTGTTGAACCCACAAAAGCACCCATCAACTACCTTGCCCAAACTTCATCTTACACACCATCATACACACAACAATCTTATCAAACACCAAACTTTATTCCACCTTTTTCACCATTACAACAAGCCGCATGCTATACAGCAAGTCAACCTCAACAACAACAACAATATGCTCCTCACATGAATCAGATGCAGATTACTCAAGCACAATCAAGTCAAAGCCCGATTGTGTTAGAGACCTCGAATCTTAACAATGTGACTGTTGAAATTGCTCAACAGCATGTTGCTTTAGTGTCTTCCATGGTTGCATCATATAACGGTTTGGTTGCGAGTCAGATTGGAAACAACAATTTCACAAATGAAGACTACGCGCAAATCGACAAAGAGGAGATGGAGCTTTTGGACATTCAGTGGGCTTTTGCAAGCATAATGAGGAGAGCCACTGACTTTATTCAGAAGACTGGAAGAACTGACCTTTCAACTTCTCCCAACACCACATACGGATTCAACAAAGCAAAAGTTACATGCTTCAATTGTGGTGAGAAGGGTCACTTTAAAAGAGAGTGCACACAGCCTGCACAGCAAGGTAATCGAAACCCGTTCAATTCAACATACCAAAACAGACAAAACCAAAACCAAAATCAAGTTTCATACAACAGTCCCAACATCTCAAGCTTTCAATCCCAAAACAATTATCAAAACCGTCAACAAAATACCAACACTAGACAACCCACAACTCAAAACCAACCTCAACAAAATCCAAACCGAACCATAGTTCCTATCTCTACACCTAACACTCAAAACCAAAACCAAACTGACAATCAAAACCAAGTACTTGTAATTCAGAAAGATGAAGGTTTTGATTGGACGGGTATGCAATTGGGGGTGGAAGAGATTACTGCTGGGAACGTGGCTTGTGTGGCACAGAAGATGAGTCTGGATGAGAATGAGGAGTTTGAAGAGGAGGTTGTGATTGAAAAAGTGTCGGAGTTGAAAATTGAGGAAGTGAATGAGAATGTGATTGCTGAGAGTGAAGACAAGAAATCTGGGATGATTCTTGATTCTGTCACTGATGTTGGAGACCACTACGATTCAGCTTACTCGGATATGGAGAGTGATTCTGATTCAGAAGCTAGTGTGAATTCACTAGATGATGACATTGATCAACTGTTAGCTGAAGCTGATTTCCTTATGACCCGCAAGTCATGTATGGTGGAAGATGCGTGCACCAAGATTGACTACTCCAAATTCTTCGCAGGGAAGGAAGCTCACTTCGCTTTGATGGCAATGACAGAACCTCCTAAACCGGTAAGTTCTGAATCTCAATCTCAAGTGTGTGTTAAATGTGTTAAATGTGCTGATTTTGAAAAACTGACAGATGAAAATAAGCTTCTCAAGGTACAACTTGAGAGTGCCAAAATTAACTGTCAGATTTATCAAAAGGATTTAAAAGATTTCAACAAAGTTCTTGATGGTTATAAAAAGGATGTGTCTGAACTCAAAAAGACATTGTCAATTAAACAACTTGCCATTAATAACTATATTAATGAAATGGAAAACACTAAGTTAGAAATGGCAACCATCAAGTGCTTTGCTAAAAAAGTGAACAAGAAGTTAGAAAGTTACAAGCACATAGCATATGTAGTTGACCATATCATAGAAGAACCCTCCCAGTCGAATAGTGCAAACTATAAGGCGGTCCCATCTCCAGTATTGTTTGAAAACCACAACTTACATGCAATACCACCGGAGACTTTAATCAATTCTGACTCCACATCAGAAAACGAGCCCAACACTTCTAGTTTCGGAGACCCGTATTCTGATGTGAGACCTGTATTGGGAAACAATGAGGGTGTGGTCGCTGCTGATGATTCAGATGAAGAAGATGAATAATCTGAGATGGTTGAAAATGAAAGTGATATCCCTGATGAAAATCATATAATCACTACTGAGCCAGTCTCACCGTCTCAGATCATTCATCCCACGGCAAATGCTCATCGAAAGAATGTGGTTAAGAAAAATGAAAAGTCTGTTGGTAAGGGTGTTGAAAAGAAAGAGGTAAAGAAAATTGAGAAAAATAAACCAGTTGAAAAGAAAACTGACACTAAATCTGAGAAAAATGTGGTGAAACCAGTTGAAAAGAAAAATGAGATTAAAACTGAGAAAACCAATGATATGAGCAACGAATCGTGTGACAAACCTGTCAAAATTTTCTATCGGATGCAAGGCTCCGATAAGATCTTGTCTGATGATGAATATCCGATTAAATTTGTCAATTATTCCAAAATTGAAAAGATCTGGCAGGAAAGTGCGATTTGGTTTCCAAAATTTGAAAGAACCAATGACATTCCTCTAGAAATTTTAGATAAAATTTATTCGGATAAAGATGCCAAGGTCAATGTCACACAATTTGTTTTGCCAGTTGATAAAGCAAACAGTTTTATTGAACCGACTTACTCGAAGGACCCAGCTCCTGAGAGTTTAAGGAAACAATGCATGGTTGATCGATATCCCATTGCTAGTTTTTCCAAGTCGCCGATCAAAGAAAACTATGAGGAATACCGTGCATGTTATAAGTGCGGGGAAAGGAGACATTTACTTGCCGCCTGCCCGTACGTACGAAATAAAAGGCACGAGGTGGAGATGAGGCAACATCATGATTATCCGGTTGACAACTACGGTTATCCACAAAGACGGTATTTCCCTCAGCAACAACCTTATTTTAATCAAAACAATTTTTACAACAAGAGGGAAAACCGTCCGATGACGTATGATAAACACAACCGGATAACCACTGAGAAACCTGTTAAGAAACCTGTGATGAACTCAACTACTGATAACAAAAAGGTTGCTCCTAAACCTAATGGAAAACAAGCAGTTGGACCTGTCTCTGTTAAATCAGAGAAGGTAACCAAGAAGGTTGCATTTAAAGATGAAGTAAAGAAATCGGCTGAGACTTCAAAATCTCAGATCCGGATCTTGAAAAGATCTAGAAAAATCTTGGTCATCTAAGAATTCTGAAGGAGCCTCAACTTCACAGAATGAGAAGAGTGAGAAAAAGAAAGTTGTGAGTGAGAAGAAAGGGGTTGAGTTAACCCAAGATGTTTGTGAATTGAAAGAATCTTTGAAACAACCCGTTCAAAGACCCAAGACCAAACAGGCTTGGGTCCCCCGAAAGATCTAACTAATTTACTTTATATGTGCAGGGAGCTCCAGCTGGCCCTGTTAGCAGCCTATGGATTGTTGACAGTGGAGCTTCTGGTCACATGACAGGGGACCTCACGCTACTCTTTGATATCAAAAACATAAACGGAGGTTATGTAGCGTTTGCTGGAAATAAAGGAGGCTACATTACGATGGAGGGTAGTGTAAGCAATGGGATCGTGACATTTGAGCGGATATCATACGTGAAACAGATAGATTACAATCTGCTCAGTGTTAGTCAAATCTGTGATAAACAATTTTCAGTGTATTTTGATGACAAATCCTGTTATATCTTGAAACCTGGGTTTGAACTTCCGAAAGAGTGGGTGATGCTAAAGGCACTGAGAGTAAACAATTTGTATATTCTCGATTTGTCCAAAGCAATGACCACCCATGGCCAAGTCACGTGTTTCCTCTCTAAGGCTACAGAAAAAGAATCCATTATGTGGCATAGGAGAATGGGACACATCCATTTGTGAAAGATGAATCAGTTAGTGAAGAATGAACTTGTCACGGGAGTTAATGTAAAACACTTCCATTTGAATGACAAGTGTGTTAGTTGCAAAAAGGGAAAGCAGCACAAACAGGCCCATCGACCAAAGAAAGTCAATTCTGTTGAACTGCCGCTTGAGCGTTTGCACATGGATTTATTCGGTCCAGTCAGACGTAAAAGTCATGCCGGGGAGTTGTACTGTCTTGTGGTGACTTATGATTATTCAAGATTTTCATGGGTCATGTGCTTGCATCAGAAAAGCGACACTTTTGACAATCTGAAGGTTCTGTTTACACGTCTGGAGAATATATATGGTCTGAAGATCAAACGAATCTGGAGTGACAATGGGACGGAGTTCAAAAACGCTCACATGGAGGATCTTTGTGCAAACAAGGGAATTCATCATGAATATAGTGCTCCGTATACACCCCAGCAGAACGATGTCGCAGAGAGAAAGAACAGGACTCTAATCGAGACGGCGAGAACTATGCTTGCGGATTCAAATCTTCAAGTCATGTTCTGGAACGAAGCTATTTACACAGCATGTTATACTCTTAACCGGGTTTTGACAGTGAAGAAGTTTGGCAAAACTTCTTATTAGCTGTTGAACCGACGCAAGCCGAATCTGGAGTATCTAGAACCATTTGGTGCCCCGTGTACTATGCTGAATCCTTCGGAGAAGTTCGCACCAAAGGCTGAAGAAGGTTATTTTGTTGGATGTGCAACCCCACTAAAATGGGTATTCAACAAAAGAACTAGAAAAGTCGAGGAGTGGGCTAACGTCGAAGTACAAAGATACACATAAAATGTACAGGGTGGAGGTCCAGATTGGATGTTTGATTACAAAGACTTCTTTGAATCATTCAATCTAAATAGCATGGTTGAAGAAGCTGTACTTCGCTTATATTAGGAGGTCGAAAACGCCGTAACTTCACCGTTAGTGCGTCCGATCACAGTAAACCCCCAAGCAGCTTCTAATGATACCAATGCTCCTGTGATGGAAGAAGAGGTGTTCCAAGAAGCTTCTACAACGCTTAATTCATCAGATTCAGAAGATGAAGACGATGATGCAACAAGTGAAGCTATTCTGGACAATGCTACAGTGACACCACCAGTGAACCCAACTAATACTGATGCTTCAACATCGAATGTGGGTAATGATCTGGTTTCTACAGAGAATTTGACAACACAAACGGGAGTACAAGTACCTGATTATCCGGAATCTCGGATACATCGGATACACCCGCTTGAACAAGTTATTGGTGATCCTGGTAGCAGCGTGATGACAAGAGGGCAGTTGAGAAATGCTCAAGCACCAGAAAATATTGGCAACCTTGCTTTATATGCCAAAATACAAAAATCTGGTTTTCAAAATGACTGGTCTTTCGCTTGTTATGTTTCGCAGGTCGAGCCGCAGACTTACAAGGAAGCTCTTTTGGATGATGCCTGGGTGGAAGCAATGCAGGAGGAGTTGTTACAATTCCAGAAACTCGGTGTATGGACACTGACAGATTTGTCCCCAGGAAGAAAGAAAATTGGAACAAAATGGGTGTTTAAGTGCAAGAAGGATGATAGAGGAGTCATAGTGAGAAACAAAGCTCGTTTGGTCGTTCAAGGTTTTCATCAGGTTGAGGGAATCGACTACAATGAAATCTATGCACCGGTTGCACGCTTGGAAGCTATCCGAATGTTCCTAGCGTTTGCTTCATGGAAGAAATTTAAGGTGTATCTGATGGATGTAAAGAGCGCATTTCTTTACGGTGTGGTCAAAGAGGAAGTTTACGTAGGTCAACCGGCAGGCTTTGAGGACCCTATTCACCGGGATAAGGTTTATGTATTAAATAAAGCTCTCTACGGGTTGCACCAGGCTCCGAGACAATGGTATGAGGAGCTGAGCCCGTATCTTCTCTCGAAAGTATTCAAACGCGGACTGGTAGACTTCACACTGTTCACGAAACGAGCAGGAGATGATTTGCTTCTTGTACAAATTTATGTTGATGATATTATTTTCGGGTCAACTAACGAACTTCTGTGCAGGGAATTTGAAAAAGTTAGCCAGGAAAAGTTCGAAATGAGTGCAATGGGAGAAATGCAGTTTTTCCTAGGCTTGCAGGTGGAACAAAGACCAACGGGGATCTTTATTCACCAGACGAAATACGTTTCTGAAGTCTTGAGCCAATTCCAGATGGATGATTCGAAGCCGATGGATACCCCGATACAACCTAATCACGGGATTGGAGTTGACCTTAAGGGGGAGCTGACTGATCCATTTATATACAGATCAATCGTCGGATCTCTGATGTATCTCACAGCGTCTAGACCTGATATAATGTTTGCGACATGTCTTAGTGCGCGATATTAATCGAAGCCGAAACAGAGTCATCTTGCAGCTGTCAAGCGTATCCTTAGATATCTGAAGGGTTGTCCATCGAAAGGACTTTGGTACCCTCATGATGATAATTTTGACCTAATCGCTTTTAGTGATGCAGATTGGGGCGGCTGTGACAAAGACAGCAAATCCACAACGGCTGGATGTCAGTTTATGGGGAGCAGGCTCGTGACCTGGCAATGCAAGAAACAAACCGCAGTTGCACTATCAACACGTGAAGCAGAATACGTTTCAGCATCGAGATGCTGCTCACATGTTCTTTGGATCCAACAACAGATGGTGGATTACGGTTTGCAATTTCTTAAAACCCCTATTTACTGTGATAATGAGGCCGCAATCGCATTAACAAAAGACTTAGTAAATAACTCAAAGGCTAAACATATCCGGATTAAATATCATTTTATCCGTGATTGTTATGCTAAAGAGTTGATCGATATGGTCAAAATCCACACTGATTACCAACGCGCAGATCTTTTTACCAAAGCTTTTGACAAATCCAGATTTGATTATCTTTTAAAAGCTAATGGTATTAAAGAAAAACAGGACTGATCACCACCTCAGTCTATCACTTTTTAGTTTAAATTTTTACTGCTTTTCAGAAAAATTTCGAAAATCCAAAAACATTGAAAAACTTTAAAATCCATAAAAATTAGAAAATTTCTTTGCTGACTGCTATATCTTCTTCCCTTAGATTAATGCCGTCAGATTTCTGTGAACAAACGATATCTGGGCAGTCACATATTTGAAATGCTCCAGCTTATCCTTGGGAACAGTAAATTCGAAAATCTATAAAAATCAGAAAAATCAAAAATGATTTCCTGGAGTATAAAGGGAAATGATAGTACATCAGTGGGGATCTGACACATTCTAAGTAATGTGCTGCTATATAGGGCGTGTGTCTGAGTCTGTGCGATGTGCTGATATGCTTCGTAGACCTATTACTTCGTGCCTGATACATAAATATCAAACTAACTGTTGTGTGGATGAACTCCTCATGGGCATATGGTCTTAGTACCGTAATTTCGTTTGATAGGGTATTTGTCCAAAACTCGGAGGTTTAGGGTCGTTATGTTATTAGTTGTCTGGGGATAGCCTCTCTGATCTTCTGCTGTAAGTCATTACGGACCTGGATCAGACAGGGTGTCTTTATAAAAGAGCTATATGCCAAATCCTAAAGTTACCGAATTGAGGAACTTTCCATGTTATATGATGATCAAAGATTATCTATTACATCGTATTGATCACTGATGCAAATCATGATTAATATCAGTCCTCAACCTGGTATAGTGCATATGTTACTTTGCTGCATTAATTTGCTGACCTGTATACCTCTATGCATTATATCTTGTACAATTACAGACGACGAAAGCATAATCACGCTTTACAATGAGTCTTTGTGCATTTACTTCTTGATACGGGAGTATGTCGTGTGCGTGGGAACCACAGACAATTGCGTTTATACTATAAATATCAGTATCAGTATAAAGCACTGCACAAAAGTCTGCACGTGAGTTTATGTGGATCACAATATCAGCAATTGCCAAATCACACATTGTCTTTAATGATAATAATTCAAAAAATCAACGGTGTGATCAGATTTCTCAATAACTGATATGATCCCTTTACCGGAAATCCCAAAAACATTTACAGTATTTCATTTACATTTTTGCATTTTATTTTCTCGTCAAAAATTACAAAACTCAAAAAGATTTTAGATGTGTTTTAGCATAAACTTTAGAAAATCCAAAAAGATTTTTCATTTCCATCTTATTTTTGATAACTGATGGTGGTTGATGTCGATTTTCTAAACCTTGTTACACCATTTGAGCTTTGTAACTTTTAAAATGTGAAAATATGATTGTTGGATGCTTAAAAGTTGGAAAATAATTGAACCGGGACTCGTTTTTGAGATTTGGAAAATTTATCAAAAATCCCATTTCTCATTCGCCCATTCGGTTGGTCGAATGTGGGATTTTCATGTTCCTTTGTATGTTTTAAATGGGCGAAGGAGAGTGTTCTTGAACACAAGTTTCATTCGAACCCTTTTGCCTCATTCGAACCATTCACTAGGGTCGAAGGAGACAAAAGTTTCTCCTTCGTACGTATAGAATGGGCGAAGGAATATGCCTATATATACCTTTCTGTCTCATTCGAACCCCATTCAAAATTTTTCAGATTTTTCTTCTTAACCTCACCTTGTTGCTTGATTATTTTGAACCTTTCCATTGTGTTCGTCACTTCATACTGATCATTTTGCACTATCATTTACAGGTTAACACTCAGGATTGAAGGATTACATCCCTGTTTTCTGTTTCTAGCCCTAACTATTCAATCTGTTTAAAATCAACTTCATTTTAACAATTATTGATTAGGTTTCATTGTATGTGTGTTTTAAGGGGAGAATTACCAAAAACCATGGATTCAAAATCAACTGTTTGATCAATTGATCAATAGTTGTGTTTAGAACCCTAGTTTTAATTGAAAACACAAATACAATGTATAATTGATGAATCTGCTAGTTTTGAATAGTCAATCGGCACTGTTAGGATCTATTTCAATCAAGAGAACATGATCAGAAACCCTCAATTTCAAAATTGAAAATTCAAATTAAGAACAGTCACCTTCGACCATTACGAATGGGCGAAAGAGAAAATCAAATGGTCGAATGTAGAATGTTTGGGCGAATGAAACCTTTTATCAAAAACCATACATTCGTACCATCTATTTTTTTCATTCGTACCTTGTTAATTCTCTTTCGTACCCCCGTTTGGGCGAAAGAGAAGGCTGATTACCAAAAATTTTCAAAGTTTGAAATTTTGTCGATTTTTAACATGTGTTTTTGTTTGTTTTGCAGATTTAACGATGTCCGAGCAGGAGAAGACGACGGAACAAGCTGGATCATCATCACAGCCTGCCAAGACTGTTTCTGAAGAGCCTTTAGCCTTCGAGAATGCGCATAACTGCTGTGCGTATCTCGGAGAGGTTAAGAAGCATACGGAGTTTGTCGGAATCATTGATTTCTTGAAGAGATGCAGGGTGATAGATGCTATTGCTGCACCGACGATTATCTACAAAGATATGATACAAGAATTTTGGTCGGAAGCGAAGCTTGATTTCTGGAAATGCGAATCATGTTTGACGAGCAAAATCCAAGGACAGAGAGTCATTGTTTGTGAAGAAGATCTGAGAGAAGCGTTGAACTTAGATGATGAGCCGACAGATCCTAAGGAGTTCAGTTTTATGGATCAGCTCCTCAACTCCCAGTTGCATCCCTGTCCAGTCATATCCCTCATCCTTCTGTATTACCAAAGCCTGATTTTGGGTTTCAGTTTGTGTTTGGCTATTTGGTGTGGAAATAGGAATAATGGTTCTGGTTGGGTTATTTGGAGTTTTAGTTTGAGTTTGAGTTTGGTTAGGTGTAGTTGTTTGGCTAGTGTTGGTGTTTTGTTAGGTGTTTTGTCGGTTTTGGTAATTGTTTTGTTGTGGATAGGTGTTGTTGTTTTGGCTCTGGTAGGTTACCTGGTTCTGTGATTAGCGGTTTTGATAGTCAGAGTTGAAAGGATTCTTGTTACCTTGCTACATCGGCTGTGTGCATTCTCTCTTGAAATGACATCTATCACCACAATTGAAACATGTAACTTTGGCTTTGTTGAAGCCGTAAGTGGTGTTCGGTGAGGTTGCCAAATCGGTTCTACCTGTTTTCTCAATAAACTCAATCGCCCTTCTCATCACACTGGCGAATGCCCATTGAATGTCAATCAATTCCATCTAAG
The DNA here is from genome assembly GCA_028751855.1 of Ambrosia trifida. Lineage (NCBI taxonomy): Eukaryota > Viridiplantae > Streptophyta > Magnoliopsida > Asterales > Asteraceae > Ambrosia > Ambrosia trifida. The sequence continues at coordinate 63,556,632 of CM054129.1, read as the reverse complement.
ACCATTATTCCCAATTTGACTAGCCACCAGTCCATTATAAGATGCAACCATTGCAGAAACCAAAGCAATGTGTTGCTGAGCAACTTTCACTGTGACATTATTCATGTTAGAAGTCTCTAACACGACTGGACTTTGGCTTGAAGAAGCTTGTGATGTGTTAGGAACATAAGGTTGTTGTTGAGGTGTATTGGATGAATAACATGCAGTAGACATTTGAGGTTGTGGTGGAATGTAAGAATTTGTGGTGTAGTTTGGTGGATAAGTTGGTGTTTGTGCAAGATAGTTAATTGGTTGTCTTGGTGGTTCAATAACACTCGACACACAAGCTATATGTGGCGCAACATTACCTGCCACACTTGAACTGGACACTGAAGTAGATGAAGAGGCATGATACAATTCCGGATTTTGTGGAATCTGTGATCGTCTAGCTTTCCTCTTCTCTTCCAACTCTTTATTCTCCAACTTCTGGATAAGCTCATTGATAGTCCAGTATTGATAAGCATCCTTCTCTTTCAATACTTCAATGTGTTGGTTCCAATACGGTGGTAATGCATCAGCAAACTTGTCAACCAACTCGGACATAGGAATCTTAATGTCATAGCTTGACAATTCAGTCAAAAGATGGCAATATCTAGGAATCAATTCCTTCAAAGTCTCATTCCCCACATAACTGAAATTCTCAAATTCCTTCTTTAATTCTTCCATCTTCAATCTCCTTGTCTTGTCATTTCCATCATGCCTGTTCTTCAACATATCCCAAAGCTGCTTAGAAGTAGTACATGATCCAAACTGGTGAAGTAGATCAGTAGTCAAAGCCCTGAGATAGTTGCGAGAAAGCCTTCTTCTCGATTGCAAACTTCTTCTTTTCATCTTCAGACAAACCATCAAGTGGAATCGGTTCGCCTGAATTTTCCAAGCATGGTTCAACATACCCGTTTGCTATCATCTGCCACACCTCTGTTCCTTCAAGTCCCATACCTTCAAGATGTATCTTGAACTTCTTCTTCCACTGATTGAATCTGCCATGTCCATAAGCTTTGGATGGCGATTTCCACTACCTGAAGACAAATCATTTATTAGAGTAGAAATAGCATTTGAGAGTGTACCGCTGCTGCTGCAACGCCCCAATAATCTATCATCGGCTACTGTGGAGGTTGAGGAACAGATGGTACCGAATTGGTCATAGCAAGATAAATGATCGGCTGGGATGACTGCGTGTTCATCTTTTGAGGAGCCACATCCCATGGACTCATCGGAACATGCTGTTGTGATGTTGTTGCTGGTCTTGGTGTCATCGGAAATCCCCAAATGTTGTCCATAATGTGCAATATGTAAACACTTAGAAAAATTTCCTAACAATAGCTACGTTCGACCTCTAAAGAAGTAACGTGGGTTCGAAGGAAGGTTTATCTAGGTTCGACCCTCTAAATCAGACTCGAATGTGAAAATGAAACACACTAGACTCACGTTCGACCTCTAAAAAAATCTTCGTTCGACCTCCCGGTTGGTCGAAGGAGCAACAACAGGTCAAATGTACGAACAACACACTAACAAAGTCTTGGTTCGACCTAAAAATCCCATATTCGACCTAAAATAACCTAGGTTCGACCAAAAACTCAGACGTTCGACCTAAACTCTCTCTGGTTCGACCTGATTCATTTGAAAAACGGTTATTCTTTGAAAATTAGTTATTTTGATCCAAATTTTTCAAAAGTTTATCAATTTTGATGATCATTATCAGGTTTTGTTTGGATTTTGATGTTGATCAACTTTAACAAATGAAACATTTGATTTTATCCATGAAATCTTATCCAAATCAATTAAGACCGAGTGAAGTTATGGAGAGTATAAAATCGACCTCCTTTTTTGGTTTCGACATAGGTCTAGAATTAAAATTATCGATTGGAGAACATGGTGTAATTACCCTTTGGATTTGATGTAGTTTTGTGCCCCGGGGTCCTTGATTTGAGGACCGCTTTGCGGCTTTTGCGAATGAAAGTTACTTTCCAAAAAAAAAAAAAAAAAAAAAAAAAACAAAGGGTTTTTAATAAGATTTAAAGGACTTTGAAAATATGATACAAAACAGAAAATATAGTCCATGATTTTGATTAAAATGACCCACAATTAAGGAATAATAATTGGGTTTTGAAATATAGAAAAAAATGGTTAAGTTTTGAGCCTAAAAATGCATGTTTAATGGACTTTATTCTGTGATTTTAGGTGGAAATTATAAGCCTGATTATTTGTGCTTAAAGTTTCTAAAATATCAGTAAAGAATGTGTTATAATCTAGAGAATCAAATCTTGGTATGATAGGATGATCATATTTGAGTTCGGTACGAAACTATGTGGTAAAAACGCGATTTTGGGCATGATTTATACGAATTCTTGAATCTGATTTAGATCAGGTTATAAAAGTTTATTTTTGGGATAAAAATAAATTTTTAAGTATATATCTAAGATCCTACATGATTTGGTTAATCACACGCGTTGAAATTATAAGAAACTGCCGAAATACAGCTTAAAACAGACAGATTGTCGAACTTAACGTCTTGGATGTTAAAATGTTAAAACTCATGGATAATTTGCGTAGGAAACTTATGCATGGTGAAAATATGATGTATGGACTATAAACTTGGCAAATAATATTAATCTTATGCATGGAAAACTAATTTCGAGTTCGGTATTAAAACGCGAAAACTGAGGAAAATATGCAAACTGTAGAAATATGTGCATGACAATATGTGATACGTGTTATGTATGATTTGTAGTATGAATATGAATATAAGATTAAGGTGCTAAGTGTTCGGTGTAAAAATAATAAAATAACAGACCAAGACGAGTCATGATCACCAACGAGTCATGTTTAAAAATAAGTATTTGAAAATAAATAATTTTCTAAAAATTACATTTTTTATGGAAAAATGTTGTGTGAAAGTCGACCGAGAATAGATTGGTCGTTTACATGATTTACAAGGATAGGAATCAAGTCAACCGAGAAGTCACCTTTTTGGGAAATTTAATTGATAAGATCATAAGGTGAGTTCGCAACCCCTCTTTTTATGTTTTATAAATATTTCGGGGGAAAAAACACGTTGGCAAAGTTTCACATTTATATAAATTGACAACGGGTAAATGTGGAATATGTTCGAATATATGGGCGATTTAATGTCTTTTGTGGAAGGACGGTTTGAAATCTTAAGATAAGTTCCTTTTCCAATCATAATCATTAGCCTTAGTGAAAAGGGCAAGAGAAGAGTTGGTGGATCCATCGGGTTTACGACCCTAGGCGAGACTAGTCGCTCTGGTCACAGTATGGAAAACTTCTTCAGAAGGTGTATTGAGACACTAGTATTATTAGGAACAAAATTGTCATGTGTTGATTATGAACTTATATTGCGTTAACATATACTCATATTCCTTGCAAGAATATGAATCCGCATGTTTTCAGAAAATAATTTATTGAGTTTTAGTTTGGACTTTTTGTGGAAAATACAAAAAGGGTTTTAAATAGACTTTTCATGGATAAAATAAAAATAGTTTAATAAATTTTTTTCAAGAAATGCGAAATAAACTTTTAAAAGAAAATTTTGGATTAAAGTTGCCTTTTAAAAGATCACTGTGAATTCACCAGCCTTGTGTTGACAAAATTATTTTAACGTGTTTTTTAGGTACTTAAGGATGGCTTCGGGAATTGGCGAAAGCAAGTGTTTTAGCAATAATGTGTTTCGACTGTTTATAAATAAATTTTGGGACCAATGTAATAAAAGGATCCATTAGCGGTCTTAATCTTTAAAACTTATGTTTTGTGGGTTTTACTAAAAATGTTCAAATACTATGTTTAATATTTGCTAATACACTTTTGATTACCAACCTCCGTCACCACCATGTTAAGTCTTCTGCTATGGCATTTTGGGGTGTGACAAGGGTGTGTCTCTTGGCACGAGCTAAACTCAAGCCCACTTCCTTTTAACTCAACCCAAGGCTTCCGACCGCCCTTTTAAACAAAAAAAAAATGATAAACTTGACTTTATAAAATATCGGAAAAGCCTAAAAAGGTTTTTAAGGAGATTATTTCAAAAAATAATAAAACCTTTTTTTGTCTAAAAGGAGTTAAAAAATTAATCTTTTTCAAGAAGAAAAAAATTTATACGACAAGCTAATATAGCTCAAAATTGTTCAAAAACTGATGAATCGTGGATGTTAGACTGTGGTGCTACTGACACCATGACCTATGACTTATCTGATATTATTTCTAAAAATAAACCTAAAATCGACCACATCAAAACCGCTAATGGGGGTTGTTCCTGTTAAAGAAGGAGGAAGTATTGAAATGTCTCATACTTTAAAACTAACAAATTGTCTATATGTTCATCCTTGTCACATAAACTATTATTAATAAGTCACGTTACAAAAGAGTTAAATTGCACCGTCTTGATGCATCCAACCTTTTGTAAACTATATGATATTAGGATGGGAATGATCATTGGGCATGGCACTAAACGATCAGGATTGTACTATGTGGAAGAAGTGACTCAACTAGGAAATGTGATGCTTGCACATAGAACTACAAATAGAGATGCTTGGCTTTGGCATAGGAGATTAGGACATCCATCTATTGGCTATCTTCAACTTTTATTTCCAAAACTTTTTCCTTTAAATAAAACTCTAGATTGTGAGACTTGTGTTTTAGCTAAAAGCCATAGATATACGTATAATTTAAATAATACTTGGGTTGGGACCCCTTTTTCATTGATCCATTCTGATGTGTGGGGTCCCGCGGAGGTTAATGGGGGATAAAACTTTTGCTTTTTTGTTTTATTTATTGATGATTGCACTCGTATGACATGGTTCTATTTTCTGAAACATAAATCTGAAGTTTTTGAAAAAATTACCATATTTTATATCATGATACAAACTCAATTTAAGACTAATATCCAAATCCTTAGATCCGACAATGGAGGAGAATATGTGAATGTACCTATGAAACGATTTTGTCAAAACAAATGAATCATTCATCAAAAAACTTGTCCCTACAATCCTGAACAAAATGGTATTGTTGAACGAAAGAACCATATTCTCTTAGAAATAACACGAGCTTTCTTAATTGAGTCTCGGGTCCATACAGCTTTTTGGCCGGAAGCGGCTGCTACTGCCACATATTTAATTAATCGACTTCCAACAAAAGTTCTCAATCTTAAAACTCCCATCCAAGTTGTAACACCCCAACCGATGGCGAAAACATCGAGGTGTCACGTATGAATGATTGTTCAATAGCTCACGGTAATACATATGTTTAAATAATCTTTTATTTCATTACAATTATAAATTACGTTAAAGTCTTGAATGAAATCTAATACATCAAACAAACAAACGAAACTTAAAAACTTCAAATAACTCCTCATGATAGCTTTGGACTTCAAGCATCAATATTTCCTGTTGAGTTTGGAAAAGATGGGGGGGGGGGGGGGTCAACTAGAAGTTGGTGAGAATACATAAGTAAAGTTAAGCAATAAGTTTTAAAATAAAATTTTAGCAATTCATATGTCTAATGTAAGTCTAAGTCTACATGTGGAAACAAAACACAAATGATAGTATGCACATAATCAATCCTCCGACAAAGTTTAGGTCCATCCCGCATCCACGATTCTCCTTATAAAGTTTAGGTCCATCCCGAATTCACGTTTCTCCTTATAAAGTTTATTCACGGTTCTCCTTATAAAAGTTTGGAACTATAACAATCACCTGTGCTCCCCATAGAAATGGTCAACCAATCTAGGTGGGGTTGTCAATCCAATAGATCTATTATTGTATATCGTCGGCTTGATCAAGACTAATGATTATGTATGTTTAAGTCTAACAAGTTTTTGTCTATGCCATGTGGCAGCAAAGATTGCAACTAGATATGTATAAGAATTGCTAAAGTATAAAGTTTCAAGTATAAAAAGTTAAACAAGGTTACGTAAACTCACATTAACAAAGTATCAAGTCCTTTGAAATAGAATAAGTGTGGTCCAAGCGTTGCCAAGAATTACCCTATGTTTAAGGCAATAAACAAGTCTAAGTTTCTAGTCTACGAGTTTTCTAGGGTTCCAAATTTGGGGATTGACAATCGTTTGATAGTTAATTTAGATTAATAGTTAGTGAAATAATAAAGAAATTTAGAAAAAAATTAAATAAAAGGATTTTTGTATAATCTTGATTAAAGATGATTGTATTTAAATGTTGTAATTGTGAAAATAATTTTTATAAAATTATTTTCTTAATTAATTAATATATAGTATATTAATATTTATTTGTCAAAATATAGTATTGATGTCTAAAAATATTAAAATTCATAAAGTTTCAATTTAAAAATTATATATCTGTTCTAAATAAACAAAAATAATTTATGTAAAATTTTGGTGTAAAAATAGTGGAATGAATTTATTATGAATTATTTATGATTAAAATAGTAAATATTGATTAAAAATATTAAATAAACTTTTTCCTGAAATTAAAATTTATTTCTAGAATATTTATTGGTTTATAAGTTTAAAATAAATTTTATGAAATTTTATAAAATCGTTTTGATATTTTTATAGAATTTTTAACTTATAATTGAATAAAGTTGTAATATATTTTATATATATATATATATCAAATAAGTGATTTTCGAAAAACTAAAAATTGTAAAATAAACTTTATCATTAGAATAACATAAAATAATTTTTGTAGAATTTATAAGTCATATTAGGTATTTTAAATATATTATAGAATTTATTAATCAATATATACATAAAAGAATCAAAGAATGTTGATAAAAAGAAAAATATGTTGTTGGTGGGGATTGAACCTGCGTCTGGGCCGGTCCAAAGGCTTATCACAAGTGTGGCTCAGACCCTAAGAACGGTTTATAACTAGATTTGAAATATGATAAGATGTGTTTAGTGTTTAAATCATATATTATAAAAAAAATGGGAACAAAAACGCCTGGCACTGGGATCGAACCCCAGCCCTCTTCGTTGAATAACAGAGAACACAACCATCTGATCTGCATCAGATGGTTGTTTTATTTTGTTACAGAACACAACCCTAGTTTTCTAATCTGATTCAATAAACAATTTTTAACCCAAATAACTATGGGGTTATTACTTGTGAAGGAACGAAAAAAAATAAAAACAATAAAATCAATACATACAGTCCGTAATGTCTTCAAGAACACGAGTCAAAACCAAAAGTCAACTCGAGCTTCAATCGCGAATTAGAGAGGAAGAAGGAGGAAATTTATAGTGTGGGTTTGTTTTTCAGCTCCCTTGGATCAAACTCACACGGTCAATTATATTATGGTTTTAGAATAGGAAGGTTTTAAATATTTATCTAAATTTGGTCAAAGCGTGTAAGACTTCAAATTTTTCATCAATGAAGAGCGAAATTAACGGGTTCAATGGTCGTGTCACAATCTGCTGTCCACGTCCGCACCTTAAATTCGATTATGTTTTCCTAACTTAGCTTGATTAGGTGGTCAAAATTAAAGGGGTGGTCAAACTTTTTCTTTTTAAAAAAAAATGTTTCTCTGCATATTATGCGATCAACGAGACAAGGAGTTGGGTTTTTTTTTTTTTTTCTTTTGGGCCTGGTGTTGGGCTGCTTTGTTGGGCTCCAATTTTTTTTTTTTTTTAAAAAAAAAAAGAATGGTTGGGTTTGGTTTAGTAATGTTAATTAGCATTCTAAGCTTTCTATAAGTTTAACCAATCTTTAAAATTTTCCAAAATTCTGAAAAATTTTATTATTATTATTATTATTATTATTATTATTGTTATTATTATTATTATGATTATTATTATTATTATTATTATTATTATTATTATTATTATTATTATTATTATTATAAGGATAAAGAGGTTTCAAACATTTAGTTTTACCGAGCAACGTTTCTTTATAAAAAAAATTAATAACGTTGACATGTCCAAAATTTATGGGAATGGAAAGTAATAATGTTATAAAATAAATGTGAATGGGACTTGAATGAATAAAAACGGGGATTTTATTAATTCAAAAATTAGGGATAATTACAAAATGTTACAAGTCCTATTCAAATTTACCAAAATTCCTACTTTCCTTACTCGACAACCTCGAGTCTTTGGAAGTAGTATCTATTGATTAGTCTTAAAACACATTGAAGGGATATGGTATCAAAACATTATAAATACCATACCATCGCCCAATTAGAACCGGCATCGCCTGACATCCATCCGCCCGTTTTACGTCAGCGGATCGTTTAGCGTCCATCCGCCCGTTTTACGTCAGCGGAACGTCTGGCGTCCACTCGCCCGTTCTACGTCGGCGATGCAACTGGCATCCAACGGACGCCAGTAAGCAGCGCTACCCGCCCGTTTTACGTCGGCGATACACCCTGGCGCCCAAACGGACGCCAAGCGCAACATCGTCCGCCCGTTCTACGTCAGCGGACTTAACGTACTACGAAGCTTCTCCATCAAGCCAAAGGAAGCTTCGCCAACACAACTGGAAGATACCTTTTTGGGGCAGCCTTGGGACTCACCCCTGCCCCAGACAAAATATCTCTGACACAGCAGGCGGCCCGTTAGAGTTCCTCTCCAATCAGAGACTGCTCCCAGTCTGACGAACAGAAAGGACGATGACGTGGCGGCCTCTCAGCCAAGATATCTTCCTGACAAGCAGACTTTCTCAACCTGTCTCGAAGTCCCAGAAAGGTATGATTACTCACCGCCCTCGGTCTACCAATGGGCGGGCGCCACGTGTACCAACTGTCAGGACGGTAACATCCCCCCTTAGCATTTTACTTTCTCCTTTTTATCAAAACCCACTTGCACCAAGTGGGCTTAAGGACTTGGGCCGGATTATGGAGACGCCTCTACCTGGGCCGAGCCCCATTAAAGGTAGAGGATGGGCTGAGAAAGTATGGGTGCTAGGTACTATAAAAGGAGGAGCTCCTTCTCCTTTTATTGGCATCTAATATCACATACACTTTCATTCAAGAAGAATACGAACTCCTTCGTGTCTTCTTCAACCCCTTGTTTATTATACTAACTTTTAGAGGCTCGGCTCTTCTAATTGGTACTCTCCTAAACTCCCTGGTCTTGTCCTTAGACCCTCACGTATTTTCCAAAGACACTCTCTTTGCAAAATACCGTAGAATCACATACTGGATTAGCGCTTAACCAGTAATCCAGAACTCGTGTTTCTTCATTGGCGCCATCCGTGGCCTTACCACAAATACTCTAAACAAAACAGCTTTAACAAACATACCTATAAAACCACATTTGAAAAATGAATACCTCACCTCCAAGAGTATTCTCACCTTCTAGGGTCGTCGAAGACATTACCGACACCACCTCAGCATCTCACCCAACATCTGGGGACCACGACAATAACCAACAACACCCCGTCGTCACCCCCAGAAACCTAGAATTCCAACTCACTGATCCAGCACCTCCAACCGAGGAGGAGATCGACGCCCTGAATAACGACTGGTATGAGAGCCAGAGACGTATTCTGGACGCTCAGCTGGAACGTCGCCGACGCACCGGCAAAGCAATCGCGGGTTCCTCCTCCAAACCACCCGCATGAACGACGGCTGCCGCCGGTCACGGGGAAGGTCCAGGGCAACCCCCTACGGACCAGGCCCGTGCAGAGCGCAACCAGTTCGACAACGACGACTATAACGAAAGTTCATGGGAGGACGATGCCTCCAGGGACTACCGCCATAGCCCATATTATAGGCGGGAACGCATAAACAGATACAACGACGACGCTCCCCTACAGGCCAACGACCTTCGCAGACAAATCCAAATTTACCCGGCGCATATCTCAAGCACCAATCCCGCTGCGACAACGCCTTCCGACCAACGTCAGAATATATGACGGTCTCACCGACCCTGGTGATCACCTCGGCATCTTTAATCAGGCCAGGGCCGTCATCGGATGGACCCTACCCGTCTGGTGCCGCATTTTCGCCCAGACACTTACTGGAGCTGCCAGGGTATGGTTTGACAACCTCCCCATTGGAAGCATTGACAGCTATGAACAGCTGATCGACAAATTTTCGCTCCATTTCAGCCAGCAGCGTCGCCATAAGCGCGACAAAAGCCAGATCTCCCTGTGCAAACGGAGAGACACTGAACCGCTCGAGAACTTTATCGTGCGGTTCAATAAAGAAGCACTCCAGTTGGGAACGGGGGACGAGGCAACTCGAACCTCCTTCCTAGCCAACGTCAATGACGACGGCCTTCAACACACCCTTCAAGAGAAAGATGGCGTCCCAGATTCCTGGGAAGAAGTTGTCCGCATTTCCAAGCTATATGCGGGCAACCAAAAAACAATGCGCCAACACCAATGTGGGAGCTCCAGCAAGAGCTGCAGCCGCGGCAACAACTGGGCATCCGTCTGGACCCGCATCTTAGGTTCCACCGATGAAGGCCGATACTCAACCTCCGGCGACGCCCGAAACTTAATCGGCAACAAACAAACGCGCGACCAGCGCAACAGCGGCCGCCGGAACCAAGACTGGACCCCCCCTTACAAAAACACCATCCCAGGTACTGTCACAGGTCCTCTCCACTGGCGAGGTAACCTTCAAGATCCTAAAACCTATGGGAACAAAACGAAAAAATATTGACACCACCAGATTCTGTGACTTCCACAAAGACGTGGGTCACGACACCGACAACTGTTACAGCCTCAAGATGGAAATCGAGGCGGCCTTACGCTCATGGAAGTTGGCCAATCTGCTCAAAAATGTCCGTGCAGGCGCACGCCGGGCAGACGAACCCGCCAAGGCCATCAAAGATATTAAAACACACCACATCCGCGGCGCGTACAACCGACAGTGCAATATGATGCACAACACCAAGCGGAGAACAAACCTCCCCGACATAGCGACCACGTCGCAACAACCAGAAACCGCAACAGTCAGAAACTGGAGGGAGGCTCAAGTCATCCTCCCCACAATACCAGGGGGCGCAAAATCAACAACCCCACTCACCATCACAGCACTGTTCGGGCATTACCGAACTTACAAAATGATGTACGATGGCGGAAGCAGCTTCGACATCATGTACCAACAGTGCTTCGATCAACTCGACGAGGAAGACAAAGCACGCCTGCAACCAGATGCACCCATTGCAGGTTTATTCAACGAGGTAATACACCCCATTGGTAAGTTTGACTTTACAGTCACACTTGATGACTGGACAAACACCCGCTCAGAAGTTTGCACCTTTCACGTCATCCTAGCCATCTCCTCATACGACATACTGCTGGGCAGACAAGGTCTGACAAACTTCAACTCCATCGCATCAACTCCTCACCAAACCATGGGTTTTCCAACACCCACGGGGATCGCATACATCCGAGGCAATCAAGAATGCCTCATGACAACCGACCCGGTCGACGATACAGCGCCGCCAGCGCCAGCCTCGCCGAAGGAAGAAGAATGGGTTCTCAACCCGGCTTTCACCGAACAAACCATTACCTTAGGGCGGACCCTGTCCCCCAAGTGAGAATACACCTAAAGCAACTATTGGTGGCAAACAAAGACATCTTCGCCTGGCAATCATCCGACATGGTCGGCGTCCCAAGACACATAGCCAAGCATCGTCTCAACACGTACAAGGACGCGCGCCCAGTAGCCCAGAAAAAACGACCACTGGGCCCTGACAGGGTCAAAGCCATGATCGAACAGGTCGATGACCTACTCGAAGCAGGCATCATCAGAAAATGCAACCACCAAACCTGGGTAGCTAACCCGGTCATGGTCCTCAAGAAGATTGGATCTTGGCGCATGTGTGTCGATTACAAAGACCTCAACAAAGCATGTCCCAAAGATCACTACCCCCTACCAGAAATTGACCTGAAGGTAGACTCGCTAGCGCCATTTAAATACAAATGCTTCCTCGACGCATATCGAGGATATCATCAAATACAAATGGCCTACGAGGACGAAGACCGAACGACCTTCAAAACAGATAGAGGGGTATACTGCTACACCAAAATGCCCTTCGGACTCAAGAACGCTGGCGCAACTTACCAACGCCTCATGGACCATGCCTTCATCAACCAGATCGGTGTCAACCTTGAAGTCTACGTCGATGACATGGTAATCAAAAGCACCCAAGAAGACACCATGCTAATGGACATCCAGCGCACCTTCGAACAGTTGCGCGATATCAAAATGAAACTCAACCTGGGGAAATGCTCCTTCGGAGCTGAAGAAGGAAAATTCCTAGGCGTCATTGTCATCAATGGCGGCTTCACGCCAAACCTGGAAAAAGTCCAAGCTATCCAACGCATACCATCACCAAACTCAATAAAGGACGTACAGACACTGATGGGACGCCTAGTTGCTCTTAACCGATTCTTATCAAACTACGCCTCTAAGTCTTTTCCTTTTGTCCACACCCTACGGAATGTACTAAAGAAAACACAGTTCCGCTGGACACCAGAAGCGGAAGTAGCCTTTCGTGAAATGAAGCAATGTTTAACTTACTTGCCAACTCTAACAGCACCCCTGCCTGAGGAACCACTTACACTGTACCTATCTGCATCAAAAAAAGCAATCGGCGCGATGCTAATGGTAGAACACCTCAAAGTTCAAACACCAATCTACTACATCAGCCGCACCCTGGCAGACGCAGAAACCAGATACTCAACAATGGAAAAACTCGTTCTTGCGCTTGTACATGCATCGCGACGACTAAGGCGATACTTCCAAGGACACCCAATCAATATCCTAACGGATTACAAAATCAACACCGTACTCTCCAAACCGGAACTCTCTGGCCGCCTGGCAAAATGGGCAATCGAGCTAGGCGCACACACCATAATCTACAAACCCAGACCCGCAATTAAAGGACAGGTTCGCACAGACTTCATCGCAGAAATTCCAGCAGATAAAATCCAAGACTACAAAGATGAGCAAGACCCCAAACCTATCCCAGACTCACGAGAAACATGGTCGCTATATACGGACAGTGCCTCCAAAGACCAGGGCGCCGGCGCAGGCTTACGCCTCGTCAGCCCTGACAAAACAGAATTCTCATACGCCGTCCGCATTGAGTTCCCGAGCACAAACAACGAAGCAGAGTACGAGGAATTTTTGGCAGGACTACGCCTGGCCAACAAAATGGGCGCAAGATACCTCAACGCCCATGTCGACTCTATGCTCATAGCAGGTCACATGAACGGCGTCTATGACGCCAAGGACCCAATCATGGCCTAATACGTCGACCAGGCCAAGCTCCTCACCAAAAAAATTACAACCTGCACAATCCTTCACATCAATCGAAGTGGCAACAAGGAAGCTGACGCACTCAGCAAGATGGCCTCCACGGCTTGGCCGCATATGGCCAAAGAGGTACGCATCGAAACTCTAGCTCAACCTTCAGTACCACTTAGACAGGTTAATATAACACAGACGGGCGTCGGGTCATGGATGACCCCGATCCAAGCATATCTGGCAACGGGAACCTTACCACCTCAAAAAGCGGAGGCCTGAAAACTCCAATACAAATCCCAGCACTACCAACTCATGAATGGAGTCTTATACCGACGCTCCTATCTCGGCCCACTCCTCAGATGTGTGGACATCGAGACGGCCATCCCCCTTATAAGGGAGATTCAACAAGGCATCTACGGCATCCACGCGGGCCCAAGAATGGTTGTCGCTAAGATCATGAACACCGGCTACTACTGGCCCGGAATGCGTCAAGACGCCGTCAAAATCTTGCGCACTTGCTTCAACTGCCAGCAACACGCACCAAATAGACTACGCCCAAAAAACGATCTGGTCCCGGTCACCGCCGCCTGGCCATTCCAGAAATGGGCTATCGATCTAGTCGGCCCATTCCCAATGGCCCCTGGAAAGATACAATACCTCATCGTCGCCGTCGACTACTTTACAAAATGAGTAGAGGCCAAGCCACTTGCCTCGATCAGCGCCGAACAGACCAAAAAATTCATTTGGGAATTCATCATCTGCCGCTTCGGCCTACCTATGGAAATTGTCACGGATAACTATTCACAGTTCGCAGACAAAAAGCTTCAAACCTGGCTAACACAACTAGGCGTCAGCCAGATATTCACATCCGTTGCCCACCCCCAAGGCAATGGTCAGGTAGAACGTATCAACAGGTCACTAGTCGAAGGCATAAAGACTCGCCTCAGGTCCAGACGAACAGGTTGGGTGGATGAACTCCCACACGTCTTATGGGCACATCGCACCCTCACAAAGACCAGCACAGGCGAAACCCCTTTCAGCCTAACTTATGGCTCTGAGGCCGTAGTACCCGCAGAAGTAACATTACCATCACCAAGGGCCCTCAACATCGCGCACACAGACAACGATCGAGAACTACGACTCAACTTGGATCTCTTAGACGAAAGGCGCGACATCGTCGCTATACGCGAGGCAAACTATAAAAAACAACTGGAGCGCTATTATAACTCCAAAGTCAAAGCCTACGCATTTAACATTGGAGATTACGTCCTAAGAGACAACTACGTGTCTCACTCCGAGCGCCCCGAAAAACTCGCACCCAACTGGGAAGGACCATACAAAATCTAACAAGTACTAGGAAAAGGGGCATACGCGCTAGAAAGACTTGACGACACACCCATATCAAGGTCATGGAATGTAGCGCAGTTGCGCCCATGCTACTTATTAAAATTTCAGTTTTCGGATAATCTGCTGCACCACCTTACACTTTGTCTATAGGCGCAAAAACCAATTACTTTACCTCTAACTTATGAAGCTAATTCACTCTTCATAAGACTTGACGTCAAAGATTGGCCATGTTCCTAACTTATGAAGTTAATTTACCCTTCATAACTTAGAAACAACAAACCTCTAGCCCTAAAAATTGTGTAGTTAATTTACCCTACTCAATAGACGCTAAGGTTACTTGTAACCTATGAAGACAATTCATCCTTCATACACACAGCAACACATCACATATACAAGAGCAGACAAAAGTAAAGCCAAAAGCATCATATTTCATTTCAATAAAAAGTCGGATTTACAAACAAAAAGGAAAGCTACAACCTACTGAGGAGGCTCATGCGCCGTCCCCGAACCACCCGCACCGCCAGCCTTCTCTTTTCCTTTCTCAGCGCGCTCACGCCCGGCACGCTCTGATTCCTCGACCCAATGCTTAAACTGAGCAATAGGGTCAGGGTCCGCCAGACACTGCCTCACGACCTGAAGCACCGGAAACTCCATCCTTTCGAGCTTCTCAAGCTCCTCCATCCGCAGCTGGTCGGTGTTCACATCCTGGAAAGGCTGCTCCTCAACTGGCGCCCCATCCTTGGGGGCCAGATAACCTTCCAACCAGCCACTATGTACACCTGTGGTACGCGCAGCATCGACCACCTCCGCGACCTGCTCACCCATCTTCGGCTCATTCCAGCACCGATCAAAAACCTACATCAACAAAATCAGCTACGTAAGTCAAAGCGAAGGATGAAACAAAGACACGGAAAAATAAATAAAAAACAAACTTACCACAGAGATCCCGTCAGACATAACCCACAGCGACTTCTCATAGGACGCCTTCTGCGCATCAAGCATTAGAGTCCTCTCAAGCTGCCACGCCTCTTTCTCCTTAACAAGATCATCAACCTGACCTTCCAGCTCAGATACCCGAGTGGTCATCCTCACTACATCGGCATCCTTTGCCTTCAGATCACCTACAACGGAGGCATACTTAGAGGACAACTCCTCCAACTCCTTAGCCTGCGCCGCCGATGCCTTCTTCTGATCCGCAAGCGCGGTCTCCACCCTCTGCACAAGCTGACGACGACGCTAACTCCGTATTTACTGTCGCTGTCGACTTCGCCCAAGTCTTCTGCTTCTCCGCTGCATCAGCATCCATTTGGCGCAGATCGGACTCTAGCTTCCGAACCTGCTCCAAAAGCCGCTTTCGCGCGGACTCGTACACCTCCTTCTCCCGAGCCAGACGGTCGGCCACACACGCAACCGCCGCCTGCTCATCCAAGAACTCCCCTTCTCCCCTATGAAGGGCGTACAAATTTCCCAGAGTCTGTGTTAGGTTCATACACATCTCTAAGAACAGAGTACCTCGGTTCTGAGACCGATGATGCGCACGCTCAGCTGGCGGCGACGCATAGCTAACAAATTCCTCAGCCACGAACGGGTTGAGGAATCGACAGCTTTCGGTTATACGCCACCTGGGCGTATAAACCGGAGCGTCCAACCTAAAGGAAGGAGCACTCGAAGACGCGGCAATGCCTTCAACCTTCTTCGATTTGGGATCATCAATCCCAACCCCCTGAGGCGACGTTTCCAGTACGTCCCTCTCACCTAAATCAACAAAGGAGGGCTCAGTCCGCGAGCCCTCGCCACCCTGAACGCCCATCCCTTGGGCCTTCTCCTTCTTGATCTTCACCAAGTCCTCATGTTGTTTAAACAACGCCAACCGGCGCTCTTCTTCCTCCTTCTCAGCCAAGCTGGCCGACCGAGCATCTTCAGCCTGCCTACGCTCCACCTCAACCTGGAGAACCCGGGCCTCTTCCCCCTTCTTCAAAGCGGCCTCAGCGGCGCGCTTCTCCTCCTCTTCTTTGCGCGCCACTTCAGCTGGACGCACAGCCTCAGCCCGGGACCTACGAACAAACAAGAAAGACGTATTAAAAACTTGACAAAATCCAACAAGACAAAGGACGCATTACAAAGTACTTACTGCTGAGCTTCTTCAAAGCCTTCTTGTAAAAAGGCTCACGCACTGGCGGCGGATCCAGCTCCAAGCCCTGCGGTGGATCAATATCTCCACCACCTAGCACCGCCCGCTTTGGAGATGGACCACCGGCCACGTCCTCCTCAACAACCTCCGCTTGTTTACGCTTGTGACCTAAAAACAATGAAAACAGGGATCAGCTCACAGAACACAAAGTACACAAACACAAAAAAGGTTAGAGTACTTACTCTCAGTAGTCACTCGCTTAGCAATACAGGGTTCACCAGTCTTCTCACCACCTTGCGCCCCGGCCGTTGATGCACTTGCTCCGCCGCCACCTGCAGAGCGACGTGCAAGGTGAATTAAACCAGACGACGAACCACTCGACTCGTCGTTGGACAAAAACACATAATCAATCTCGGCCGCCATTTTCATACACAATGGGTCAGGATTGATCAAAAAACCCACTGCAAGGTTAGAAGGCGCACCTTCCATCGGACCGGGGAACAGGAAATTCTCCACCTTCAACTCCAGCTCAGAAACCCCTCCCTCGGGTACTGCCAAGAAAGTGGTCCCGGTACGGGCGACAAACACCTCAAACAGCAACTCCCCTGTCAAACAACGCAAAAAAGGCATCAAAAACCAAAGGAATACAGAAAACATTAACAAAAACAAGATACTCACCTTCAACAGACAACAGCCCAGCCTCGCCAACGGGAGCCACATCATAGCCCTCCCTAACGCCCAGATGGCTCAATCCCAACAGACGAAGGATACCCTCCTCCAACTTATCCAAGTCATCCAGACGACTAGGATACGCAGAGAGCTCCTGGAACCACGCCTCATCTTGAAAATCCTTCACAACTTCAAAGGAAGGCGCCTTCTGCCCAGCGCGAAGCTCCAGCTTCGACATCTCTACTGGGATGACCTCTTTCTTTACAAAGAAGAAACACTTCTTCCACTCACGAAGAGTCTTAGGCGAGCTCTTCGGAACGATCAGAGTTACACTCTTCGATCTCTCCACAAAGGACACCCAGCCGGACTCCTTCACCTCAAGTTTGTAGAAAACGTTGAAGTGCTCGAATTCCAGCTCCCTCCTCAAAGACCGGCAGGTGGCCTCAAAGTGCATAACCCTCATCACCCCAAAAGGGCTCATCTGAGAAATATGCACCCCATACTTCTACAACACAGAGATGAGAAACCGGGACACCGGCAGCCGGAACAAACCTTTTTGAAAATACGCCTCGTAGAGGCATATCTTCCCCTCTAGGCAGTCTACCGGAGTCTGCCCTTTCTCCGGCAACTCCGGTTCCCACTCTCGTAAAATATTATATTTCTTGACCAAAGACCGGAATTTGTCTTTGGACCAAGAAATCTAGGCGTCCTTCATTGCCAGTTCGGCCTTCTTGTCTTCAGACGACATCTTCAACAATGAAAAAGAAGAAAGAAAACTTTTTTTTACAGATGACCGGAGAATATAACAGACTCGCCAGAGGAAAAATTTTTTGGAATGAGAGAATGAAATGAAGAAAGGCATGGAGGGCACATATTTATACCCATCGCATTTAATGCAATGGCAGAAAGAGAAATCATCACAAACAGGCTTTTCGCGCAAAGGTCCAATAGCAGGCAGACACGTCAGACAGCCCACGTAACCAAACGGCACACGCGCGGCGCGTGGCCCACTCGCCTGATGATTGTTCTACCCCAGCTGGCAAACGATGTCGATGCTCGACACGTGTACGCCCACGTTCAAACCCACCACTAACAGCTGTCCCCATGCACCAGATGCACGACACGTGGCGGCCTAGCAACTCAACATTCACAGTAACTGTCAGACACGATCTCCAAGGAAGGTGTACCAACCGTCAGCCACGTCTTTTCAACTTTAAACATTCCCGCCTTGAATTCACACAAATTCCAGAGAGACAAATTCAATGCGGAGTAAATGCAGGCGCCGACTACAACAAAAGTTTGAAAACTTTAACTTCCACAGGTTCTGACCGCGCAGAAAGGCCCAACGCCTATCCAGGCTCCACGCCTGCGCGCCAGAACCAAATTTTTGCAAAATTATATTTTCACAAGTTCTGACCGCGCAGAAAGGCCCAACGCCTATCCTGGCTCCACGCCTACGCGCCAGAACCAAATTTTAGCAAAATTATATTTTCACAAGTTCTGACCGCGCAGAAAGGCCCAACGCCTATCCCGGCTCCACGCCTACGCGCCAGAACCAAATTTTTGCAAAATTACATTTTCACAAGTTCTGCCCGCGCAAACTGGCCAGACGCCTTTATAGGCTCCACGCCTGCGCCCCAGAACCAAAATTTTGAAAATTTTAACTTTCACAAGTTCTGACAGCGCAAACAGGCCTGACGCCTATCCCGGCTCCACGCCTGCGTGCTAAAACGAAAATCAGGAACATTTTTTCTAGAATAGTGGAAGAAATAACAGCCCTGCCCCTGCTCGGACCAACTCATAGGCCCCACACACGCTCATTCCGTCATACGCCCGCAGCTTGATCACTGTGCGCGCACCAGTTGACGAAGGTTATACAAAAAACACACGTCCACTTTGATCACATGAAAACCCAGTGACGACTGGATGTAACCTAAAGTACACTTGTGACAATCAAGTCCAACACTCCCCTACCAGAAGGCGCAGAAAAGCACTGGACTGGGGGGACTTGAAGGGATATGGTATCAAAACATTATAAATACCATACCATCGCCCAACTAGAACCGGCATCACCTGACGTCCATCCGCCCGTTTTACGTCAGCGGAACATCTGGCGTCCACTCGCCCGTTCTACATCGGCGATTCAACTGGCATCCAACGGACGCCAGTAAGCGGCGCTACCCGCCCGTTTTACGTCGGTGATACACCCTGGTGCCCAAACGGACGCCAGGCGCAACATCGTTCGCCCGTTCTACGTCAGCGGACTTAACGTACTACGAAGCTTCTCCATCAAGCCAAAGGAAGCTTCGCCAACACAACTGGAAGATACCTTTTTGGGGTAGCCTTGGGACTCACCCCTGCCCCAGACAAAATATCTCTGACACAGCAGGCGGCTCGTCAGAGTTCCTCTCCAATCAGAGACTGCTCCCAGTCTGACGAACAGAAAGGATGATGACGTGGCGGCCTCTCAGCCAAGATATCTTCCTGACAAGCAGACTTTCTCAACCTGTCTTGAAGTCCAAGAAATGTATGATTACTCACTGCCCTCGGTCTATCAATGGGCGCCACGTGTACCAACCGCCTGGACGGTAACATCCCCCCTTAGCATTTTACTTTCTCCTTTTTATCAAAACTCACTTGCACCAAGTGGGCTTAAGGACTTGGGCCGGATTATGGAGACGCCTCTACCTGGGCCGGTCCCCATTAAAGGTAGAGGATGGGCTGAGAAAGTATGGGAGCTAGGTACTATAAAAGGAGGAGCTCCTTCTCCTTTTATTGGCATCTAATATCACATACACTTTCACTCAAGAAGAATATGAACTCCTTCGTGTCTTTTTCAACCCCTTGTTTATTATACTAACTTTTAGAGGCTCGGCTCTTCTAATTGGTAGTCTCCTAAACTCCCTGGTCTTGTCCTTAGATCCTCACGTATTTTCCAAACACACTCTCTTTGGAAAATACCGTAGAATCACGTACTGGATTAGTGCTTAACCGGTAATCCAGATTTCGTGTTTCTTCACACATCTATTTTCATATGTATATTTTTATGTATTTTATGAGCTTTTTGTGTGTCTTGAGTCATTTTTAGTTATTATTTGTATCTTTAGCTTTTTATAGGTTTTTATAGATTTTTATTAGTTTTGGTCAGTTTTAGTATTTATTTTTGTATTTTGTAGGTGTTCATGGACGTTGGAGCATAAACGAGCAACTTTGGTCGAGCCAAGAACAACCGAGCCAGGAGCATGAAGTTATAATAATAATAATAATAATAATAATAATAATAATAATAATAATAATAATAATAATAATAATAATAATAATAATAATAATAATAATAATAATAAAAGAAAAAGGAATTGACTTGGGCTCGCAGCCCAAGCCAAACAAAACCACAATGTCGAAAGTCGGTTACGAAGATTAGGATGGATATATATTGTTTCATACTCAGTTTCACGGTCTTGAAGAGGAGGATGCTCCAACTCACTTGTCTCGTTTCGTCCGCATCTACAAGACTTTCAATCTTGCGAATGTTCCCATTGAGACCATTTATATGCATCTGTTCCCGTTTTCTCTCTCAGGCCGCGTTGCTACTTGGCTTGAGTCTCTTCCTCACGGGGGTATTACCACTTGGGACGGTTTGCGCTGTAAGTTCATGAAGAAATATCATCCTCCGTCCAAGGATGCTCGTGTTAGGGAACACATCCACTCGTTTCGCATGGAAGCTGATGAGCCTTACTACATGGCTTGGGAGCGGTTCCAGAATCTGCTGAGTAAATGTCCTCAGCATCGCTTGTCCGACTGGGCCCTTGTAGAGAAGTTCTGCAATGGGCTTACTTATGAAACTCAGATGCGTTTTAACACTACTGCATAGGGACATGTCATGGAAAATATGGATATTGATGCAGCTAATTCTATGTTTGAGAGCTTCACTCTTTCTGAGCAGCAGAGCAAGCAAGCTGTTAGGAATTCCACTCCTACGACTAGTAACACCTCCCCCCACTACTCGAGGTGTCTATCAGGTTGCTCCTGATACTAGTCTTGCTGCTACTGTCGAGTCTTTAGCTAGGGAGGTTAAAGAGCTTAGGTTTAGGATGGAGAGATGTGAGATATGTCGGGGGGGGGGGGGACATGATACTTCTGAATGCCTAGTTTCTTCTCCTGAACAGGTCGATTCCTTGAATTCTGGGTGGCTTAGACCACCATTCCAAAACTAAAACTCATCTTCTGGTCCGAATTGGAGAAATCAAAACTCCAATTGGCTAGGTGGTAACTCTTCGAGGTATCCACCACGCCAGAATCTCCACCAGGATCCCAATCCCAGGGATGCCCCGAAATTTTCTAATCATACTAAGAGTGATCTGACCTCCCTCTTGGAAAGGCAAACCGCTCAGTTGGACCAGCAGGCTAAGGTTCAAGCTAAAATGTTTTCCTTGCTTCGTGACCATGCCACCTTCTTTAAGGGACATCAGGTTGCCTTCCAAAGGCTAGAGAAAGAGGTGAAAGATCTTGCTTTACAGGTAGGTGAGCGACCTCCTGGGGGACTTCCTAGTAACACTGTCAATAATCCTAACTCCTCTGATTCATCGTTTAGGCAGCATCAGGCGAAAGCCATCACTACTAGGAGTGGGAAGGGGGTAGATGATTCGTTACCAGTAGGAGAGGATAAGTCTGTTGATGAGGGAGTTGAGAGAGAGACACCAGCTGGCGAGGTGCAACCTAGGCTCCGCCCAGCAAGTACAACACAAACCAGCGGGTCTCAAGGTGAGAAGAGAGATGACACTCCGGTGAAGGCCTACAAGCCTAAACCGCCATTTCCTGGTCGACTTGCTAGACCAGATGATTCTGATCAGTACTGTAAGTTCCTGGATATGCTGAAAATGATCCAAGTGAACTTACCATTTGTTGAGGCTCTTTCAAAGATGCCTAAGTATGCCAAGTTTCTGAAAGATTTGCTCACAAACAAAAAGAAACTTGAGGAGATCTCTTCTGTTACTCTTACTGAGCAGGTTTCTACAGCGCTGCAGAATAAGCTGCCCCCAAAGATGACTGATCCAGGTAGCTTTACCATTCTCTGTCTGATAGGGAATCTCACCGTTAGTAATGTTCTTGCAGACCTTGGAGCTAGCATTAATTTAATGCCCTACTCTGTTTTTGCTAGGCTCAATGTAGGAGAGCTGTCTCCTACGCGCATGAGTATTCAGCTCGCCGACAGATCGGTGAAGTTTCCACGCAGGATAGTGGAAACTTGTTTGTTAAGGTTGATAAATTTGTTTTCCCGATGGATTTTGTTATACTGGACATGGACGAGGACTCACTGGTTCCACTCATTCTTGGTCGTCCATTCTTAGCCACTGCTCGTGCTATTGTCGATGTCTTTGATGGCAAACTCACTCTTCGAGTTGCCGACGAGCAGGTTACTTTTAATGTTCAGTACTCCATGAAGCACCCTAACCAGAAAGATGATACTCTATACTTCATTGATTCGTTCAAGACTCAGGTGGGGAGCTTTCTCACTAGCTTCTACGAGCGAGACACCCTTGACACACAGATGCTCGGTACCGAGTATAAAGGGTGCATTGAGATGACTGAGTTTGATCTTGAGCGGGACATGTCTCCACCCGCTGTCAGTCTCACCTTTCTGATGAGGCCTCCCAGGTTTACGAGACCACTGGCTCGGAGAGACCTCTAGAGACACCATCACTTGAGACACCCCCTACCCTTGAGCTTAAGGAGTTACCATCTCATCTAGAGTATGCATATTTAGGGGAGGACTCTCAGTTGTCTGTCATCATATCATCTGAGTTGACGGAGGATGAGAAAGAGAGGTTGTTGTGTGTACTGAAAGAACACAAGCGTGCTATTGCGTGGAAGCACTTTGACATTAAGGGCATCCACCCTTCTTTTTGCAAGCATAAGATTCTGATGACTGAGGAGTTTATGCCGGTTGTGCAGCCTCAGCGACGGCTAAACCCGAACATGCAGGATGTGGTTAAGAAAGACGTGATTAAGTTGTTAGATGCATGTTTAATTTATCCAATCTCTGATTCATCTTGGGTGAGTCCTGTCCAGGTTGTTCCCAAGAAAGGGGGAATGACGGTTGTCACGAATGAGAGAAATGAGCTCATATCCACTAGGACTGTGACCGGATGGTGAGTTTGCATTGACTATCGCAAACTCAATGACGCCACCCGCAAGGACCACTTCCCCTTGCCCTTTATTGATCAGATGCTTGAGCGTTTGTCGGGTCAGCAGTTTTACTGCTTTCTGGATGGTTTCTCTGGTTACTTTCTGATCCCTATTGCACCTGAGGATCAAGAGAAAACCACATTCACATGCCCCTTTGGCACTTTTGCGTATCGACGCATGCCTTTTGGGTTATGTAATGCCCCGGCCACGTTTCAGCGATGTATGATGGCGATTTTCCATGAGTTGATCGAGGATTCCATGGAGGTCTTCATGGATGATTTTTCTGTCTTTGGGAGTTCCTTCGATCATTGTTTACAGAATCTAGAGCGTGTTCTTACTCGGTGAGGAGACGAACCTGATGCTTAATTGGGAAAAGTGTCACTTCATGGTTCGTGAGGGTATTGTGCTTGGGCACAAGATTTCACAGGCGGGGATTGAGGTTGATAGAGCTTAAATCGACACTATTTCCCAACTCCCGCCGCCTACTTCTGTGAAGTCTATTCATATTTTTCTAGGTCACGCAGGTTTTTATAGGCGTTTCATTAAGGATTTTTCTAAGATTGCCCGCCCGATGACCCAGCTTCTTGAGAAAGATCGACCATTCGAGTTTTCTGCTGAATGTGTCAAGGCATTTGAGTTGTTGAAGGAGCGTTTAGTGATTACTCCCATTCTGGTCTCTCCAGATTGGACTCTTCCTTTCGAGATCATGTGTGATGCTAGCGACTTTGCTGTTGGGGTTGTGTTGGGCCAGCGTAGGGACAAGCACTTCCATCCCATTTACTACGCTAGCAAAACACTCAAAGATGCCCAAGAGAATTACATGACGACAGAGAAGGAGTTGCTAGCCGTCGTCTTTGATTGTGATAAGTTTAGGTCGTATCTCGTGCTTTCTAAGACTATCATTTTTACTGACCATTCCGCTCTTAGGCATCTTTTCTCCAAGAAAGATGCAAAGCCTAGACTGATTAGGTGGATCCTTTTGCTTCAAGAGTTTGGTATTGAGATTAGGGATAAGAGTGGAGCTGAGAATGTAGCTGCGGATCATCTATCTTGTTTAGAGAATCCGGAGTTAGAGAGAGGTAGGGAAGAGAGGATTAGGGATGATTTTCCTCATGAGAGTTTGATGTCTGTGGTATCTAGGATCTGTAGGGACTTCCCTTGGTATGCCGACATAGCTAATTACTTAGTTTCGGGTGAGTTTAAGAGTGATATTACTTTTCAGGAGAAAAAGAAATTGATAGCCGACTCTAAGTACTACTTGTGGGATGATCCTTACTTATTTAGGTTAGGACCAGATCAGGTTTTGAGGAGATGTGTGTTTTGTGAGGAGACGAGAGATATCCTTAGGCACTGTCATGAGGGTAGAGTAGGATGTCACTACGGGGCGGATAATACCGCCAAACGCGTGTTTGATGCGGTTTTCTATTGGCCAACCATTTTTAAGGATGCCCATGAGTTTGTGAGACATTGTGATTCATGTCAGAGGACCGGTAATATCTCATCCCGTAATGAGATGCCCCAAAATCCCATTCAGACCATTGAAGTATTTGATATGTGGGGCATTGATTTCATGGGTCCGTTCCCCAATTCTCGTGGGAATAGATACATCCTAGTTGCGGTTGACTATGTTTCTAAGTGGGTGGAAGCTCAAGCTTTGCCTACAAATGAAGCACGGGTTGTTGTGAGGTTCTTAAAGACACTGTTTTCTAGGTTTGGTGCTCCTAAGTCCTTGATTAGTGATCGTGGTACACACTTTTGCAATGACTAGATGGAGAAAGCTTTGAAACTCTATGGGGTCACCCATCGGCTTTCTACGGCTTATCATCCACAAACAAGTGGTCAAGTGGAAAATACCAATCGCGGGATCAAGAGAATCCTAGAGAAAACTGTGGGGCAGAACCGAAAGGATTGGTCAAATCACCTAGAGGATGCATTATGGGCTTTTCGCACCGCATTTAAGACACCGATAGGCACCACTCATTTTCGGTTAGTTTATGGGAAAGCGTGCCATTTACCGGTTGAGTTAGATCATAAGGCGTTTTGGGCATTAAAGAGGGTGAATTTAGATCTGGATAAGGCAGGTAAGCATAGTTACCTTCAGTTGCATGAGTTAGAGGAGTTGAGGGATGATGCTTATATGAGATCGTGGGATTATAAATAGAAAACTAAGAAGTTGCACGATAAGCGTATGAAGATAGTGAAAGAATTTAAGTGTGGGGAGAAAGTGTTACAGTATAATTCTCGTCTTAGGTTGTTCTCTGGAAAGCTTAGGTCGCGTTGGACGGGTCCTTATGTTGTTACACAGGTTTTTCCCTACGGTACGATTGAGATTGAAGGCAAGGATGGCCAGCAATGGAAGATGAACGTCCATAGGTTGAAGCATTATGAGGATGGATGAGCGTTGATGAGGAGGTGGAGGTTTCGGACCTCCCTGAGATCAATCCCGAGTAGGTTTGTGAGAGTGTGGGGATACCCCCAAGTGTAGAGTTTGTATATTCTTTTCATGTTTGTTACTTAGTTGCGTCGTCTTTGTGTTTTTGCTTTTATTATGAGTCTAGGTTGGTAGTTTGAGTCTTTTTATTTTATTTTTTTTAGTTCGGTATTCTGCTGGGTTTTTGTTTTATCTTGTGCAGATTTGGATTGTACCGCTCGTACTCAATCTCCATTCGGGCGATTCTGGAGTTGTACGTTATATTGAAGCAACCTGAGAGTTTACCCTTGTGTTAGAGCCGATCGCGAATGAAATGTTATACGATCGAGCTGGACAGGACTAGTGTTTTGGAGCTTACGGAGAAAAAGAATTAACTAGCTAAGTCCTTTCCAATTTGCCCTCGTCTTTTTATTTTTGTATGAGAATTCGATTTAGGATCGTAATCACGAATCGTGATCTCACGAATACCAACCGTAGGGTGCGGAATCCCCTCCGATCGTGCAAAATGATTCAGAAATAAACGTAATCAATCGTGATGAAAACAGATAACGAATCACCGAGCAATTTCCATAACTTTACTCGTGTATTAGATCAAAATATTAACAATTACAATTCAAACTTAGACCTAATACAGAGAATATCACACACACACAAACTGGGAAAAGCTCAAATGAAAACACTCTCTCCAAAATAATAAACTTTTCCCTATTTATAGACTTCCACCTTCGCCCCTTTCAGGAGGTCGAAGGTGTACATTCGACCCTTTAAAGGTTCGAATGAAGCCTTCTTCAACATTCAATCTACATTCGACCAAAGGTAAACTACATTCGACCACTCGACTGGTCGAATGTAACTTCAAGCTAAAATCTTGGTCGTTTTTCTGATTATCTGAACCTTCGACATTCTGTACTGGATCACTAGCTAAGGACATACATGAATAATACATTTACAATCTCCCCCTCGGACCTAGCTAGTGATGTACCAAATCAGAAAGTTATCAAGTCTTCAAGTCTTGATCTTATCGTCTTGAACGACTTGAAAACTTTCCATCTTCTTGCACGTTTTTGTCGAGGTTCTTGTCTATCTCTGCAGTTAGCTTCGAGATCTCAGACAGACTCAAGAAATCTTGGCTTTGTCATTTGTTGGTCCAGAGATGAAGACAGAAATCAATCTTGAATTCTTTGATCTTCAGTCATTTCTTTCTCAACCTCTGACTAAATTCTGTTGTTCTGGTGATCTTGATGTTCAGGTTTGGGTCTTGTTCAGTTACACACTTTGTCGATGAATCTTGAGGAGTGCACCTGTTGTGTTTGATTCTGCAGAAAAATTTACTAAAAACTGCACAAACTACAACCAGCGTTAGACACGACAAAAATCTCGGAAGTACTCTTCACATTCCTTTTGACCCTCAATAGTTCTCCCCCTGAACTATTAAATATTTTTAATATGCACCAGAAACTTGAAAATTTGCAATCTTTTTCAACTTTTAAGTATCTGAGCATTCATATTAAGTATCCCATCATCGGTTATCGAAAATAAAGTAGACACAAAACATTTTGATTTTTCAGAGTTTATGCTAAAACACACCAAAAATCGTTTTGAATTTTTAAATGGAATTGCATAAAAGTAAACTGAACATATTTTTGTGAATTTTTCGGTAAGAGGATCATATCAGTATTGAAACAGTCAGTCAAAACTCTTTCTGATTAATTTTCTATTTTTGACATTGAGCATCCTACAACCATTACCAGTATGTTTGTCCACTTAAACTAAAAATCATTATTCATTGTTCAGCATTTCAGATACATTATGATAATATTATATACTGAAAAATCTATGGTCCCCGCACACGCGACACATTCCCGTATCAAGAATTGCACAAAGTTTCATCGTAACGCGTGATTATATTGTAGTTATCCGTTAGTTACAAGGTATGAGGCACAGTGGTGACAGGTCGGCAAATTAATGCTTCAAAGCAACTTATGCACTCAACCAGGGTGAGGACTAATATCATACACGATTTTCATCATAGTATTGATACGATGCATTACATAATCTTTGATTATCATCACACATGTTAAGTTTCTCATTCGGTAACTTAAGGATTTGTCATTAAAGATCTTTTGTTAAGATATCCTGACTGATCTAGGTCCATAAATCAATACGACAAAAGATCAGTTAGGCTATCCCTAGATAACTAACAATTTAACGACCCGAAACCTCTGATTTTGGCAATTTATCAAACGAAATTTCGGTACTAAGACCATATGCCAACGAAACGTTGATCCACATGATTATCAGTTAATGTTTTTAGGTTTATATCCCATGCTGAACTTTAACCTTTGATTTCAAGCCTACCAATATATAATTGTAGTGGCTACTCAATGTTTATTCATTTTGTTTTCAGATTAGTCTGACAATCCACTGATGTACTATCATCTCCTCTTTTTCTCCAGGAAAACTCATTTTTGATTTTCTATTTTATTTTTAATTTTGATTTTTCTGAAATTTTCTCCCCCGAAAAATCTAAAAATAAGCATATTTTTGGATTTTTCAACTTTTGAAGAAAAACAAAATAAAATGATATCCGATGAGGTTTACTTATTGAGTTTCAAAAACCATTTTCTCACTCAGATTACTTGACTCAATAAGATCTTTCAAATAGTAAAACCATTAACAAAGATAAGAGAGTTTAGAATAAACCGTTTGTTGCATCTGTTGTAGAAATCCAAAACCTGAGAGCAATTGCATGAGATTGCAACGTTTTCCGACTTCACAGGTAGTAAACAAACGACAAACACTCTCCTTTCTTTTGAAATCATGTTTTCCTTTTCAAATCCCTTCCTTGACCTTCACCTCTCCAATAAATAGCTTGTATATAGATGCTCCACTATCAACTATCAAAAGATAACTAATAGGTCTGTCTGGAACAATCTGCACACTTGTTGAATAATTAGCACGAGAGAGGTACCCATCCCTTCACAATGATGGGTCGTCCAAGGTCATCAATCCTTGGAACATCAATCCATTCTCCTTTTGAAAAATCAATTGGTTTTTCAATAGATTGATTTGAAGTAGAAATTGCTATTGATTTAGAAAGTGATTTGGGTTTCCAAACACGTTCAGAGTTTATTTTAGACTTTGTTGAAATCGTTTTGATTGTTGACTTTTCAGGTTTCATGTTTGACACCTGCTTCTGAATTTTGTTTGGAACCTTCTCAGACTTAACTGATAAAGGTCCAGGTTTAGAGTTATTCTTAGGCTTAGCCTTAGAACTCCCCCTTACCTTAGCAACCCGTTCACTATCTACATTTTTGTTCAAGGCAATCTTGTTACGATTGTCATACACAACCTGTTTCCCTTTTTGTTTCTTGATTGATTTTGGGGATATAGACTTTTTGACATTGCCTGAATGTTTAGCAAATTTCACTTCAGTCTTTTTCTGTTTAACATACGGACAGGCAGCAACTAAATGCTCACACTCTCCACAGTTATAACAAGACCTATATTCCACAAAATCACATGCATACCCTTCATCCCAATACCAGTAGGGACAATAAGCAGCAATATGACCAACTTCACCACATTCAAAACAGCTTCTCCATTCAACATAACCATGAAAATACTGTGGTGAGTTGTTTCTTCATTAACCATCAAATCGAGAGTGACTTTGAGAATCATAAAAGTCATGTGTTCTAGATGAAGAACCTTTTGAATTCTCATGATAAGAGTTTTTCATCTGATCATTGCCTTTCGATTTGTTTGGTTTTGATCCTTTTGCCCTAGGATTTTTCTTTGTGTTCCCATGCTGATCCTTTTTATTCTCATGTTGGTTAGGACTGAATTCAAAACGTAAATGATCAAATTGATTTCTAAATTGATTTATCAAATCATTATTATCGACAAAGATACATTTATGTAACGATTGTTCGATATTATCAATTGGAAAATCTTTATTGAAAATCAATTTGTCATGTCCTACCAACATATAGGATCCTTCAATTCCTTCAGGAAACTTGAATATGGGTTTTTCTTCATATTCAGTTTCTGAAGTGACAACCACATTTTCATTTTTTTACTTCAAGTTTTTATTTCACCTCAGAATTAGGATCAACAACACAAGGTGTTGTGATTTCCAACTCTGATGTGGAATTATTCTTTGAAATGGTGTTATGAAGGTCAGAAATCTCTTTCTTAAAAGATTCAATTTGATTCATAAAATTTCATTCATTATTTGCCAAAATTTTATTTTCAATTTGAAATCTTTCAAGTTTATTTGTTAAGTTCTGTTTGTCCTCAAGAAGTTTCAGCACTTCATTTTTCAATTTGACACAATCAGAACAATTAGCACATTCAGCATTAACCTTAGCGTCTGAATTATTACCATTCTCAGAACCATACTCAGAATTTTCATCAACATTTGATGCATTACTTTCTCTTGATTCACTCTGTTCTGAACTCGTATCAGAACTTAAATCACTCTTTGACAATTCACTTGAATCATCATTTCCCATTTGTTTGACAAGACACACAACATTACTTTTAACACTTTCTCTGTTAATACACTCATTCACATTAACCATTTTATCAGTTGGTTGCACAGCTGGTCGTGTAACAGATGTTGAATCTAAGATGCAACAACTTGTTCCCATGTTAGCTTTTGTTGCATTGCAGCTTTTATCTGATCATCAGTTCTTGATATAGCCAAGTAATTTATCATTTTTCAACAAAAATTATTTCAAAAATTTTCTAAAAATAGGCTTACCCAAATTTTCGATAGAAAATTTTTAAAATTTTTTTTTTACACCTTAAAATTTGAAAAATATTATCCGAATATTCGTAGGTTCGAATGTGGAAGTTGTATGTGCGTGAAAGGATCGATAACAAACAAAGATTGATTAAACAAGTTAGTTTTAGGTGCGGAAACCCTAAAACTAAAATAATAATCAAACAGATTCAAACACACAGATCATCATTTTCAAACGTTTTCATTAATAAATCACTCGATTACACGTTGAAATATAGATACAATCAAGGTATGAACGATAAACGAGTTTAACAAAACACTAGAGAGAGTTTCTGAAAGTGGAGGGAATACTAATGATCAAAAGTTACATTCAAAAATCAAACTTGTCTATTTATAGACTGCACATTCGCCCAAATTGATTGTGCGAATGTGCAGGTTCACCCAAATCAACTGGTCGAACCAAGTTCTACTATAATCTAAGTCTTCATTCGTCCATGCTGTCTTCCTTCGCACCTTTCAAGCTTCCTTCGCACCTATTAAAACTCTCCTTCGCACCTTCGATATTACCAAAACATAATGTGTTGTACAATCCAAAGCTTTAGTCGCACTTTTGCATCTACAAACTCCCCCTCGACTATTGCTTGGATTGTGTTCGTCTTTGTTCGTCCATTCTTATGTTCATCAGTCTGATGTGTCTTTGAATCTGCTGTTCTTTTGTCAACACCGGTTCATGAAATTGCTTTTGCTTCTTCGTTTTCAGCTCTGGCACCTTTTGCTTCTCCACATACTTTCCCAACTTCTCATCATAGTCACATCCAGCATTGATATCATACGCAAAGCATAGAAATGTCCTCATGTGAACAGTTTATCAACCACATGGGATCAAAGATATGCACTTTCTTGTAGTTCGACTCTTCGTCTTTCAACACAATCACGGCCTCTGCAGTCTTCCAATCATAATACCACCAGATGAAGTCTTTGGCGAAGTGTTGTGGGATAGGCATCAAAGGAATCTTTTTCAACACTCGTGGTGGTTTGTATTTTAACGTCACCTTGGGCATACCAGTTATCAAATCAATATCCTTCTTATGAACAATTCGCTTTGGATATTGTGGTGTAAACAAGTCCCACTTGGTTCGGCTTTCTCTAGTCATCTTCTCAGCAAAGTAAGTAATCTGACTATTTGACGCTCCCGTTAAACGGTGACGACAAATATCACGGATTGCCCAATAAGGAAGGGTCTTCAAGTGATGAAACTTGTCGAAATACAAGATCCCCTTCTCCCACTTTACTGCGAAGCATCTCAACTCTTTAACAAATTCCAGGCCAATGCACGACCTTTGAAAATCCCATTGTGAAGTTTGTAAAAGCTTCCTTGAATATCAGGTTTCGGACGATTGTTTTCCTTTTCTTTCAACTTCTTCAAAAATTCTTTCAAACTCTCTGACTGCTCGAACCGTGGCTTGTCATGCCCTTTAAAGATTTCATCTTCAAACGCTTTGCTCTTTTCTTTCGCTAGTTTCTCGGCATGGTTTAACAATTCATCTGAGAAAGAAAATCCACAATCTTGATTTGTCCTGAAATATTGTGGATATTCCTCGCTCGTAATGTCTTCCATTTCAACTTCCTTGAATGCATGAACATCATGATCATCCGAATGATTTCCAGTTTCTTTCTCAGGAATCTTTGGAATAAAGTTGTCTGCAAGTAATTCTTCCAACGTCTTGCCTACTTGCTTTGCTAAACCTTCAAGTATTTCTTTTGAAATTGCCGCAGAAACTTCGCCATCCTCAAGATCAGGGTCATCAAACTCCAACTCGAATAGTTTATTGTTTGATTCAAATATTTCTGGAAACCTGCTAGTCATGTCGATCGTCCAGACTCGATCAGTGAGCATCTGGCGATACATGTTCTTATCATCTTCAGACAGTGACTGCAATTTCTCATTCTAGAAGATATCTTCATCAACATTTTCACCAGGAGCCTTAGAGCTCGATTCACCACCCTTATCTGAATCACGCTTCTCATATGTAAATTTGTCAGCGTCATCATCATCGTCATCACTACTATCATCAAATGCAGAGCCGTTACCATCACTCGAACCATCATCTGATCCTCCATCATCCTTATCATCCTTCTTCTTCTTCTTCTTTGTATCGTTTCCAGCATCTTCATCAAGTTCATCATCTTCTTCTTCATCAGATAGTTCATAATCAACTTGATCTTCTTCTCTTTCTTTGTCTACTTCACCAGCTTGAAGTTGAGGAGCTTGAGAGTACAAGTTCTTGATCAGATCATCCATATGCTTGTTACTCTTTTTCAGCTGTTTATTCTCCTCCTTCAAAACTATGATCCTCCTGGTGTTTCGTTGCTCATGTTTCAGCAACTTCTTATTTTCTCTCTTCAATCTCTTGATTGTCTTCTTTAAGGTCTCATTATCATCTGCCGATGTGACTACGACCTCCAACATCTTCTTATCATTAGACTTTAACTGCTCAATCTCCGTTTGTTGTTTGTTAATCAGATTCATCATCTCAGACAGTCTCTGATTCACAGCAGTCATAATATCACTATCCACCGAAACTTTTGTCTTCTTTGGTGGTTCAACAGCATCAGGCAGTTTACCTTTTCTGATCTTCTTGAGCACATTATCCAATGCCTCATTAACATCATCCATAGGTATTTCTTCAGTTTGTTGTGTGCTTGATGTTGCCGCAGTCTTCTGCTTCTTTTGAGCTGGTGCAATAACCGGTGATTTAGAACTTGTAGCTGGTAGCAGTTTCTTACCAGCTATCAAAGATTCTATCTCTTTCTTTCTCTTGATGCTCGGCTTCTCCTGTTTCTTCTTTTCTTTCCTAGCAGCTTGCACAGGAGAACCAACAAACGTCTCATCAACATTCAAATTCAACTCTTCTACATCAACGGGAATAGGACTTTTGTTCCCTTGATCCTCAACATTCTGGCTAGCAGACGCACCAGCCTCAGTGGCCTTGGGCATGGTTGTCTCTACCGTTTCAGCATCAGAATTCCATTGTTCTTCCTCAATCGTTTCTTCTGAATCAACAGACGCTTCATCAACTATGTGTAAACCCTTTTTCGCCATCCTCTTATTTCTTCTTTGAGTGTTTTTCTTCTTCTCTGGTTCAGAAACCTCTATCCTTATCTCTTGTTTCTTTGACTTCCCACTCTTTGCGCCAACATTCACAACTTGTCTTTTGCGCTTAGCATCAGGATCAACATGATGTAAAGGATTATCAGGATCAGAATCACTGTTTACATTCCTTACAAGCCCCTCACCCGGATCTGTGTAATCCACTCTAGCTAGGTGTCCAAATAAACGTCTTACTGGAGGACGTTCTTCAACAGACAACCCTTTATACGCTTTCATCCTAGCGAGTGTATTCAGTGACATGTGTTCCTGAACAACAATGTGTTTAGGATCTCTCTTCAGCTCTTTATACTTGTGATCAAATATCATTTGGAGGAAACGAGGATAAAGTAGAAACTTGAGATTCCTCGTGCCGTTTACAGGCTCCAGTAAATGAGACATCAGCATGCCAGAGACATTGAACGGTTTGTTCAATACTAAAGCAACCATCATAGAACTGATGCTCTTCCTCATCAAATCATAACCTCCCGCTGCAGATCCGAAAACGTGAATCAAAACGTGTGCCAGATACTTGAATTGTGGGCACAGTTTTCCTTTATGCAATGAACCGTCGGTGATTGGTCCATTGTACATCATCCTGAGGAAGCACTGTCGCTGATCCATGAATGTAAACTACTTTGGATCTTTCAGATCATCATTGAGATTCAATGCTTCTCTCAAATCCTCTTCGCACACAATGACTCGTTGTCCTTGAATTTTTCTTGTCAAACAGGATTCGCACTTCCAGAAGTCAAGTTTAGCATTCGACCAGAATTCATGTATCATATCCCTGTATATAACTGTCGGCGTAGCAATGGCATCAATCACCCTACTTCTCTTCAGAAAATCAATGATGCCAACGAACTCTGTGTGCTTCTTTACGTCTCCAAGATATGCACAGCAGTTGTGCGCATTCTCAAAATCTAGCTGTTTAGCAGGCTGTGATGAGGATCCTGCTTGTTCCGTCGTCTTCTGTTGTTCAGACATCGTTAAATCTGCAAAACAAACAAAAACACACGTTAAAAATCGACAAAATTTCAAGTTGAAAATTTTTGGTCATAAACCTCCTCTTTCGCCCAAACGAGGGTACGAAGGAGCTTTTGCATAGGTACGAATGAGAAATAAAAGGTACGAATGTATTGATTTTGATAAAATGTTTCATTCGCCCAACTAATCCTCATTCGACCATATGATTTTCTTCCTTCGCCCATTCGATCTGGTCGAAGGAAACAGTTCATGTTTTTGAAATTTCAATATTGAATTTTAATGATTCTGAACATGTCCATTTGATCGAAATCACACCTAATAGTGCCGATTAACATTCCTAGACTAACAGTTTCAACAATTATGTAATGTGTTTGTGTTTTCACCCAAAAACTAGGGTTTAAACAATGATTGATCAATCAGACGAGTTTTAAACCATGTTTTTGGTTATTTCTCCCCCTAAAACACACACACAATAAACCCTATGCATCAATTGGTATTATTATGTTGTTTTTTTAAACGGTTTTGGATAGTTAGGGTTCGTAATATAAAACAGGGATTAGATCCTGAAATCCTTGAAGATAACCTGTAAAATTGATGGCAAAATGATCAGTGTTAATGCACGAACACAATGGAATGATTTTAAAGAAACAAGCAATAAGGTGAGTTTAGGATTAAAAATCTGGAAAAATTATGAATGGGGTTCGAATGAGGAGATGGATATATATAGGCATGCCCCTTCGCCCGTTTTAGTCATACGAAGGAGAAACTTTTGTCTCCTTCGATCCTATTGAAAGGGTACGAATGAGGCAAAAGGGTTCGAATGAGATAATGTTCATGAACACTCTCCTTCGCCCAACAAAACATACGAATGAACATGTGAAATCCCACATTCGACCAACCGAATGGGCGAATGAGAATTGGGATTTTTGAAAATTTTCCAAATCTCAAAAACGAGTCCCGGTCCAATTATTTTCCAACTTTTAAGCATCCAACAATCATGTTTTCACATTTTAAAAGTTACAAAGCTCAAATGGTGTATCAAGGTTTAGAAAATCGACATCAACCACCATCAGTTATCAAAAATAAGATGAAAAAGAAAAATCTTTTTGGATTTTCTAAAGTTTATGCTAAAACACACCTAAAATCTTTTTGAGTTTTGTAATTTTTTGACAATAAAATAAAATGCAGAAATGTAAATGAAAAACTGTAAATGTTTTTGGGATTTCCGGTAAAGGGATCATATCAGTTTTTGAGAAATCTGATTACACCGTTGATCTTTTTGAAATTATTATCATTAAAGACAATGTGTGATCTGGCAATTGCTGATATTGTGATCCACATAAACTCACATGCAGACTTTTGTGTAGTGCTTTATACTGATACTGATATTTATAGTATAAACGCAATTGTCTGTGGTTCCCACGCACACGACATACTCCCGTATCAAGAAGTAAATGCACAAAGACTCATTGTAAAGCGTGATTATGCTTTCGACGTCTGTAATTGTACAAGATATAATGCATAGAGGTATACAGGTCAGCAAATTAATGCAGCAAAGTAACATATGCACTATACCAGGTTGAGTACTGATATTAATCATGATTTGCATCAATGATCAATATGAAGTAATAGATAATCTTTGATCATCATATAACATGAAAAGTTCCTCAATTCGGTAACTTTAGGATTTGGCATAAAGCTCTTTTATAAAGACACCCTGTCTGATCTAGGTCCGTAATGACTTACAGCAAAAGATCAGAGAGGCTATCCCCAGACAACTAATAACATAACGACCCTAAACCTTCGAGTTTTGTACAGATACCCTATCAAACGAAATTATGGTACTAAGACCATATGCCCATGAGGAGTTCATCCACACATCAATTCGTTTGATATGTATGTATCAGGCACGCAGTAATAGGTCTACGAAGCCTATCAGCACATCGCACAGACTCAGACACACGCCCTATATAGCATTACATTATTTATAATGTGTCAGATCCCCACTGATTTACTATCATTTCCCTTTATACTCCAGGAAATCATTTTAGAATTTTCTGATTTTTATAGATTTTCGAATTTACTGTTCCCAAGGATAAGATGGAGCATTTCAAATATGTGACTGCCCAGATATCGTTTGTTCACAGAAATCTGACGACATTAATCTAAGGGAAGAAGATATAGCAGTCAGCAAAGAAATTTTCTAATTTTTATGGATTTTGAAATTTTTCAATGTTTTTGGATTTTCGAATTTTTTTTGAAAAGCAGTAAAAATGTAAACTAAAAAGTGATAGACTGAGGTGGTGATCAGTCCTGTTTTTCTTTAATACCATTAGCTTTTAAAAGATAATCAAATCTGGATTTGTCAAAAGCTTTGGTAAAAAGATCTGCGCGTTGGTAATCAGTGTGGATTTTGACCATATCGATCAACTCTTTAGCATAACAATCACGGATAAAATGATATTTAATCCGGATATGTTTAGCCTTTGAGTGATTTACTAAGTCTTTTGTTAATGCGATTGCGGCTTCATTATCACAGTAAATAAGGGTTTTAAGAAATTGCAAACCGTAATCCACCATCTGCTGTTGGATCCAAAGAACCTGTGAGCAGCAGCTCGATGCTGAAACGTATTCTGCTTCACATGTGGATAGTGCAACTACGGTTTGTTTCTTGCATTGCCAGGTCACGAGCCTGCTCCCCATAAACTGACATCCAGCTGTTGTGGATTTGCTGTCTTTGTCACAGCCGCCCCAATCTGCATCACTAAAAGCGATTAGGTCAAAATTATCATCATGAGGGTACCAAAGTCCTTTCAATGGACAACCCTTCAGATATCTAAGGATACGCTTGACAGCTGCAAGATGACTCTGTTTCGGCTTCGTTTGATATCGCGCACAAAGACATGTCGCAAACATTATATCAGGTCTTGACGCTGTGAGATACATCAGAGATCCGAAGATTGCTCTGTATGTAAACGGATCAGTCAGCTCCCCCTTAAGGTCAACTCCAATCCCGTGATTGGGCTGTATCGGGGTATCCATCGGCTTCGAATCATCCATCTGGAATCGGCTCAAGACTTCAGAAACGTATTTCGTCTGGTGAATAAAGATCCCCGTTGGTCTTAGCTCCACCTGCAAGCCGAGGAAAAACTGCATTTCTCCCATTGCGCTCATTTCGAACTTTTCCTGCATAACTTGTTCAAATTCCCTGCACAGAAGTTTGTTAGTTGACCCGAATATAATATCATCAACATAAATTTGTACAAGAAGCAAATCATCTCCTGTTCGTTTAGTGAACAGTGTGCAGTCTACCAGTCCGCGTTTGAATCCTTTCGAGAGAAGATACGTGCTCAGCTCCTCATACCATTGTCTCGGAGCCTGGTGCAACCCGTAGAGAGCTTTGTTTAACACATAAACCTTATCCCGGTGAATAGGGTCCTCAAAGCCTGGCGGTTGACCTACGTAAACTTCCTCTTTGACCACACCGTAAAGAAATGTGCTCTTTACATCCATCTGATACACCTTAAATTTCTTCCATGATGCAAACGCTAGGAACATTCGGATAGCTTCCAAGCGTGCAACCGGTGCATAGATTTCATTGTAGTCGATTCCTTCAACCTGATGAAATCCTTGAATGACCAAACGAGCTTTGTTTCGCACTATGACTCCTCTGTCATCCTTCTTGCACTTAAACACCCATTTGGTACCAATTTTCTTTCTTCCAGGGGCAAATCTGTCA
The DNA here is from genome assembly GCA_028751855.1 of Ambrosia trifida. Lineage (NCBI taxonomy): Eukaryota > Viridiplantae > Streptophyta > Magnoliopsida > Asterales > Asteraceae > Ambrosia > Ambrosia trifida. The sequence goes on along the minus strand of CM054129.1, from coordinate 63,518,011 downwards.
GGGTCCATACACGAAGTTTCTGGAATTGTAATAACACCTCCTGCATTGCTTCCACCCAGGCATCATCCAAAAGAGCATCCTTGTAAGTTCGCGGCTCGACCTGCGAAACATAACAAGCAAATGACCAGTCATTTTGAAAACCAGATTTCTGTATTTTGGCATATAAAGCAAGGTTGCCAATATTTTCTGGTGCTTGAGCATTTCTCAGCTGCCCACTTGTCATCACACTGCTACCAGGATCACCAATAACCTGTTCAAGCGGGTGTATCCGATGTATCCGAGATTCCGGATAATCAGGTACTTGTACTCCCGTTTGAGTTGTCAAATTCTCTGTAGAAACCAGATCATTACCCACATTCGATGTTGAAGCATCAGTATTAGATGGTTCACTGGTGGTGTCACTGTAGCATTGTCCAGAATAGCTTCACTTGTTGCATCATCGTCATCATATTCTGATTCGGATGAATTAAGCGATGTAGAAGCCTCTTGGAACACCTCTTCTTCCATCACAGGAGCAATGGTATCATTAGAAGCTGTTTGGGGGTTTACCGTGATCGGACGCACTAACGGTGAAGTTACGGCGTTTTCGACCTCGTAATATAAGCGAAGTACAGCTTCTTCAACCATGCTATCTAGATTGAATGATTCAAAGAAGTCTTTGTAATCAAACATCCAATCTGGTCCTCCACCCTGTACATTTTGTGTGTATCTTTGAACTTCGACGTTAGTCCACTCCTCGACTTTTCTTGTTCTTTTGTTGAATACCCGTTTTAATGGGGTTGCATATCCAACAAAATAACCTTCTTCAGCCTTTGGTGCAAACTTCTCCGAAGGATTTAGCATTGTACATGGGGCATCAAATGGTTCTAGATACTCCAGATTCGGCTTGCGTCAGTTCAACAGCTCATAAGAAGTCTTGCCAAACTTCTTCACTGTCAAAACACGGTTAAGAGTATAACATGCCGCGTAAATAGCTTCATTCCAGAACATGACTGGAAGATTTGAATCCGCAAGCATAGTTCTCGCCGTCTCTATAAGAGTCCTGTTCTTTCTCTCTGCGACACCGTTCTGTTGGGGTGTATACGGAGCACTATATTCATGATGAATTCCTTTGTTTGCACAAAGATCCTCCATCTGAACGTTTTTAAACTCCGTCCCATTGTCACTCCGGATTCGTTTGATCTTCAGACCATATATATTCTCCAGACGTGTAAACAGAACCTTTAGGTTATCAAAAGTGTCGCTTTTCTGATGCAAGCACATTACCCATGAAAATCTTGAATAATCATCCGTCACCACAAGACAGTACAACTCCCCGGCATGACTTTTACGTCTGACTGGACCGAATAAATCCATATGCAAACGCTCAAGTGGCAGCTCAACGGAATTAACTTTCTTTGGTCTATGGGATTGTTTGTGCTGCTTTCCCTTTTTGCAACTGATACACTTGTCATTCAAATGGAAGTGTTTCACATTAACTCCCGTGACAAGTTCATTCTTCACAAGCTGATTCATCTTTCGCAAATGGATGTGTCCCATTCTCCTGTGCCACATAATTGATTCTTTTTCTGTAGCCTTGGAGAGGAAACACGTGACTTGGCCATGGGTGGTCATTGCTTTGGACATGTCGAGAATATACAAGTTGTTTACTCTCGGTGCCTTCAGCATCACCCACTCTTTCGGTAGCTCAAACCCAGGTTTCAAGATGTAACAGGATTTGTCATCAAAATACACAGAAAATTGTTTATCACAAATTTGACTAACACTGAGCAAATTATAGTCTATCTGTTTCACGTATGAAATCCGCTCAAATGTTACGACCCCATTGCTTACACTACCCTCCATCGTAATGTAACCTCCCTTATTACCAGCAAATGCCACATAACCTCCGTTAATGTTTTTGATGTCAAAGAGTAGCGTGAGGTCCCCTGTCATGTGACCAGAAGCTCCACTGTCAACAATCCATAGGCTGCTAACAGGGCCAGCTGGAGCTCCCTGCACATATAAAGTAGAGCAGTTAGATCTTTCGGGGGACCCAAGCCTGTTTGGTCTTGGGTCTTTGAACTGGTTGTTTCAAAGAGTCTTTCAAATCACAAACATCTTGGGTTAATTCAACCCCTTTCTTCTCACTCACAATTTTCTTTTTCTCATTCTTCTCGTTCTGTGAAGTAGAGGCTCCTTCAGATTCCTTAGATGACCAAGATTGCTCAGATCTTTTCAAGATCCGAATCTGAGATTTTGAATTCTCAGTCGGTTTCTTTACTTCTTCTTTCAAAGCAACCTTCTTGGTCACCTTCTCTGATTTAACAGAGACAGGTCCAACTGCTTGTTTTCCATTAGGTTTAGGAGCAACCTTTTTGTTATCAGCAGTTGAGTTCATCATAGGTTTCTTAACAGATTTATCAGTGGTCATCCGGTTGCATTTATCATACGTCATCGGACGGTTTTCTCTCTTGTTGTAAAAATTGTTTTGATTATGATAAGAATCTTGCTGAGGGAAATGCCGTCTTTGTTGATAACCGTAGTTGTCAACTGGATAATCATGATATTGCCTCATCTCCACCTCGTGCCTTTTGTGTCGTACGTACGGGCAGGCGGCAAGTAAATGTCCCTGTTCCCCGCACTTATAACACGCACGGTATTCCTCATAGTTTTCCTTGATCGGCGACTTGGAAAAGCTAGCAATGGGATATCGATCGACCATGCATTGTTTCCTTAAACTCTCAGGAGCTGGGTCCTTCGAGTAAGTCGGTTCAACAAAACTGTTTTCTTTATTAACAGGCAAAACAAATTGTGTTACATTGACCTTTGCTTCTTTATCCGAATAAATTTTATCTAAAATCTCTTGAGGAATATCATTGGTTCTTTCAAATTTTGGAAACCAAATCGTACATTCCTGCCAGATCTTTTCGATTTTTGAATAATTGACAAACTTAATCGGATATTCATCATCGGATAAAATCTTATCAGAGCCTTGCATCCGATAGAAGATTTTGACAGGTTTGTCACACGATTCGTTGCTCACATCATTGGTTTTCTCAGATTTAAGCTCATTTTTCTTTTCTACCGGTTTAACCACATTTTTCTCAATTTTAGTTTCAACTTTCTTTTCAACCGGTTTTCTCACATTTTTCTCAACCTTCTTTACCTCTTTCTTTTCAAAACTCTTACCAACAAACTTTTCATTTTTCTTAACCTCATTTTTACGATGAGCATTTGCCATTGGATGAATGATCTGAGACGGTGAGACAGGCTCAGTAGTGATTATATGATTTTCATCAGGGATATCACTATCACTTTCAACCGTCTCAGATGGTTCATCTTCTTCATCTGAATCATCAGTAGCGACCACACCCTCACTATTTCCCAGTACTGGTCTCACATCAGAATACGGATCCCCGACACTAGACGTGTTAGGCTCGTTTTCTGATGTGGAATCAGAATTGATTAAAGTCTCCGGTGGTATTGCATGTAAAGTGTGATTCTCAAACAATACCGGAGATGGGACCGACTTATAGTTTGCACTATTTGACTGGGAGGGTTCTTCAATGATATGATCGACTACATATGCTATGTGCTTGTAACTCTTTAACTTTTTGTTTACTTTTTCAGCAAAGCACTTGATGGTTGCCATTTCCAATTTAGTGTTTTCCATTTCATTGATGTAATTATTAATGGCAAGTTGTTTGATTGACAATGTCTTTTTAAGTTCAGACACATCCTTTTTATAACCATCAAGAACTTTGTTGAAATCTTTTAAGTCCTTTTGATAAATCTGACAGTTGATTTTGGCACTCTCAAGTTGGACCTTGAGAAGCTTGTTTTCATCAGTCAGTTTTTCAAAATCAGCACATTTATCACATTTAACACACGCTTGAGATTGAGTTTCAGAATTTACCGGCTTGGGAGGTTCTGTCATGGCCATCAAAGCGAAATGAGCTTCCTTCCCTGCGAAGAATTTGGAGTAGTCAATCTTGGTGCACGCATCATCCACCATACATGACTTGCGGGTCATCAGGAAGTCAGCTTCAGCTAGCAGTTGGTCAATGTCATCATCTAGTGAATTCACACTAGTCTCTGAATCAGATTCGCTCTCCATATCTGAGTAAGCTGAATCGTATTGGTCTCCAACATCAAAGACAGAATCAAGAATCATTCCCGATTTCTTGTCTTCACTCTCAACAATCACATCCTCATTCACTTCCTCAATCTTCAACTCCGACACTTTTTCAATCACAACTTCCTCTTCAATCTCCTCATTCTCATCCAAACTCATCTGCTGTGCCGCACAAGCCATATTACCAGCAGTGATCTCCTCCACCCCCAATTGCATTCCAGTCCAATCAAAACCTTCATCCTTTTGGATCACAAGTGCTTGGTTTTGATTATCAGTTTGGTTTTGGTTTTGTGTGTTAGGTGTAGAGATAGGAACTATAGTTCGGTTTGGATTTTGTTGAGGTTGGTTTTGAGTTGTGGATTGTCTAGTGTTGGTGTTTTGTTGACGGTTCTGATAATTGTTTTGTGGTTGAAAGCTTGAGATGTTAGGACTGTTGTATGACACTTGATTTTGGTTTTGGTTTTGTCTGTTTTGGTATGTTGAATTGAAAGGGTTTCGGTTACCTTGATGTGCTGGCTGTGTGCACTCTCTTTTAAAATGTCCCTTCTCACCACAGTTGAAGCATGTAATTTTTGCTTTGTTGAATCCGTATGTGGTGTTGGGAGAGGTTGAGAGATCAGTTCTGCCAGTCTTCTGAATAAAGTAGTGGCTCTCCTCATAATGCTTGCAAAAGCCCACTGAATGTCCATCAACTCCATCTCCTCTTTGTCGATTTGAGCGTAGTCTTCATTGGTGAGATTGTTGTTACCAATTTGACTCGCTACCAAACCGTTGTAAGAAGCAACCATAGCAGATACAAGAGCAACATGCTGTTGAGCAATTTCAACAGTCACATTGTTAAGGTTTGAGGTCTCTAACACAATCGGGTTTTGACTTGACTGTGCTTGAGTAATCTGCATCTGATTCATTTGAGGAGAATATTTTTGTTGTTGTTGAGGTTGACTTGATGTGTAGCATGCGGCTTGTTGTATTGGTGAAAAAGGTGGAATAAAGTTTGGTGTTTGATAAGGTTGTTGTGTGTATGATGGTGTGTAGGATGAAGATTGGGCATGGTAATTGGTGGGTGCTTTTGTTGGTTCAACAACGTTGGATACACATGCTATGTGAGGAGCAACATTAGAAGTGGTGCTTGAAGCAGAAAGAGAGTTAGATGTACCACTCACATATAAATCAGGATTCTGTGGAATCTGAGCTCTTTTAGCTTTTCTCTTTTCCTCCATCTCTTTGTTTTCCAGGTTTTGAATGAACTCGTTAATAGTCCAATACTGGTAAGCATCCTTCTCCTTTAACACTTCGATGTGTTGGTTCCAGTAGGGTGGTAAAGCATCAGCAAATTTATCTACTAACTCCGACATTGGAATGCTGATCTCATAGCTCGACAATTCAGTGAGCAAATGGCAGTAACGTGGAACCATCTCTTTTAGGGTCTCATTACCCATGTAACTGAAGTTTTCAAACTCCTTCCGAAGCTCTTCCATCCTTAGCTTCCTTGTCTTCTCATTTCCATCATGTCGATTTCTCAGCATATCCCATAGTTGTTTGGATGTTGTGCACGATCCAAACTGATGCAATATATCAGTGTTGATCGCCTGGGATAACTGAGAGAATGCCTTCTTCTCTATCGCAAACCTTTTCTTCTCATCATCCGCCAAATTCTCCAAAGGTATCGGTTCTCCTGTATTTTCTAGAATAGGAGCAACGTAACCCTTCACAATCATTTGACATGCCTCGGCTCCCTCAAGTCCTTGTTCCTCAACATGGATCTTAAACTTCGTCTTCCAAGTATTGTACTCCTTCATGTCCATTAGCTTTGGTGGACGATTGCCGCTTCCAGAAGATAGATCATGAATAAGAGTGGACATAGCGTTGGTCGTCTGCGAATGAACTACTGCTGCTGCGACTCCCCAATAGTTGTCAATCGGTTGTTGTATTGGTTGGACAACTTGTTGTGGAGCCGAACTAGTCATTGCCATATAATTGATTGGCTGTGATGGTTGACTTGTCTTCTGAGCTGCAATGGACCACGGATCTTGTGTTGTCTGCTGTTGTGGTGCTTGAGTAGGTCTAGGCGTTGTTGGAAAGTTCCACATCTTGTCCTGCAAACGATTAAACACGAAAAGATTAAAAATGTTTTAAAAACAGGATGCTCCTTCGTATAAACGAACGTGCGAATGAGAAATATAGTTCTCCTTCGACCGTTTTTAATTGATACGAATGTGAACTAAACAACAAAATCTCCTTCGACCACTTTAGTCTCTCTTCCGACCGTTTTTCTGCTCCTTCGACCGTTCGATCAGACGAAGGTGAAACAACTGGGCGAATGTGAAAAATAAGCAATCAAAGTCTTCTTTCGACCACTAAAACACCTCCTTCGTACACAAAATCCCTCTTTCGACCCAAATAATTTCCACTTTCGACCAAACTCTCTCGTTCGACCCCTGTGATTTCAAAAACGGTTATTCTTTGAAAATCAGTTAATTTTGATCATGTTTTTCAAATGTTGATGGATTTTGATGATCTAAATCAGGTTTTGAATCGGAATTGATTTGGAACAACTTTAATAAAGAGAATTATCCGATTTAAACTCGAAATCAAGGTGTAATTGATCAAAATCTTATCACATCAGTTTGTTCATTGAAAACAGAAACTTTTTGACCAAAATTGGGTCCATATCAACTGAGAGATTATTAATTTGTGGTTGTTTGATCCGAAATGGCTCTAATACCACTTTGTATGTGCGTGAAAGGATCGATAACAAACAAAGATTGATTAAACAAGTTAGTTTTAGGTGCGGAAACCCTAAAACTATCACAAAATAATAATCAAACAGATTCAAACACACAGATCATAATTTTCAAACGTTTTCATTAATAAATCACTCGATTACACGTTGAAATATAGATACAATCAAGGTATGAACGATAAACGAGTTTAACAAAACACTAGAGAGAGTTTCTGAAAGTGGAGGGAATAATAATGATCAAAAGTTACATTCAAAAATCAAACTTGTCTATTTATAGACTGCACATTCGCCCAAATTGATTGTGCGAATGTGCAGGTTCGCCCAAATCAACTGGTCGAACCAAGTTCTACTATAATCTAAGTCTTCATTCGTCCATGCTGTCTTCCTTCGCACCTTTCAAGCTTCCTTCGCACCTATTAAAACTCTCCTTCGCACCTTCGATATTACCAAAACATAATGTGTTGTACAATCCAAAGCTTTAGTCGCACTTTTGCATCTACAGAAGTAACCAGTCTTATTCGACCTTTTACAAGGGTCGAATGTACCTCTATCTTGGTTCGACCTCAAGAATGAAAATCTTTGAAAATCAGATTCTACGTTCGACCTTTTCCAAATGATCGTGTGGGCGAATGTGGAATTTAGTCCAGATTCGACCGTTTCTAAAGACTCGAATGTAGAAAGTAACAAACTCGTTTCGCTACAAATTTCTAGGTTCGACCAAAATACACTCCACGTTCGACCAGAAATGGCTAGGTTCGACCCTCAAATCTCACATTCGACCGTTTCAGGTCTGTTCATCATCTTCAACCTCAAGAACACGAATCTGATCGGTTTTTGACAAAATTTTCACCAAATGTAATGAAATTTGATAGGTTTTGTTCGGAATTGAATTTAGACAAACATTTGTGAAAGAATTTGTGAAAATAACATCAAATTCAACTCCAATTCAATCAAAACCCATGTTTTTATGAAAAGCTTCAAAATTTCTTGGGTTTTGATCTTTAAACCAGAATTCTAATCTTTTTTCATCAATTTAGATCAATTTGCAATCGTGAAATCAAGCCTAAGCTCTGATACCAATTGAGAATTCGTTTTAGGATCGTAATCACGAACCGTGATCTCACGAATACCAACCATAAGGTGCGGAATCCCCTCCGATCGTGCAAAATGATTCAGAAATAAACGTAATCGATCGTGATGAAAACAGATAACGAATCACCGAGCAATTTCCATAACTTTACTCGTGTATTAGATCAAAATATTAACAATTACAATTCAAACTTAGACCTAATACAGAGAATATCACACACATACAAACTGGGAAAAGCTCAAATGAAAACTCTATCTCCAAAATAATAAACTTTTCCCTATTTATAGACTTCCACCTTCGCCCCTTTCAGGTGGTCGAAGGTGTACATTCGACCCTTTAAAGGTTCGAATGAAGCCTTCTTCAACATTCAATCTACATTCGACCAAAGGTAAACTACATTCGACCACTCGACTGGTCGAATGTAACTTCAAGCTAAAATCTTGGTCGTTTTTCTGATTATCTGAACCTTCGACATTCAGTACTGGATCACTAGCTGGGGACATACATGAATAATGCATTTACATTGTATTCGGAATTTATTTTCTGTTTTGTGTCGTTTTCTATTACTACATTGAGGGCAATGTAGAGTTTAAGTGTGGGGATGGGAAACTGTCGCTTAGTCTATATATAGTCGTTTTGAAAAAAAAAAACGAAAAAAAAATGTCCCTGATTTTGAAGTTTGCATTATAAAATATGGGAAATGATAGATAAAATCAAGTGTCTGGTTTTCAAATATTATATGTATTAGAAAAATAAACAATCGATAGCGTGTTGACTTGGGATGTGTGGGTAGGAATAGGCGGTAGAAAAGTTTCCTTTAAGCTAATACACCTAAATATATTTGGATACCTTGTGGGTTCTCATCTAGGAAAAAATGGGGAAGCTGAAACCACCAATAATAGTGTAAGGAATACCGTTATAAGTTTAAAACCGTTAGAATTTCTAATCAAAAATTGAAGAGAAGAAAAAGAGCTGGATTGTTGGATCAGTTTGCTCTTTTTGCTAAGTAAGAACTTGCTATCTTGACACTTAAGTGTTTAGCAAGTCCTTGTAAATCAGATTATATGCACAGCGGAATGTATAAGTTAAAGCAACACTTTTTATACTAAGGCAGAGTTATTACTCCCCCTTGATGTTTGAAACTAATAAATGACAAAGTATTTATTATGAATCTAAGCTGTAAATGAGAATTAGATACTTAGACAGATTCACAATAAATACAGAAATGGAATAGAACAGTGATAGTGTTTGAAGGATTTTTCTATTAAAATCAATGTCTAAAATAGAAGGTTGAAGCCTCCTATTTATAGACGTTTACATGCATGTATCTTGCTCAAAAAGCAAGTACAGAAACAACAGAAACAAGTTGCACAAGTTGCAACATTGAAAGAAACAAATACAGCTAAAAAGTAATAATAAACAATAAACTACTGATGCAAAAGGCGGTGGGAAATATCTGATGCTAAGTGCTGATGAAGGACAAACTACTGAAGAGTAGTTTTGTCTTCAGTACTTCTGAAGTGAACTTGTCTGGTTTGGACTTCAGAACTTCTGCTTCTTCAGCACTTCTCATATCTTCTAATCAGCAGTTTCTTGTCTTCTCTTCAGTACTTCTATACTTAGCCAAAATGACAGAAGTGAATTAGACTAAGGTTTACAAAAGTGGTTTCACCAATTTTCTTTGTCCTAACAATCTCCCCCTGGATTGATGAAGCCAAAACCTTACTAATTCCTTATGTGTTTCTTCTGTCTTGAACAATCTTTCATATCTCTTTGTACATGGTGTTCTTGAGCTGGTTTAACTGACCATCAGATAGAGATCCTCTCTGTGGTTCTAGATGTTGAATTGTGAGCAGGTCTTGTGTTGACAGTTTCTTCAGATCACTGATCTTCTTGTAAGCCCTGCTTGAGAGGTCTCTTCTTGTCAACAGTACTGAGTTGTTATCAGTAAGTGACCATCTGATGATAGGGATCTTTGACTTGTTAAAGTCAGAAGAATAGGGAACCAGACTTGACCCTTGGGTTGATGGTCCTGAGTGTTGGATGTCTTCAGTTTCAGATAGCCTCAGGTGGGATTCTCTTCCTTGTTGTTGCATATCAGGCATCTGAACAGTTGGGAGATGGTGTTCAGTCACTACTCTGGTATGCAGCTTTTCTTTGATGGTCTTTTTTATTTGATAAGCAAAAGTGGAAGGATCCCTGAATTGTGTTAACAGAGGTTTCTCCTCAATGTCAAAATCTGAATGGACTATTGAACTTCCTTCAAGTAGTACCATTTTGAAGTCAGTTTTGACATTGTCCTCTGCCTTCTTCTTCTGAGTAGCAGTTCTTCTAGATACACCAGAAGTTCTAACTACTGATCATGAAGGATCAGCAGTTTGAAACTTCTCTGGATTTGCAGCCTTGGCAGCCAAGTATTTTCTATAAGTATCCATCAGTCTTTCTTCTTTCCATCTGGAAACTGAGGCTTTTGAACCATAACCTTCTGCTACTAACTCTTCTATTATCTGGGCTCTCTTGGCCTTTCCATCTTTGCTTGTGGCCACTTTGTCTGCAAGCAGTTGTGCTCTTCTTGTCAGCTCTTGCATAGAGAGTTCTTTGAGTGTAAAGGCTTTAGTCTTGCTGTTCTTGGTAATGTAAGACACCAGTTGTTGTCTTTTATCTTGTTCAGCAATCTCATCAAGGCTAGCCTGCCTTTGTAGTTCAGCTTCATAAGCCTGAAGTTTTTCTTCATGGCTTAAATCCAAATCATCCCTTTCTTCCAGAGATTTCCAGATCTGATCTTCTCTGGCCTTCTTGTTGGCTGCAATTAAGCTCTTCTCTAATAGTTCAGCTGATTGAGAGATAGGAGAAGGGTTTAATACAGTCATTGTTGTAACAGTTGTAGGCCTGATGGGATCAGATGTTGGTTGAATGGGAGCAGTGGTTCTGGAAGGTTCAGTTGTTTGAGGTTTGGAAGTGTTAACTTCTGATGTGCTGACAACTGCTGATGGTTTGTCAACTACTGAAGGATTGTCTTCAGTACTTTCTGATTCTTCATCAGAAGTTTTGTCATCAGAAGTTTCTTCATTGTGCCTTAGGGATTCTTCAGATGTTTGGGTCTCATCTTCTTTCTCTGCTGCTTCAATTTCTTCTATTGAGACACCAAACTGTTTGGCCAATTTTTCTTTCCTGGCCTGATCTTTTTGATCTCTTTCAAGGATGGCCACTCTTGCCCTTATCCTGGCTTGGAATGACTCCTTAGGTTCCCTGATCTTCTCCCCCTTTTTGGATTCATCGATTTTAACCCTTGAAGCAGAGGGTTGGGAGAATTGTCCTTGAAGATGAGCAATCTGTTTGCTGTTGAAGTCTATTTTGTTGGACAGATCATTCATCTTGGTCTTGATCACTCCAAATTGATTCTTGATGGACAGCTCCAAGTCAGCTGTCTATGTTTGGAAGTGATTTCTGATGAGTGTATTCATCATGTGGTACAGGGGACCCTCTGGGCTGCATAACTGGTTCAGGTCTTTGCTTGTTTGCCCAGGGAATTGGGTAGGCATTTGTTGTGAAGGGGGTGTTTTTGGGAGATCCTCATGTTGTACAGAGGATGCCACTCTAGGGGTTTTAGGGATTGAGTGGGCTTTAACCTGTGCAGAGGTGACTGGCTTCTTGAGCCTGGATACCCCTGAAACAGGACCTTCAGAAAGTGCCGTCAATTCAGTAGTTTGAGTGTGTGAAACATCATCCAAACTAATGGAATCATCTGAATCCCTGATGTTGCCCTCAATGAGGACTGTCTCAGTTAAATCATGAGCTGAGCCCAACTCAGTTCTCTCATGAACCTCTTGTTCTTGGTTCTGAGGATTTCCTACTTCAGGCATTAAGCCTTCATCAGTAGTTGCCACATCTGAGGTCTTAGCTATGTTAGTTCTATCCTCAGATCCACCACTGGGTGGTAACTGAGTAGTAGCAGCCTCAGATGCCCCAAGAGTCTCTAAAATTGGGCTTAAAGAGTCTGGTCCACCCTCATCTCTTGGGATAGGGCTAGAGATGTCCACATCCATGTCTGATGTAGTAGTTATGTCCCCTGTTTGTTGTGGTTGTAGGGGACTGACATGATCAGATGGGACATTCTCTTTTAGCCCAGAGAGAAGTTTGGCAATTTCTATTGCCTCTTGTTCAGAAATTTGTGGGGTTGGTTCAGTAGTTTGGGCAATAGGTGGTGAAAGTTGTTGTTCAGCAGTTTCAAAAGAAGAGTGTGTTTCATATGTTTTTCTAAGTCTTTTTCTTTTGAATAAAATGGTTATGGGTGCTCTTGGTGGGGTTTGAGATGGATGAGACTGAGAGGGTGTTTCAGTCTCATCTATTTGAATAGCAGAATGCTCATGAGCATGTTCAGGCATCTCAACCTCCTGAACAGCTTTTCTTTTGGGTTGGTGGGGTGCAGTTTTTGTTGGCTTGGGCTTTTTGGCTTTTGGTGGGGTAAGTTTGGAAGATGTGGGCTTCAGGGGGACTTGTTGTTGTTCTCCCTGATCATCTTCTGGCCAGGCAGCCGGTTTGTTATGCCTTGAGTATGCTTGTGATGTTAAAGGATTTAAAGTTGAAAATTTTCCCCCAAGCACCTCATTACCCAGTTCCCCTATTATGCATTGCATAATGAACCTTGGGTATAACAAAAACTTTTTCTTGGTATTATTGTGATGTAACACCAACTCATTGAAAAATAGTTTTGATGCCCTGAATTTAGTTTCATTCACAATGGAATGAAATATTGGTTGAAAAGTGGAGGGCATCTGGTCATAAGACCCTGTTTTTGGACTCAAACACATAATAATATAATGAAACAAAAGCTTGTATTTTGGTTCAAAATATTTTTTGAATATTGTAGCATGGGAGAGAGTACCTTGATAACCACACTCAGTCATGGTTAGTTGAATATCAGTGTTAGCAACATGGTCAGGGGCAGTTACATCATCCAGACCCAGTCTTGTTGCCAGTGTGGCCGGTGTGATGGTCAGTTGTTTCCCTTTTATTCTTGAGTTGAGGGAAATGGCCTCATCATCCATTGTAACCGTCTCAGCATTTGCCCAGAACTCATTCAGAGTTTCAGTGTGAATTGGTGGGTTTATTGTGAGAGCAGTAAAATATTGGGATTTGACGACAAGATCAATGATCTCATCGTATTGGGACCAGCCTTCTTGTTTTTCAAGAAAGGCCCTTTGATTGTGTCCCTGTTTTAGAACTAGAGCCATGTGGTTTGGGTTTTGATCGAACAGTGGATTTGCAGGTATAGGTTATTGAGAGAGTTTTTGAGAGAGAAGGAGGGATATTTTGAGTTTGAAAGGATAAGTGTGTAGAAAAGGTATTTATTAGAAGTTTTAACCGCTTGAATCTTCTTTATTAGAAGTTTTAAAACCGCCTTTGGTTAAAAATCTTTTTATCAGAGGTTTTAAACTGATTAGGTCAAACCTCTGATGATGGAAAAGTCAGATTTGCCCTTTTGACTTAAACTGCTGATGAAGGATTACTTCATCAGTAGTTCCCATTTTCTCTTCAGTAGTTTTAACAGCTGATGAGAAATGTTTTTATAAATACTTTATTCATAACTTCTGAAGGTTATTTTATCAGAAGTTACACACTTTTTCAGAAAATTATCCCCATACTGATGATTTTTGTTCATCAGTAGTTTCTCTCATACTGATTTTTGTTTAATCAGTAGTTTTGTTTTTCAGAAGTTTTGTTTTTAGACTTTTGTCTTTTGTAAGTGAAAACCAGAAAAAAAAAAGGAAGGAAAAGGTAAACAGGATGGAATCAAGGATGGAAAAAGAAAAAAAAATTTTTGATGTTTTATGCATAACAGTAGTGATTGATGTAGAAGTTTGATGTAGAGTTGGGTAGAATCAAGTGTTAACTTGGATTCTAACTGATATGCATATAAGAAAAAAAAATAAAAATAAAGTAAACACTTACAAATTTAGCATTCCAAGCATGGATACTAACTTCTGAAATGTTGATGTGTCAAGGGGCTTAGTGAAGATGTCAGCTATTTGATTAGCTGTTGCTACATGCTTCACCTCAATCTTGCCTTTTTCATAGCAATCTCTTATGAAATGGTACCTGATCTCAATATGTTTGGTTTTTGAGAACTGTACCGGATTTTGAATGATGCTAATGGCAGATTTGCTGTCTACAAACAAAGGTGTCTTGGTCTCTTTGATTCCATAATCAAGAAGTTGATATTGGAGCCATTGTATCTGTGATGTACAACTTGCAGCTGCAATGTATTCAGCTTCAGCAGTTGAAGTTGCAACAGATGTTTGCTTCTTTGATTGCCATGACACTAGACAGTTACCCAGGAATTGACAACCACCAGATGTTGACTTTCTTGTCATCTTACACCCTGCATAGTCACTATCTGAAAAAGCTGATAACTTGGTATTGCTTGAAGCAGGATACCAAATTCCCAGTGTTGGAGTTCCTTTCAGATATCTGAAAATTCTTTTGACTGCTATAAGGTGTGATTCCCTTGGTGCTGATTGATATCTAGCACAGACACATGTTGAAAACATAATATCTGGTCTAGAAGCAGTTAAGTATAAAAGGGAACCTATCATGCATCTGTACATGGTTTGATCAACCTGTTTCCCTTGATCATCAGGTTCAACTTGTGTGATTGGTGTCATGGGAGTGGAACATGATTTACAGTCATTTAAAGAAAATTTGTTCAATAATTCTTAAACATATTTTGATTGATGTATAAAAGTTCCATTTGTTTGTTGTTTGATCTGCAGTCCTAGAAAGTACTGCAGTTCTCCCATGGTACTCATCTCAAATTTTGATTGCATGAGTTTCTTAAAATCATCACACAGTTTTGTGTTTGTTGAACCAAAAATGATATCATCAACATAAATTTGAACAAGTAAGACATGATTTCCAACATGTTTAATGAAAAGTGTTTTATCAATGGCACCTCTTGTAAAGATATTTTTGAGTAAAAAGGTGGAGAGTGTATCATACCAGGCTCTTGGAGCCTGTTTCAGCCCATAAAGAGCTTTGTCCAGTCTGTACACCCACTCAGGATGAGAAGGATCCTCAAACCCAGGTGGCTGACAGACATACACCTCTTCTTTGATTTTTCCATACAAAAATGCACTTTTCACATCCATTTGATAAACTTTAATTTTGTTGGAAATCGCATAGGCCAGAAATAACCTGATGGCCTCAAGCCTTGCAACTGGAGCAAAGGTTTCATCATAGTCAATTCCCTCTTCTTGATAGTACCCTTGAACTACCAGTCTTGCCTTGTTCTTGATTATCATACCAGCTTCATCTTGTTTGTTCCTGAAAACCCATCTTGTACCAATTGGTTGCTTGTTTTGAGGTAAGGGACAGATTTCCCAGACCTGTTGCTTGTTGAACTGAAGCAGTTCATCTTGCATAGCTTGCACCCAATTATTGTCTTTGAGGGCTTCCTGGTACTTCTTTGGTTCCAACTGTGAAATAAAGGCTGAAAATAGGCAAAAGTTGGAGAGCTGGTTTCTGGTAAGAACACCTGAAGCTATATCACCCATGATTTGATCAAGTAGATGATCTCTGTGTTCAATCAGTTGTTGTAAACCACTGACAGGTGTAGGTGGCTCTTGTTCTTCAAACAAACTACTGAGGTCTATAATATCTGGTTCAGCAGTTTTAGCTTCTTCAGTAGTTGCAGGTGCTGAAGCAGATGTTTGAGTTTGGCCTTCAGTATTTGTTTGATCAGAAGTTTGAGAAACTTCTGATGGTGTTGTAGTTGACTTAATGACTGTTTGAGGAGTCCATGGTGTAGGATCCTCATCTTCAAACCTTTGATCACCATAATAAGTAGGTTTGGAAGAAGTAACAGTCTTTTCAGGTCCAAAGTGAAAGTTGTCAAGGTCAAAGAGTGCAGCAGGATGTGCTGGAATAAGAGTGTGTTTTTACTCATTGAACTTGACATTCAATGTTCCTTCTACTATCCTGGTGTGAGAATTAAAAACCTTGTAGGCTTTTCTAGTTGAAGAATAACCAAGAAAGTAACCTGAGTCAACTTTGGCAGCAAACTTTGAAATAGATTCCTTGATGTTCAAGATGAAACATTGACACCCAAAAAGCCCTGAAAAAGGAGATAAGGGGCTTCATGCCATGAAGAACTTCATAGGCAGTCTTGGAATGTCTCTTGACCACAAGAACTCTATCCTGAACATAACATGATGTGTTAACTGCTTCTGCCCAAAAGTACAATGGCAGTCCAGAATCAGCTAACATTGTTCTTGCTCCTTCTATCAATGTTCTGTTCTTCCTTTCTACTACACCATTTTGTTCAGGAGTTCTGGGAACACTGTATTGTCTAATAATCCCTTTAGACAAACAGAATTCATCCAGAGTTTTGTTCCTGAACTCTGTCCCATTGTCACTTCTAATGGTTTGGACAGATAGAGAATATTGTTTCTCTACTTGTAGAATGAAGAACTTGATGATTTCAGCAGCCTCATCCTTGGAAAATAAGAAGAATACCCATGTGAATCTTGAGTAGTCATCAATGATGACTAAGCAGTACTTCTTTTTACCAAGGCTCATAATCTTGACCGGTCCAAATAAGTCCATATGGAGTAGTTGAAGACATGCAGTTGTTTTTGATTCTTCAATAGACTTATAGGAGGACTTATGCTGTTTTCCCTTTAAACAGGATACACAGTGTTCTTGACACTGGTATACTTTCAAAGGTAGACCTCTGACCAAGCCCATTTTTGTGACTTTATTTATGGTTTTAAAGTTCACATGGCCAAGTCTCCTGTGCCAGAGATCTGTTTCTGAAGTTGATGCCCTTGAGAAGAAACAGGCAGTGTTGTTCAATACTTTGTCTTTCTCAATGTCCACTGCATAGACATTGCCACATCTTTTGGCAATCAGCAAAGTATGATCTTCTATAATCTTCTCTATCAACTTCTGGTCTTCTGGTGAGATGATCTTGCATGCTGTCTTTGTGAAAAAGGAAGAATATCCTTTATCACACATTTGTGACACACTCAGCAAGTTGTATTCAAGGTTTTCCACCAGATTGACCTTGTCAAACTGTATTTTGCCAGAGGAGACATTGCCATGTCCTAGCACATATCCCTTAGCATTGTTCCCAAAGGATACAGATCCTTCTCTTTGGCTGATAAAGTTGTTTATCAGGTATCTGCATCCAGTCATGTGCATAGAGCCTCCACTATCAACATACCATATGCTGTTTAAGCCCCTGGAAACTCTCTACACATAAAAGCAAATTAGTTAGATTTAGGAACCCAAGCCTGTTTGGCTTTGGGATTGCTCTTGAGAACAGTTACAGTTTGTTCTTGACCAGGTTGAGAAATCCATGTCTTTTTGGCAATGGATTTTTCATTAAGAACCATGGTGGTATCCTTTTTAGGACCACCATCAACCTTGGTCATCAGTAGTTCTACCATGCTCATTAGATTTTGAATCTCAGCAGTTTGTGAAACTGCTGATGATTCTGGTCTAACTACTGACAAGGAATTTTGAGAAAAAGATTTTGGTTGAGATTTTATCTTTTTCTGAGAAAAGGTGTTTTCAGGTTGTTGTTTCTTGGGTTTAAAGATTCTTTCATAATCATTTCTGATTTGATTTCCCACAACCTGTTGTTTAAATTTTTGATTGAACTGAATTCCTTTTCTGTATCTACAAAATTCAGTTTTGTGGTTGAACAGGCCACAAATTTCACATTCTTTTGCCTTTTGTTTTTGATCTAAAGGCAAATTTCTGACATTTGTGAAAAGATTTTGCTCATCAGTAGTTTTCAGGGTCTCAACTCCTGATGTAGATGAAACTACTGATGGCTTGTTGTCAGATTTTGTAAATACTTCTGAAGTACTTTCTTTAAAAATGCCAGGATTTCTGTTTAGAAAGTTTTCATGGAATGATGTGCATTCTTTCCCTTCAGAAGTTTCATTTGAAACAATTCTTCTCCCATCTTCAGTAGTTTTGGGAGAAAAATCTGTTGGTGTTTCAACATGATGGTATCCTATGCCAAACTTAACATTTGAAGCACTTTGTTTGTTTAGCAATAATTGATACCCCTTACAAGATTCCACCCATTTTTCACAAGTGATCCTGGTGTCAGCAAGCTCTTGTCTGACATCTCCCAGGTCATTTAGCATGATTTTGATTTGTGCTTGGGTTTCAATAGCAGAGTCAGTTAATTTAGAAACTTCTTTTGTTTTAGCACACAGTTTTCTTTCTAAATCACATTTTATCTGTGTGTATTTTCTTTCTAAATCATTGGCTTTGCCTTGTAAGTGCAGATTTGTCTCTCTTATGAGAGCAAAAGTTTCTTTGCAAGAATTTGAGCAAAGTTTTGTCAAAGATTCTTTTGATACCTGTGACAATGCAGATTTTGAAGTACAGCCTTCAAATGCCATTAAGGCAATGTTCTTTCTGCCATTGTCTGGTTCTCCCCAGTTGATGTCAAACACTTTGTTGTCTGCATCAGGATTGCACTCTGTGGTGTCATAAGGGAGACTGCTCCAGTCAACATACCCTGAGGTAAAGAGACTTTGTTGAGAGGGTTGTTGAGGCTGTGGAGGAAGTTGAGCAGCTGGAAAGGGAGGGATTGATTGTTGGCTCTGCATCTGTTGAACAGGCACTTGAACATATTGTACTTGAGGCATATATTGCTGTTGAGGAGCTTGTGCCTGTACAAAATGAGCACTCCCTTGAGTTCCATTATTCCTATTATAATTGGGGTTATAGTTATTTCCAGATTGTGATTGGTTAAAGCTAGAGCTTCTACACTCTCTAGCAAAGTGTCCCAACTTCTGACACTTGTGACATCTCAGTTTAGATTTGTCAAAACCAATTTTTGTATTACTGGTCAATCCTGGAAATTTCCTTCCTGACCTTTTATAAAACTTGTTAGTTTTAATGCTTAGCATGGCCAGTTGGTGTAATATGTCCATTTCTTCTAAGTCATCACTGCTAAAATTTTTCAAATCATCCATGATAAAACATAGATTATCAGCAGTTTGACTTTGGTCATTATTGTCATAACCTGGGAAAGATCTTTCTGATGAGATCCCAGTGGTTATGTCAATATTGTCATAAGATCCATAGGAACAAGTTGGTGAATCTTGTCCCAAAAGTGCTGTACTACCTGGTAGGTAGTCATCAGCAGTTTTACCAGATGTTTGTAATTTCTTCTTTTGATCAATTTCTCTCTCAAAAGTAAGTAATCTCCCATGGAGTTTTGTAAGAGTGAGGGAGCTAAAATCTGGTGAGGATCTTAAAACAATGGAGTAAGTTTCCCATTTGTCAGGTAAAGACCTTAAAAATCTATGTAGCATAGACACTGTTGTATAGGTCTGACCATTTAACTTTAGCTCAGATATTAATGAGGAGAATCTTTCAAATTGTTGAGTCAAAGTTTCCCCATTAATATAAGCAAATGTTTCATATTGTTGAGCTAAAATCTCTCTGGTGTTGGCAATCACCTCTTCAGTTCCTCCAAACTGTTCTTTAAGACAGTCCCAAAGTTCTTTGGCACTTTCACAATGTAAAAGGCCAGAGTATATCTCATTTGGGAGAGCCATTGCCAACATAGAGAATGCTTTTGCATCTAGCTCAAGTTTTAGGAAATCCTCATCTGTATATTCTTTAGGGTCCTTAGGGACCTTAACATTAGTTTCAAGATTAACATTTACTGGTTTGTGAGGACCATATATCACAGATCTCCAACAACCTGTGTTGGTTTGTGACAAGGTATGTGCCATTCTCTTTTGCCATATGTTGTACTCATTTCTCACAAGCATGGCAGGTTTAGTGGCAGAACCAGTATTATGTGGATCCATTTTAAAGAGTATAGATTTGTCAGATGACTCTTTTAAGTGATGGATATTGATAAAAAGTGAACTTTTGATCTTTTTATTGAATATCAATAAGAGCTTTGTGTCTGATTCTCAATTTGTTAGATTGATATATGATCAGATAAACCAATGCTCTGATACCAATTGTTGGATCAGTATGCTCTTTTTGCTAAGTAAGAACTTGCTATCTTGACACTTAAGTGTTTAGCAAGTCCTTGTAAATCAGATTATATGCACAACGGAATGTATAAGTTAAAGCAACACTTTTTATACTAAGGCAGAGTTATTACTCCCCCTTGATGTTTGAAACTAATAAATGACAAAGTATTTATTATGAATCTAAGCTGTAAAT
Organism: Ambrosia trifida; assembly: GCA_028751855.1. NCBI lineage: Eukaryota > Viridiplantae > Streptophyta > Magnoliopsida > Asterales > Asteraceae > Ambrosia > Ambrosia trifida. Next base: position 63,497,848 of record CM054129.1, on the reverse strand, counting down.
GAGAATTAGATACTTAGACAGATTCACAATAAATACAGAAATGGAATAGAACAGTGATAGTGTTTGAAGGATTTTTCTATTAAAATCAATGTCTAAAATAGAAGGTTGAAGCCTCCTATTTATAGACGTTTACATGCATGTATCTTGCTCAAAAAGCAAGTACAGAAACAACAGAAACAAGTTGCACAAGTTGCAACATTGAAAGAAACAAATACAGCTAAAAAGTAATAATAAACAATAAACTACTGATGCAAAAGGCGGTGGGAAATATCTGATGCTAAGTGCTGATGAAGGACAAACTACTGAAGAGTAGTTTTGTCTTCAGTACTTCTGAAGTGAACTTGTCTGGTTTGGACTTCAGAACTTCTGCTTCTTCAGCACTTCTCATATCTTCTAATCAGCAGTTTCTTGTCTTCTCTTCAGTACTTCTATACTTAGCCAAAATGACAGAAGTGAATTAGACTAAGGTTTACAAAAGTGGTTTCACCAATCCTCTTTGTCCTAACATGGATATAAAATAAGGGCAAGGCTAATGGTGTCGTTTCTAGGGATAGTGACTCCGGACTCGACCCCCTCTAGGATTGTCTGAAAATAAATATCTAAAAAAAAGTTCATAAATTAATTAGAAATCAAAGCGAAAATGCTGAAGCTTAAGGTGTCTGGCCACTGGCATAGCGACTTGGATTGGTCACACCCTCCGAGTTAAGTATGCTGAGATAAAAATGAAAAAAACAAAAAAACAAATGATTTTAAATTCTCTCGGTTTTCTACATAAAACGGTTAGGAATAGTCAATTGGTTGTTCCTTTTGTTTCATATGCTTGAGGCCGGATTAGGTGAAACTGTGGCTTCTTTAGTGTGAGACCCTAAGGTAGAATAAGTGAACCTAAAATTAAACTAACATGATAACGGCTTAGAAACCGGCGGTTGGGTTTAAGAGGAAGTATACCTACAATCGCAGTTGGCATGTGATTAGATTTTTAAAATTAAAATAACCTATGTTTTGAGGCCATATTATTTTATTGTGATTCCATAGCATAATTCCTTTTCAGGGACAAAAAAGTGTTAAGTGTGGGGATATTTGATGTGTCTTAAAACACATCTATTTTCCTATGTATATTTTTTATGTATTTTATGAGCTTTTTGTGTGTCTTGAGTCATTTTTAGTTATTATTTGTATCTTTAGCTTTTTATATGTTTTTATAGATTTTTATTAGTTTTGGTCAGTTTTAGTATTTATTTTTTTATTTTGTAGGTGTTCTTGGACGTTGGAGCGTAAACGAGCAACTTTGGTCGAGCCAAGAACAACCGAGCCAGGAGCATGAAGTTATAATAACAATAATAATAATAATAATAATAAAAGAAAAAAAAAGAAAAAGGAATTGACTTGGGCTCGCGGCCCAAGTCAAACAAAACCACAATGTCGAAAGTCGGTTACGAAGATTAGGATGGATATATATTGTTTCATACGACGGCAGAAGAAAGAAGATAATTATTCATTGGACTTCGACGAACAACAACATTCAGTTGACCAAGATCGGCCAGAAGTTGTGAATGAACAGAAGCTTTGAAGACGGAGAAGGTACCGGGCGTGTTAAAGAATATTATTTGAAGACCGAGGAGTTTGTTTTATCGTTTTTATTTAATTAGAGATATGATGAAATTGTTTTTTATAGACTTTGAATTTATGTTTCTGATTATAATCATGAACTAGACTTTTATGGTTGCTTAGGTTTATGAACTAGACATATTTTATGTAGTATTTAAAGATTTTTGGTTCTTAATTTTGATGTGTAGAATTACATGATTTTAATTTTATTGTTGGATTTTTTTTTTGGGTAAAGGAAACAAAGCTCCGGTAAATTTATTAATAAAACTAAATATTTACAAGCACCACCGGGCCAAGATCTTTACAAAATATATAAACAACACAAAACTAGATCAAGGCCCAAATCAACCCAACCCACAATAACAACCCAAACATCTCTAGAAAAACCACAATAGCAATCTAGCCTGAGTCCAAACTACCTACCTCATTACTTCTAAAGACTAACTCAGAATGACCCAACCCATTATCAACCCAATACCTGAAAATAACCAAAAAAACAACCAGACTCATGATCCATAATCCAGCAGCCCTCAATACACTCTTCCACATTTGAGTTACACTTCTTACAAATCCAAATGAAATCCATTATCAATATCTTCATGCAGTGTTCCTCAGCATCATATCTAAAGCATCCATTTTGACCCATCTTCAACCTGTTATCAGTTTCCTTCAACAACTCCCTTGGATCATCAACCTCCCCTAAAAATTTGCAGCAGCTACTATCCTTGCCCACAATGCAGCATTCCAGACAGCAACTTTCCAGATCTCGCATCCAGTAAATCCTTTGAATTTTCAAAATCAGCATGCATGAAGAATCCATCCAGCAGCTCCTCACTAGATTGTGATCTTTGACAATACTTATCATCACAAGCCATGTCCTATCAATAGATATAATAACCTGTCACACCCTCAAATTTCCACTGCGGGGTTCATACCGCGAGGCGCATGACATACCAGGATCCCATAGCCATAAGTCATATGAACGAACTCTAAATGCCCAAACCATTTAGTTCGTTTCAAAAACCAAGTTCAGTTAAGTTGCGGAAGCGTAAACCAAATTTAATCCTTTTAAAACCATGCGCAAAACAACGCGCCCAAATTAAAACCATATGAAAGAAAATGTAAAAGCATAATATGTAATTTAGGTGTATGCCCAAGACCCCAAATGCAATGAAGTGTGCAGTGCTTTCTAATTCTGGCACCGGAAGCTAACTACCTGCAAAAGCATGTAAATCGTGGGTCAACAAACAATGTGGTGAGTTCACTAGGTAAAGTAAATGAGTATGTAAATGCGCTGGTTTCCAAAACCACGTAAGTAAGTAAGTTGTGTTGGTGCCCCGCACCGTGTAACCACTAATTCATCGCATGCCAAGGGTAGCTAACCCATTCATGATAACTAACCGATTATACCGAACTGCTATGTACGTGTAGCCACATAAGTGTGCCGTATGCCTAACATCATTGTCTATCCACAATGATAATGTTTCGTAGTTATAGTTCACGCCCGCGCTCCCCGAGCCGGTGTGAGGTTTGTAAGACCTAATAGCGCTATCAACTAATAACCCGCTTGCCAACCCTGGCAACTCATTCGGTACGTGAGGACTTACAAAATGATAGAAATGGTTCAGTTTATCAAGGACATAATTGCGAATTAGCAAAGTGACCGACCCTCATAAGGATCCATGGTATCCCAACCCGGGATATGTAAGTAGTCCTAAACCGGACTAGAAAATGTTAAGTAAAGTGTCTCATACCTGAGACGCATGCTTTTGAGAAAAAGAGTAGTGAAACTCACCTTAGGTTGCACGTGAATGATCCAAATCCCTCAAACAGTAACGAGCTACCGACTCCCTATTACAAGTGTCACTAGGTGAGTATATGTGCATAACCAACACACCATATAACTCGTTTATCAGAGACCTTTAAATGTTCAAAACCGTGTAGTGACACCTAATGACTCTACATGCTCAAGTATGTCCTACGTATCCCGTTGGTGATCATAGTGATTATTATCAGTTTAATACATCAATTACATCTCATACAAGTTTTCACACAAGTACATGTCAATTACATACCACATAAAACTCCAAATAGTCACATAAAGACCCCGTACACAATCTGCGTTTTTAGGACAGATAGTGCGCTGTGAAAAAGAATTTATTTAAAATACTTAACGAATGAATTAGGGTCCCAAAGTTTTACTGAATTTTACTTGGGATTCTCTCGACAATACCAATTTTTGTTTTGTCTTAATTCCAAACACAAAAATTATAAAAATTCGTACAACACAGCTATGTCCAGAAAATTTCCTCAACAGGTCAGTTTAGTAGGAAAATTCTTAAAAATTGTGTATTCATCCAAACGAGATGAATCCATTTGGAAAAGCTCTATTTTTCCAGTATTGACCTACTGTAAAAATTTCATAACCTAACTCCTTGTAAATCTCAAGTTATGACCATTTAAAGTTAGCCCAATTTACAAATCCGAAAATCTGATATGACCCCTAATCAATTAAAATTCCAAAAACGACTCATACGATGTCCAAAATCGATGGTTTTGCCCATTATGAAAAACTAAGACCTTGTACATTACAATCTTGCAAAGAAATCATCAAAACAATCGATTTACCAACCCGTTACAGCCCCTTCAACACGTTCAAACAAATCTGTCAGAATCTTAAACTTGCATCCCAAGTAATCTACAAACCCTAATTCTTCATAAACATCCCTAATACATGTATAACACCTATAGTACTGATTAAACACCATATTAATCATAGCAAAACACATATATTATCATGTGAAAACCCTAATCATGGCTGCTAATAACAATCATCATCATCAAATCATCAAGAACATTCAAGAACTCCTATACATACATGTATGTGATTTTGTATATATTATTTTAAGGGTTTTTAAAGTTTTTCAATCATTATAATTCATCAAAAATCGTAAGAACGTATACCTTGTGAAAGATTAAACTCCCTAGAGCCTTGAAATCAAACCCGAACTAGCTTGTTTAGTGAAAGATTGCTTGATTGCTTGAAAACAAAGAGAGAGGGGGGGGGGGGGGGTGGGGGGTTTCGCACGGCGCAAGGGGGCAAGGGAGTAGGGTTTTTATCTTTTTCCTTGCCTCCTAATTATAAAAGGGCTTGGCTTGTTCCCCAAGCAATTGGTATTAGGGCCCTTCTAGTCCATTAACTTGACCCGTTAACCATGTTCTAGCCCAATACCGGACCCAATATTATTAACCATGCTAAATTATATAAAAACCATTGTTTTTATTATTACATAGCATATCATTCATGTTGTGCACGTAATTTGCATAATCTACGCATTACCTTTCAGTTAGGCGATCATTCACAAAAACATGTAATTCACATAAGCATGTACTTCATGTTCACCAAAATTCACTTGTATATATTATTGCTATGTATGTCACATAATTCACCAACGTTTGGGATACAGGACTCATGTGTGTGTTTAACAAGGATTTTCCTACGTATAACATATGTTAGCATCTTCTAACATATGTTAAACCTACTTAACTAACCCTAGTTAAGTATCTAGCCATGTATGAACATGTAAGTTAACTAGAGTTCAGTAAAAGTATTTAACCTGAAAATGCGGGGTGTCACATCATCCCCAAGTTGAAAAGAATTTCGTCCCGAAATTCAGCAAGTAAACAGTAAAGCCAGTTATAAAAATGTGTGCTTGGTTCCCGGATGTCACATCATCCCCAAGTTTAAAGGAATTTCGCCTCGAAATTCACTTTGAAAGAGCTGCTTTATGTTTCGCGTTTGATCTATGTACGATTTCAGGTTCAGTAAAGAGGTGTGGGTATTTGAGCCGCATCTGATCTTTGCGCTCCTACGTGTATTCCGGTCCTAGACGGGAATTCCACCGTACCTTTACAATAGGTATAGTACATTGTCTGAGTTTCTTGACGCCCTGCTCAAGAATCTCCACTGGTTCTTCCACGAACCGCAGCTGATCGTCCACCTGGATCTCCTCCAGTGGTACTACCAGTGTCGTATCAGATAAGCATTTCTTCAAGTTTGAGACGTGGAATACATTATGTACTCCACTGAGTTCATCTGGTAGATTTAGCTGGTAAGCTACTGGACCAATCCTTTTAACGATCTCGAAAGGTCTAACATATCTGGGATTTAACTTCCCTCGTTTCCCAAAGCGTATCACTCCTTTCCACGGTGACACCTTTAACAAAACCTTGTCCCCAACCTGGAACTCCAAAGGTTTTCGACGTTTGTCAGCATAACTTTTCTGTCGGTCCCGAGCAGCAGCCATCCGGTTTCTAATTTGCACTATCTTCTCAGAAGTTTCGTGCACGAGTTCGGGACCTGTTAGTTGGCTATCCCCAATCTCAATCCAACAGATAGGAGACCTACACTTGCGCCCGTAAAGTGCCTCGAAAGGCGCACACTGTATCGAAGTGTGGTAACTGTTGTTGTAAGAGAATTCGATTAAGGGCAAGTGCTTATCCCAGTTATTACCAAAGTCCACTACACATGCTCGTAGCAGATCCTCTAATGTTTGGATGGTACGTTCACTTTGTCCATCCGTCTGTGGGTGATAGGCTGTTCTCATATCAAGACGAGTTCCTAAAGCATCTTGAAGAGTAGTCCAGAAACGAGAAGTGAATCGCCCATCGCGATCAGATATAATGGAAGTAGGCACCCCATGCCTAGAGACTATCTCCTTGATGTATAGGTTTGTCAGCTTTTCTAACGAATCCGTTTCTTTTATTGTTAGGAAGTGGGCCGATTTGGTTAAACGGTCCACGATAACCCAAATCATGTTCTGGCCCGTTGGCGTTCTAGGAAGCTTTGTAATAAAGTCCATGGAAATTCCATCCCATTTCCACATTGGAATCTCTGGTTGTTGGAGTAGGCCTGAAGGTTTTTGGTATTCAATCTTAACCTTCGCACAAGTCAAGCACTTACTAACATAAGTGGCTATCTCGGCTTTCATGTTTGGCCACCAGTATAGAGTCTTAAGATCTTGATACATCTTGTCCGAACCAGGATGTACCGAATAGCGAGAGGTATGTGCTTCATCGAGCACCAGTTGTCTGAGATCCCCAAATCGTGGTATCCAGACTCGATTCATGAAGTACTGCAGACCATCTATTCTCAGTTCTAAGTGCTTATCTGCACCATGTAGGGTCTCAAGCCTGATGTTTTCTTCCTTCAATGCCTCACCCTGGGCTTCACGTATCTTATCAGGAAGGTTAGAGTGAATGGTGAGTTGTAAGGCTCGCACTCTTTTGGGTTTCGTTTCCTTTCGACTGAGGGCATCAGCTACTACGTTAGCTTTCTCTGGATGATACTTGATGGCACAGTCATAATCGTTCAAAAGTTCAACCCAACGACGTTGCCGTATGCTTAGTACCTTCTGGTCAAATATATGTTGGAGGCTCTTGTGGTCAGTGAAAATTGTGCACTTGGTTCCATAGAGGTAGTGCCTCCAGATTTTGAGAGCGAAAACTACCGCTCCCAGTTCCAAATCATGAGTGGGGTAGTTCTTCTCATGGACCTTCAGTTGTCGTGATGCATATGCAATTACCTTATCACGTTGCATCAGTACGCACCCTAAGCCTTGGATAGACGCATCACAATATACTACAAAGTCCTCTGTACCCTCAGGCAACGATAATATCGGTGCACTGCAAAGTTTGGACTTTAGTAGCTTAAAGGCGGATTCTTGGGCATCTCCCCACTTATACGTAATACCTTTCTGCGTTAGGGCGGTGAGAGGTTGAGCGATCTTAGAAAATCCCTCAATAAATCTGCGATAATAACCAGCGAGACCAAGAAATTGGCGCACTTCAGTAGGGGTCCTAGGAGCCTCCCACTTTTGATAGTGTCAATCTTGGCTGGGTCCACATGTATTCCTGCCTCGTTGACCACATGCCTAAGGAATTGGACTTCTCGAATCCAGAAGTCACATTTGGTAAACTTTGCATACAGCTGCTCATTCCTCAGTAGTTCCAAGATTAGCCGCAGGTGCTGCTCGTGCTCCTCCCTGCTCTTGGAGTAAATCATTATGTCATCTATGAACACTATGACGAATTTGTCCAAGTAGGGCTTGCACACACGGTTCATTAGATCCATGAACACAGCCGGTGCATTAGTTAGCCCACATGGCATTACCAAAAACTCATAATGTCCATAACGAGTTCGAAACGCCGTCTTTGCCACATCCTCTTCTCGGACTCTCAGTAGATGGTATCCTGACCTCAAGTCAATCTTAGAGTAGAAGCTCGACCCTTGCAGTTGGACAAACAAGTCATCAATACGAGGCAAAAGGGTAACGATTCTTAATCGTCACATTGTTCAACTCCCGATAATCTATGCACATGCGAAAGCTCCCGTCTTTCTTCTTAACAAACAGAACTGGAGCTCCCCGTGGCGAAGAACTAGGTATAATGAAACCCCTATCCAATAGCTCTTGGAGTTGGGTAGATAGTTCTTGAAGTTCACCTGGTGCTAAACGGTATGGTGCGCGTGCAGCTGGCGCTGCTCCAGGTGCAAGGTCAATCTGGAACTCCACTTGACGAACGGGTGGAAGTCCAGGTAATTCCTCTGGGAAGACATCTGGGAAGTCTCGGACCACTGGGATGTCCTCAATCTTGGTTTCAGTTCCAGCTCGAGTACCTGATATGTTAGCCAAAATGGCTGGACAGCCCTTACGAATACACTTCTGGGCCTTCAGATAGGAGATGATGCCTACCATGGCACCACCACGATCACCCTATATAGATAAAAGTTCTCCACTTGGGAGGGGGAATACGAACAATCTTCTCCTGACAGAGAATTTCAGCGTGTTGCTTGGACAACCAGTCCATGCCAACCACGAGATCAAAGCTTCCAAGGGTGATAGGTAGAATGTTGATGGCAAACGATTGCCCATCCAACTCGAGCTTACAGTCACGATGAATATGGGTTACCTCAACAGGAATTCCATCAGCCAGTTCAATAGAGTATGGAGTATCTCGAGGAGTAGGAACCATCCCTAATTGTTTACTAAGTTTTGATGAAACAAAACTATAGTCCGCACCAGTATCATATAAGATAGAAGCAAGAGTGTCGTTCAAGGAGCACGTACCCATCACGTCATTGTTATCAGTCCTAGCTTTCCCCAGGCCAATCACAAATGCTTTTCCCCGAGCCCCGTTGTTGTTGCTACCGTTACGGTTGTTGTTGTTGCAGGACTTATACCTCACACTATCCCACGTTCTCTTGCTATCACCAATAGTAGAAAATGAAGCACCATGCTTCAGAAAAGTACCATGATCGGCAGTCTCATCTGTGAGTTTGCGAGTCAAGTGAAAGATTTGTAGGTGAGCTGCAGTGGCCAAGCCACGAATCTGAGGGGCCCACCCTTTCGGTATAAAGTTCGATCCATTTGTAAGGTAAGTTAAATAGATTTGAGCCTATAGTGGCTATCTCCTATAGCCTGGTAGTGTAGGCGTCGATCTCAGACCCATCCGTCTTTATATAACAAAATTTCTGGATTTCACCACAGGTGTTACGTTCTCCTTCCAGGTATCTGTAACTCATCGAGTGTGCATGTAGCGTACATTACTCCATCCTGCCTGGGACAAATGCACATGGCAAAGACTTATACTATCGAAGCAATCAGACGGTCTCCTTCAGTTCCGTTGGAGTTATCGAGGTTTACAACCAATAAAAGGCTTGAAAATACGATGTGCATTCAAGCTATAAGAAAGTTCAAATGTGGAAGTCAGGGGAAAAGGATGATTTAGCAAAATAGATCTTTACTAGCTTGGAAAGATGCGAGGGCCTCAACCACCCTATCGTTGATCATAAGAACTCAGTCTTATCTAAGTTAGCAAAGGGAAATGAAAGAAAAGATAGGTAAGAAAAGGTAAGAGCCAATCGTCGCCATGCTCTGTCTAGATAGTAGAGCCTTCATCCTCACTTCCATGTGCCCGTCCTGCTCAGGTTCCCCTTCCATCTCTTATCCTTCCTCTTTTGCGATGTCAGTGTTATATGGTTCTCATCACGTACAATCTCCTTCTCTAGTCCTATGTGAACCAGTTTAGTGGTAAGCTGTACCACTCGTTCCTCCAATCGTGGCTATCAGCCATTAGTAGGTTTCATCCTCCCTTGTGATGTTGCATTACATCGCAGGCTTTACGTAACTCCCCAAGAGTGTGTGTAACAAGTACCGATCTAATGTGTTCCCATGAATCTACCATATACTTATGAGAAAACAAGGATATGCAGTCATACGTTCACCCGCTCATACTAGGCGTAAGGTACTAAGGTAAGAAATAAGTTCTACTTGTGTATTCCAGTCCCGTCTGTGTTACGAATGGAAGTAAGAAGGGTCAAGTAACAAGGAACAAAAACTAATTGTCTCCTTGCTAGGTGACAAAAGATAAGTCTCAGCATTCAAATTCCTTTATAGTTGATTTAATGGTACCACGTCATGCGCATCGTGCAGCTTCCCGTGTACGTGCGCCACAACGCTCGCAAGGGCTCCCTCCCTTGTACTTTTGTTGTTTCCTCATCCATGAGGTTTGTTAGAAAACTACTCCCAGTAGTGCGTCACCTGGTGTAACCCTGGGTTCCCACCATGGACGTGTTTAGAATTAGGTCTAGAACTAGGGGATAACATACCTCCTGAAATCATATGTTGTAGGTATGAGTAGCTAAAAGCTAGTTGTGCACTTAAGTTGTGAGTGTACTTATGCTATAATGGTTATAGACTAGACTCAACATGCAGTCCTAGTTCACTATAACCAATGGCTCTGATACCAATCTGTCACACCCTCAAATTTCCACTGCGGGGTTCATACCGCGAGGCGCATGACATACCAGGATCCCATAGCCATAAGTCATATGAACGAACTCTAAATGCCCAAACCATTTAGTTCGTTTCAAAAACCAAGTTTAGTTAAGTTGCGGAAGCGTAAACCAAATTTAATCCTTTTAAAACCATGCGCAAAACAACGCGCCCAAATTAAAACCATATGAAAGAAAATGTAAAAGCATAATATGTAATTTAGGTGTATGCCCAAGACCCCAAATGCAATGAAGTGTGCAGTGCTTTCTAATTCTGGCACCGGAAGCTAACTACCTGCAAAAGCATGTAAATCGTGGGTCAACAAACAATGTTGGTGAGTTCACTAGGTAAAGTAAATGAGTATGTAACTGCGCTGGTTTCCAAAACCACGTAAGTAAGTAAGTTGTGTTGGTGCCCCGCACCGTGTAACCACTAATTCATCGCATGCCAAGGGTAGCTAACCCATTCATGATAACTAACCGATTATACCGAACTGCTATGTACGTGTAGCCACATAAGTGTGCCGTATGCCTAACATCATTGTCTATCCACAATGATAATGTTTCGTAGTTATAGTTCACGCCCGCGCTCCCCGAGCCGGTGTGAGGTTTGTAAGACCTAATAGCGCTATCAACTAATAACCCGCTTGCCAACCCTGGCAACTCATTCGGTACGTGAGGACTTACAAAATGATAGAAATGGTTCAGTTTATCAAGGACACAATTGCGAATTAGCAAAGTGACCGACCCTCATAAGGATCCATGGCATCCCAACCCGGGATGTGTAAGTAGGCCTAAACCGGACTAGAAAATGTTAAGTAAAGTGTCTCATACCTGAGACGCATGCTTTTGAGAAAAAGAGTAGTGAAACTCACCTTAGGTTGCACGTGAATGATCCAAATCCCTCAAACAGTAATGAGCTACCGACTCCCTATTACAAGTGTCACTAGGTGAGTATATGTGCATAACCAACACACCATATAACTCGTTTATCAGAGACCTTTAAATGTTCAAAACCGTGTAGTGACACCTAATGACTCTACATGCTCAAGTATGTCCTACGTATCCCGTTGGTGATCATAGTGATTATTATCAGTTTAATACATCAATTACATCTCATACAAGTTTTCACACAAGTACATGTCAATTACATACCACATAAAACTCCAAATAGTCACATAAAGACCCCGTACACAATCTGCGTTTTTAGGACAGATAGTGCGCTGTGAAAAACAATTTATTTAAAACACTTAACGAATGAATTAGGGTCCCAAATTTTTACTGAATTTTATATGGGATTCACTCGACAATACCTATTTTTGTTTTGTCTTAATTCCAAACACAAAAATTATAAAAATTCGTACAACACAGCTATGTCCAGAAAATTTCCTCAACAAGTCAGTTTAGTAGGAAAATTCTTAAAAATTGTGTATTCATCCAAACGAGATGAATCCATTTGGAAAAGCTCTATTTTTCCAGTATCGACCTACTGTAAAAATTTCATAACCTAACTCCTTGTAAATCTTAAGTTATGACCATTTAAAGTTAGCCCAATTTACAAATCCGAAAATCTGATATGACCCCTAATCAATTAAAATTCCAAAAACGACTCATACGATGTCCAAAATCGATGGTTTTGCCCATTATGAAAAGCTAACACCTTGTAAATTACAATCATGCAATGAAATCATCAAAACAATCGATTTACCAACCCGTTACAGCCCCTTCAACACGTTCAAACAAATCTGTCAGAATCTTAAACTTGCATCCCAAGTAATCTACAAACCCTAATTCTTCATAAACATCCCTAATACATGTATAACACCTATAGTAATGATTAAACACCATATTAATCATAGCAAAACACATATATTATCATGTGAAAACCCTAATCATGGCTGCTAATAACAATCATCATCATCAAATCATCAAGAACATTCAAGAACTCCTATACATACATGTATGCGATTTTGTATATATTATTTTTAGGGTTTTTAAAGTTTTTCAATCATTATAATTCATCAAAAATCGTAAGAACGTATACCTTATGAAAGATTAAACTCCCTAGAGCCTTGAAATCAAACCCGAACTAGCTTGATTAGTGAAAGATTGCTTGATTGCTTGAAAACAAAGAGAGAGGGGGGGTGGGGGGTTTCGCACGGCGCAAGGGGGCAAGGGAGTAGGGTTTTTATCTTTTTCCTTGCCTCCTAATTATAAAAGGGCTTGGCTTGTTCCCCAAGCAATTGGTATTAGGGCCCTTCTAGTCCATTAACTTGACCCGTTAACCATGTTCTAGCCCAATACCGGACCCAATATTATTAACCATGCTAAATTATATAAAAACCATTGTTTTTATTATTACATAGCATATCATTCATGTTGTGCACGTAATTTGCATAATCTACGCATTACCTTTCAGTTAGGCGATCATTCACAAAAACATGTAATTCACATAAGCACGTACTTCATGTTCACCAAAATTCACTTGTATATATTATTGCTATGTATGTCACATAATTCACCAATATTTGGGATACAGGACTCATGTGTGTGTTTAACAAGGATTTTCCTACGTATAACATATATCTTCTAACATATGTTAAACCTACTTAACTAACCCTAGTTAAGTATCTAGCCATGTATGAACATGTAAGTTAACTAGAGTTCAGTAAAAGTATTTAACCTGAAAATGCGGGGTGTCACATAACCCAACCCAGAAACCAACATATCCCAGTAGAAACCCAACAAAACAGACTCAAACCTATTCTAAACACAAGAAACAGGCTAAAGAAAGAAAATATCAGTGTGAGGGTTTCCCAACCTTGCTTGGCACTAGAAAATGTAAAAAATTTCAGGGTGGAAGTTAATGTCCTACTGGCCAAGGTGGGATCCATCCTTATCTCTCCATATTTCATGCTCCCCATGAGCTCAAACAAACCTATCCACCAATCACACAACGCTGAACTAGACTTAACTTCAAAATACAAAATTAAATCCAGCAGAACAGACACAAACAGTATATGAACAAGAATAAACCAGAAACAATGGGAAGGCTTTACAGCCCAGATAACTACCCAAACGCATTTAGTACACCTTATAACAGCAATTTCCCAAATAGTAAACCCCTCCCATCCCATAGGCAAGTGCCTATAAACATAGATTGACACAGACCAACAAACAACAAGGCTCAACAAATACCATAAAGGGATGAGGGTTCTTGACCAGTGAACAGATCTAAAAAATATAAAAGTAGGGGAGGAGCAAAATGTCCTATGATCACTGATCAAATCCATCCTTATCTCTCCAGTGTTCAAGCTTACTCCAAGCTTTAAAAATCCTAGCCACCCATAACATATAGCTGAATTGAACCCTTTTCCAAAAAATAGAAATTGGCCCAACAGAACAAAATTAACCAAAAACAAAACTTTATTTTGATAGAAAATAGAAGGCTTACAAGCCCAGATAACTACACCCACGTATTTTAGAGCCCTTATATCTCCTGGTTCCCAAACCTTCCAGGAAATTCCCTCCCAGAGAGACACAACAGACACTACAAGAAAGAAATCAAGGCTCAACAATCTCTGCAAGCAGAGCAGGGTTTCACTCCATTGCCAAGTGCTAAAAACAGAAAAAATAAAGAAAAGAATCAGAATCCTATAAGCAATGGAGCAGTTGATCCTTATCACTCCAAGGTTCATGCTTACTCCAAGCAACCAATTTCCTAGCCACCAATCAAGAACAGCACATTTGGGTTCAATCCCATAAAGGAAATGAGACCCAAATATAATAGTTTTAATCAAAAAATAAAAAATGAAATTTTGATAAAAAAACAGAAGGCCACAAAGCCCAGAAAACTATCCAAGGCACACTACATCTCCTTTTTCCAAATAAAACCCATAGACCCCCTCCCTGATGGAACACAAGAACATTGCTCTAATCATTACAATCATCCCACAACATCAGGACTAACATTAACATTCCACACAGCATCAGCTAGCTCATCCCTAGCATACCTTTTCCCCCTCACACTTATCAATCTCAGCTTGACAACATTCTCCACTTGCTTGCTGATCACCTGAGCATTATGCTTATTACTATTAAATATCCTATTATTTATCACCTGCCATATATAATACATAGTAGCAGCAAGAGTCAGCCTTCTAATAACACCCCAAATAGATTTTTCATTACACATTTTCCCAATGTAATCAGCAATATCTTCCCAGTCATCAGGCAACTTCTCCATTCTGGCCAACACTTTAACCCTCCACCACACCTGCTTAGAAAATTCACATCTGAAGAACAGGTGACTATGACTATCAGCACATTTCCCACACAAACTGCATACATACTTCTGTTTACTATTCCACACTGCCAACCTATCTTGAGTAGGCAACTTAAATTTAAAAGCCATCCATAATATAAATGTATGTCTAGCAATACTATTACTATGCCAGACAAATATATGCCATTTAACCACCTGACCCTTCCTAACAAGATCATCATACACAGCCTTGGTAGAAAAAGGAACAACTCTACCATTATTACTTAACCAACAAAACCTATCCCTCCTCCCCTCCACCAGAATAGGCAATACATCCCCAAATATCCCAGGATACTTCTCCTTCCAATAATCAGGCACCCTCCACCCATTCTCATCAATAAGATTAGCAACTTTAGTATGTAAACTAAATCCAGCTTCTCTAATATCTCTTCAATTCAAAATCTGCATTAAAGGGCCCTGATCACACCATTTATCAAACCAAGCATTAACCATCCTCTCATCCCCTAACTTGGCCCCACAATGCTTCCTAATGAAGTTCCTACACCCCAATAATTTCTTCCAAGTCCATGAATCAGCATTAGCTTCCCCTATCTCCCAAACACTACACCCCTTAATCTTATAAAGGTACACCCAACTGACCCATAAAGAATCCTTCCTGTTAACAATATTCCACACATGTTTTGACATTAAAGCCACATTTCTTTCTTTTAAACTAGATAACCCCAACCCACCATAACATTTCCTTAAACACAACTCATCCCACCCTACTTTAGCAGCTCCCTGCATAAAATCACCCTGGCACTACAAAAAGCCTCTACACAATCTTATAACATCCTCATTAATATTCTCAGGAAGTAAGAATAAAGAAGCCTAATATACAGTTAAGGATGACAAAACTGACTTCAGCAGTTGAACTCTTCCTGCATAGGATAGAAATTGATTTCTCCAATCTCCAATTCTACTATTCACCTTATCCAATAATACAGTACAATCTTTTTGATACAACTTTCTAGAAGCTAGAGGAATGCCCAAATATTTCAGTGGAAGGCAGCCCACTTTAAAAGGTAACATATTCACAATATCCCTTTGAACCTCCTCATTAACATTGCCAAAAATAACCTCACTCTTCCTCATATTAGGCCTAAGTCCAGAGCACCCCCCCAAACTCCTCAAGGACATCTCTTATAACCTGAATAGAACCACAATGAGCACTACAGAAAATAAAAAGATCATCAGCAAAGCATAAGTGGGTCAGCTTCATCTTATCACACTTCCAATGATATTGAAATTCTTCTACCTCACTGATTCTCCTAATAAGCATAAGATTCAGCACCTCCATAACCATGGTAAAAAGATAAGGAGACATAGGATCTCCTTGTCTCAATCTCTTTTCCCCTCAAGCTGACTGTATAGGATACAGTAGACATACATGTCATAATCCAATCAATGAACTTCCTAGGGAAACCAAAATTGACAAGGCATTCCCTCAAAAAATTATGATCCACAGAATCATGTGCCTTTTGTAGATCCACCTTCAAAGCCACTCTAGGAACCCCTCTAACCCAATCATAACCCTTAACTAATTCTTGAGCCAACAATATATTATCACCAATTAATCTACCAGGAACAAAAGCACTTTGAGACTTCCCAACCAGGTTATCCAACACCCCCTTCAACTTGTTGCAAATGACTTTACTAAAGCACATATACAAAACATTACAGCATGCTATGGGCCTAAATTCACTAACAACACTAGGATCATTAACCTTAGGCACCACAGAAATAGAAGTGGCATTCAATTCTTTCAACAGCTTTCCATTAACAAAGAATTCTTGAACAGCATCACATATCTCATCCCCTATAATACACCAAGCTGCCTTGAAAAATTTGGCTGAATACCCATCCGGCCCTGGTGCCTTGTTGTCATCAATCTGAAACATAGCCACATTAATTTCATCCCTAGACACATCAATAATTAAATTACTAGTAGCTTCAGAAGAAAGTTTATTGAGAAACAGAGAATTAGGATCTTCAATCAGCTCCACAGAATCTTTCTTTCCCATCAACCCCATATAAAACTTCACAAAAGCATCTCCAACACTGAGATCCTTATAAACCTCCCCATCCCCATCCTCAATCTGAGATATTTTGGATCTAGCTTGCCTATGCTTAACAGAATGAAAGAAATATTTATTGTTCTGATCACCAACTTCCAACCAATGGACCCTAGACTTCTGTTTTAAGAAGCTTTCCTCATCCCTCAAAGCATCATTATATGAATAAATAAATACCTCCTCCTCCATTCTAAAATCTTCATTAGAAGGATCAGCAGCCACCTCTTCCTGTATTCTGGCAAGCTCAGTTTTCAAAAAAAACCACCTTCTTACTGAAGTTTCCTTGAGCATAACATAATTTCCTCAAAGGCTTCTTCAAAAGTTTCAGTTTAGAAGTGACTCTAAACATTTTACATCCCACAATATCCTTGCTCCACACAGATTCAACACAAGGAATGAACTCCTTTTTACCAGCTATTAAATTCCAGAACCTAAAAGGCTTTGGAACAAAAGACTTCTCCCCCAAACAGGACACTAGTACAGGAGTATGATCTGATGAAAAAAATGGCAGAAACTTAGCACCCACATTAACAAACATTTTTAAAAAAAACAATTCCCCAAGGCTCTATCCAATTTTTCCATGATCCCATCAGATTTTCCTGGCTTTTGATTCCAGGTGTAAAATAGCCCAGAACTTGGAATATCTTCAAGATGAACTTTAAAAATACAATCTCTAAACTCTTCCATAACATAAACTGAAGGACCCAGAGTACAATTCTTTTCTTTTAGGTCCAGAATAGCATTGAAATCACCCACAACCAGCATGGATTATTATGAATTGTCCCAGAGTGTAAAACAATATTATCCCATAACTCCCTTCTGCCACTAACATTAGTGACACCATAAATGAAAGAACAGAATAATTTCTCACCCCCTCCAAAGGGACAGACAATACAATGAATAACCTGCTCCCCTTTTTGTAAAATAACCACCTCAGCCATCCTAGGATCCCAACCCACAACAATTCTAACCCATCCAGAACACATATCAACATTAGACACCCATTCCCAGTTTTTCATAACCCCGCAACAAGCATCCCTAATATGTTTAGGTTTTACCCTAGTTTCAACAAGACCACTCACACAAACCTTATTATCCACCAAAATCCTAGAAATCTGTCTTTGTTTAGAGATACTAGACATACCTCTTACACTCCACATTAAGGTCTTAATCTTCATTGATAACATGATCAGAAGTATCAGAAGTCTCCATTCCAGAAGTACCTTCCCTGTTATCATTATTCCCCAAACCCTCCTCTTGCACATTAACCCCACCTTCCCTATCTTTCTTCTTTTCAGCCTCCACTAACTTAGTATACATGAGTTTGTCCCATTGTTCAAAAAACACCTTCACTTGCCCAATATTCCATTTCCTCATAACTTCATTAGAAGGACAACTTTTAGTTAACACATAATGAGCAACCTCATTAAATTGAGCCTCATTCATTTTGAAATAACCAGATTTAAAATTAACATTAGTATCAATCTTGCCAATACTGCTGGAATCAACCTCCATTTTAAGTACCTCCTCATCATTACCCCCAATCTTAGTTTCTGATGCACTCCTAGAAGTCTTCTTAGGATCCTTCTCCCCACTATTCAACCCTCCCTTCCTACCAACACCCTCTCCATTCCTCTCAATAGCCTTACCCTTCACAGTATCTCTCCCCTCAACATGTCCCCCCTCATTAACAGTACTCCCTTCAACTTCCCCACCCAACTCATCCCTCAATGCAGCAAAAGTATTCTTAAGATCAATATTGTTGTCTCTACCATTCTTACTTCCCTCAGCTTTATTCACCCACTTCTTAATATTCTGCCCCTTACCATCTTTCTTAAACCCATCATTTCTAGTTCCCCCATAAGTCCCCTGGCCAGAAGTCCCAACTCCCCCATTCCCTCCTCCACTTTTATTGACAACCCTATTATACCCCACTTTACTACTATTATTATTATACTGATTATTATTATTATTATGATTATTATTATTATGTTTCCCAGTCCTCCCAACACCTCCCCCAACTCCATTACCACTATTCTGACCATTCATATTTTTATAGGTGTTACTATTATTATTATTATTATGAACAACCCTGTTACCCCTTCCCACAGTCAAAAAACCATCATTGTTAACTCTAGAGACTGGATATTCATTCCCACTTGCTTGATAAAGATCAGATAACAATTGTTGTGTTTTCTGAAGCACCTCATCCTCAGACAATTCCTTTTTACTACAAGATTGATAGTCATGACCAAAAACCTTGCAAGCAGAACATCTCTTAACTTCACCTGGTACTCCACCATAACCTTCTTGATAAAAGCAGGACGACCAGCATCCTCAGAATAGTAAGCATTAACATAATCAGACAATGTTGTATCAGCCTTAACATCAACCAGCACTCTAGCAAACCCTGCTCTTCCTTCCTTTTTACCACACCTTATTGCTGTAATTCTGTCCAGCATTAGAGGGTTACCAAGACAACTGACCATACTACTAATACTCTCCTGGTTCCACAATTCCATAGGCATATCTGGAATAGTCACCCACACAGGAATAGAAGCAGGCTCATCCTTCTCAACAGTTAACCCAACCTCCCATTTCTTGAGACACAAAGGTATGTCATTAATCAACCAAGGGCCCTTATCAATAGCATCAAACATCCCTGCGTCAGTCTTAAATTTAAAGAAAAACACACCACTTCCATTAGAAGAAATCTCCAACAACCCAAACTTCTTCCACATTCTAAATAAGTGATACCTGACCATCCCAATAGACAGACTCTGCCCCACAAAATACCCATAGAGATATTTCTTATAAGCCACCTTAGCTTCCACAAGTTTATCAGATTTTAAGATAGCTACAATTTCACCAGATTCTAATACTTTAGGAGGGTAAAAAGTAACTTTAGTAGACAATACCTCATTCACCTGGCCCTTAGTAATATCAGCAAAAGAAGCAGCCTGAACAGGCAATACAGGACTCTTATCTTCAGCAGTGGCAGCAGTAAACACCACATTTTCTTTCACTCCCACAGTCTCCAGCAAAGATTTTGGTAAAGGTTTCAATTTACTAATGAAGGGCAAGTCTTCTTTAGTAACCTTATAGGATCCCATCTCATCAGATTTCTGCTTAATAAGCTTCTTCATAGAGGGACTCTTAATGACACCCCTCCAAGGTAGTCTAACCTTGTGTTCAACCTTCTTGTCAGACTCCTCATCTCCCTCCATCATGTCAGTATTCTCAACAACCTCTTTCAACTTCTTAGCAACTTTGTTCTTTTCCAACTCCTTACTAAGAAGTTCAGTCTTACCACCTAACATAATAGAACCCTCATCATCCACCACAGTCCCTCCCCCAGAACCTGGTTTATAATCAAACTTCATAGAATTGGTAGATAGCTTAAACCTAAGATCACTACCTTTCTCCATATCTACTTTCTTACCAATCTTCAACTTTACAGATCCCACTAAACCATTCCCATCCACATCAGTTTTAAAGACCTCCTTAGCAACCATTCCATCAGGTAAAACCTCCTCACTGTTGCACTTACCATCTTCCACACTAGTCTTTACATATACATCCTCTCCCCACATAATCATCCTAGTTTTCACAATAACCCCTTCATTTCTGATAACCTCTTCTTCCTCTTATCCAAGAACACAAACTTAGCATCTACTCCAGCATCAAACACATTACACTCAGGAGATAACTGTGGAAATTTTACCCCCTTACCATCCACTTTAAGCATACCATCACTATCAATAGTCTTCTGCCTAATGAATTCTCCATACAACATACTACCCAAAAAGTTAGCAATAACCCTAAGAATATACCCATACTGCCCAGCCAACTTCTCAACAAATCCCAGCTCCCTACCCTTAATCTCAGCCATAACCAGAGAATTAACCAAATCAAATTCCCCAAGCCCAGCCAACTTAATCAATTCCAATTGCTCAGTAATTAACCTATATCTCCAATTATCCCCAAAAACCGTTCTCAGAAACCCAACAACCATAGGACTAAAAAACAAAGAGTCATTACGACCAGACAAAGACCTACTCAGAATTACCTGTTTATCCACCACAGAAGTATTACCAGCAGAACCATCCTCAGCATCCATAATCTCAACATCACTATCTACAGACTTCATCTTATCAGGAGGAACAACCGGCGGGGGCTCCGAGTCGGAAACCCTAGCAGTAACCATAGCAGAAGAAAAAGAAAACCTGTGCACTGTGAAGATTCCGGCTTCTGGAATGAAGTCGGAACAGTGAAACACAATAAAACACGAAGAAGGAAGGGTAAAGAAGAACTAGAAAAGAAAAACGAAGAAGAAAACCACTGGATCGCCAAAATCGCCCAACCCAGAGAGAAACCCTAGCTTCAGCTTTTTATTGTTGGATTTGATATATGTTTGTTGGTGTTAATTTTATTTGAAGTTTGTTTATTGGTTTTGTGGAGCTAGGTATGTAGAGATACCCCTTAGGTCTAGAAATCAATCTAGTTCATTAACTTAGGTTAGCGTGCTAGTATTTGGAGTTGGAGTACGACACAAGTATAACAAACTAATATAATAAATTAACTAAAACGTGTAGTCCATTCTTGAGGGTGAGAAATCTAACTCGAGATTGCTAGGTAACTAACTAGGCATTGTTCGGTAGTTGACAAGCGCTAGGGCGGGAGTCGCTACTTGTCCGGGTTTAGAGTTTTCCTAGGTTTTCTTCAGTAGAGTTTAAGTCTGATTCATAGTTTGAGGGTTTTAATCCAAGAGAGGTTTTAATCTGATTTCTGTGGGATTTTGGTACGCTAGGGCGATCCAGATCCATTTTAGCATTTCTACACTTGTCCCGCCTTAAGTCTAGTGAGCCATCTTTGAAAGGAGGTTTATTAGATAAGAATAGGGTCTCAAGTTAATTACCAGATTCAGGATTTATTTCTAGTGTCTAGGGATTTTACCTATGTTACCAGCCTTCTTCCTATCTGATTTCTCCAGTTCTTTAAGTTCGTATTAGTTGTCGAGTTAAGTTAAGTTTAATCTATTTAGTTTAATTAAGTTTATAATTAGTAGTTTAAAATACCCCCCATATAAGTATATTTATTTAGGCCAGTATTTCGGTAGAGGTTGTGATCTATAGTTGCATTCGCGTCTTTGGGTTCAATACTCGGTCTTATCTGTTTACTGCTTTGCGACCGGTACACTTGTCGTGCGTGTGTAGTTTTTAGGTGAGTCGTTTTAATTAATGCTTGTGTTATTTTTATATATACATTTACACACATTATCTATGCTCATATTCCCAAACATAATCAAGGTAAGCAAAGCCCCTGTGCGGAAAAATGTGTCTTTGTAGGCTATAGAATCGACCAAAAGGGATATCGATGCTATAGTCCAAAGCGTCGACATATGTACCCCACCCTTGACTGTGATTTTCTCGCAACCAAATATTTCTATACCTGCCAACACGGTGGTCAAGGGGAGAATCCACTGAATTGGCTAAAATGGGCTCCTATGTCTACCTCATCAGAACACAAAGTTCATCACAATACCCGGGATGACTCACTTACTTCTCCGCATGTCAATAAATTAAAGGAATGACATAAAAGGAAAACCACATTTGTTGACTTTCTCTCTCCACATGTCAATTCTCTCCATCATTTTAAAACGTTTATAACTTTTTCATAAGATATGCTTTTTTTTTTTTTTTAATTTCACCATGTTTGTGTTGGTAAAACATTATCAAGTAAAAACATATTTGTATTCCAAATCAGAATTGTGAGGTAGAGTGCTATTAAAAGTTTCTTATATTCGAAATTCAGTTATATCTTAAGGATGTCACGTTTAGGATACCAAAGAAATAGATTTTGACAACTATGTTCAGGATAACCAAGGAAATGGTAAGGATGGACAGTTATATCTTGAGGATGGAACTGTCTAAGATAAAATGTAATGATTGAATATAAATGAAATGTAACATTACAAGAACACTCGATGTACGAGGAAAACCCTTAATCAATGATGATCGCCGGCACAAAACCTCGGGAGAAGTCTAAACCCCTGCCTTTGTTTGTTAATATTAATAAAATGAATGGTTACAACTTTGGAAATTGGATGGACGAGTTACTATGAATACAAATCAGTGTTGTATGTGTGAGCTTATGGAAAGTTAGAGTTGTAGAAAATCAAGTGGCTAAGAACTGTCCTAAGCTCGTCCATCATATCCCTATTTATAGTACAAACATTTAACAAAGATCCCTACAAATCTGCTATGCTTTGACTGTTTTAGCTCAACGTATATATTCTTGAATTAGTTGGCAGCCGTTACATAACTGGCTTCCGAGATATTCGCCTGTAGTTAATCTTGGACGGTAACATTTAGACCTCTTCTTCATCAAGGACTTGTGTTATACATTATCCTCTTCTCCTCTGATTTAGTATAGGTCAATAGAGCCGTTAGAGCAAGGTCACAAGGCTTGATATTGTTTAAGTGTACCTACATACACATAATTTCAAGATAATTCGTTAGTCCATCCTCAGGATGTACATAGGATAATGTACAGTTACATCATGAATCCTGTTCAGCCTTTAGTATCCTGAGGATGTCAAATGTGTAGGTGCATATTGTTGCTGTCGCTTTCGGACCTTCGAGGGGTCGAAGGAAGATCTTATGGGTCGAATGGAAATTTTGATGTTTATTGTTTTCCTGTTCGAGCTCTCGATGGGTCGAAGGAGTCATTCGACCTTGTAAAAGGTCGAATGGACTGCCTATATATATGTGAAATGTGTTTTGAAAGTTAGTTAGTTGGTCATTTTGGTGTGTGTGTTTC
Organism: Ambrosia trifida; assembly: GCA_028751855.1. Lineage (NCBI taxonomy): Eukaryota > Viridiplantae > Streptophyta > Magnoliopsida > Asterales > Asteraceae > Ambrosia > Ambrosia trifida. The sequence goes on along the minus strand of CM054129.1, from coordinate 63,474,186 downwards.
GAGTGTGTGTCTAGAAAAGTTCCGTAAACGTCTGTTTTTCATTATATTCATATTGTAACGATTATCCTTTATAATATTAATGGAAAACAACTTGAAAATGGATCATTACGTGTTCTGATTACGATTCATATCATTTTGCATGTGAATTAGAGTTTCCGCACCTGATTTACTAATACTCGTGTGATATAACTGTTTCTTTGGTAATCAATAATATTAATGTCCAAGGTGTTACTTAATTTTCCCTTTTTATAACATTGGTGACATCTGGTTCTCACTATCTGAGCTTTGTTTACCTACACATCGATCACCATATTCTCCAAATAATCCCCTAGGAACAAGTGTTTCCTGTTTTTGGAAACATTAGGTAATATAAACCGTTATCTACAGTTTAGTATTATATGATGTTGAATCAATAAAATATTAAATGGTTTTTAAGAAGTGGAAACATAAAAGGATTAGTTAAGAAAATAAATATTAAATAAATAAGATATAAACATGAAATTATGATTTAATAATATTATTCATATTAAAGAGATTTGAGATAATCATAAGATTTTTATTTATTATATAATAAAGTAATAATAAAAATAAAGATAAAAGATTATAAATTAATAAATATTGGGTTAATTATAACCTAATTTTTTTGACGGGAATTCTAGAGTGGGGATGGTCTCACGAAGTGACATATCTCCCCCACCTCAATCGCTTTATTATATCTTACAAGGGGTATTGGATTTAAATAACCCAAAGTTTGGGTCATTAGCCAATAATAATCTAAATTTTAACGTTGGACCAGGATAATCCCAAGTGAACATGTGGGTATCAAAAATGAACTCCGTTAAGGCTTCACTAACCCAGTTAGTGTGATGATGATGTGGCATGATGACTAGGATGCTAAGACATTAAACTGATGTTGACTAGGTTTTTTATTAAATTTTGTTTTATTTTTAAATCTAAACACACACACACACACACAATATTATATACTAGGTTAGAGTCCCGTGTGCACACACGGTAAATGACCAAGTCAAATGGAAAAAAATCCTATAAAGATTGTATTATACATTAAAAGAAAACAATATATTGAAGTTTATAATTTTAATAAAGAATTCAAATGTTGAAAGCAAAATGGGCTAAAAGTCTTAAACAATATAACTATTTGTCGTAAACAATTAAACTATTAAAATGCGCATAATTTTTTTCCATAAATGGTTCTATGATATTGTTGTTTTGCAGGAAGCCAACATTCATAGGATTGTTTCTTATAGGTTCATAATTAACCAAAAAATAACATCCAAAAATGCCAACAAATGTTTAAATTCTAACCAACATTCTTAGGGTTGTTTCTTATCGCTAAACATACCCGGTACCTATCATCCACTCCAAGCCCCCATCCCTCAACAAATAAATTACGATGAGAATTCAAACCCAACCCAAATCTCACCATAATAACCAGATACTCAAAACCGCCCCAATGAGAACCCAACTCTCAAGGAACCATAACGTTATCATAAAAAAAAACTGAGCAAAAGGATTTTTCAATACAAAATTTTAGACCTTGTAGCAACACTTCTTTAAATAAACACCCAGTCCCCCAACCGATTAATCCGATTTGATATAAAAAAAATATTTTATAATTGTACGACAATACCTTCAAAACATCATCTAATTATGTAAAAGGAGCCTGACAATTTTTCTTGATTCCTTTCCACTCTCTGTATAGCATTTGAACATTGCGCTGAAGCGTTCATGTTTCCAACATCCCTTGATACTGCTCATGAGCGGTACCTTGATAGTCCTTTAAGGAAAGAACCTATCCAGCATGTCATTCGTGAACATGAATTATAGGGCAATATCATCAAAATTTTGATATAAAAGCGAACTCGAACTCCGATCAACAATCAAAAAAGAAAAAAAAAAGGGTACCATTCCCAAAAGTAACGTAAACCCAAATAATAACCCTAAACTGCAAAAAACATAAAATACAATGTATTGATATGATGACGGGCTAAAATGAATCAAGAATAGAGTTTATTAGTTTATATTGAGAACTACAACTGTAACACAAATAAAAAAAAGCCGTTTTAAACCATGCTTCTTTTTATACTAAAAAAGTCAATCAACAGTATTGAAGTTGGCCAAAATTAATACTCAATTACAATTGAGAGACCTTGGTTAATTATAGCATCATTGACGTACAACCCATGTACTTTTATTTGATGTCAAAAGTGTTCCTCTACAACCTCCATTTGATTGTTGCCCCTTCATTTTTGTATTAGAAAACTCTTCTAAAAACCATATAATAAGCATGAAAAATATATACTCACATAACCCATGTCCTTGAAGTTTGGTTCGTCTTTCAATGCTGAATGCAATCCATCCATCACATACCTGCACAAATGCATTAAAAAGTCATTTCCGGAAGGAAAAAAAAGTAAGCGTGTGTGTAAGACATATATTCTCAATGGAAGATGTATGTTTTAAACATCTAGAGCACACTTAATTTTTAATTCGGCACCTGCATTATTAATACCCCTACAACACATACTGCTTTGGCTTCAATATTGTTGTTGAGAGTTGAGACAAAAACACGACTGAAGTGAAATTATGGTTTCATGTTGTGCCTTTAGATTGATAGTAACTTTGATTGTATCTCCATATTGGATTAGTGAATGCAAGGACAAAGTAAGATAATCACATATCAAGGAGAAGAATACATACATCTTTGTTAGCAAAAAGATAGCGGTGGTCGTTTTTCGGACCATAACTGCACCGATTGCCTAATCAGTCTCACCTCAATCGAGTCAGCAGTGTCATCGGGTGTAACAATGGGAACTTTTTACACGTCATTGTATGATGCCTGTTACAAAGTGCAAACAACCAATATGAAAGTATATTAGACAATCAAATCTACTATGATATTGGTGGTTCGGTCCTAATTCGGCATATGAAATGCTTAAGTTGCCACAAATGCTTGTTTTTCTCATTTTTTGCATGTAAAATTTAATAATAAAGCCAATTTGACAAACAATTTAAAGCCTAAAATTCTAGGTCAGCAATAAAATGCATATTTGTAAGTTCCATTTAAAAGTAATATCCATAATTTTTTTTAAGAAATAGGCCGTGATAATAAAACCCCATGTTAGTAACATTGCCTTAACTCATAACTGACAAAAGTATAGTCCTGTTCTACAACCAAATCCAACATCGACATAATTTCTTGAGGCAACTCTTTGTTGGATATATAGTATGTCCGATGTAATTAAAAGTCGAGGTCAATGTAACTCGACCCGGTACGATCCGAAGAGTTACATGTTCGTACACGAATCAGATAAGTTCATGAGTAGATGGATTATTATTTATGAAATAATAATTGTTTTAGACTTGAGGGACTTAATATTAATAAGATTAATATTAAGGAGTATTAAGATATTTAACAAGAGGGCTTAATATAAGTTATTGTTTTATAAAAGGACGGTTAAAGAGTGAACCCTAATTACACCTTTCATCAAAACAACCTACCCTTGCCTCATCTCTTCAATTTTGCGGCCGCCTCCTTGAAGAAAAAGGCGCCGCCTTCTTTTCTTCTTGGTCCGGCGATCAACCACCACAAACCACCACCTTCCTCTTGCAAGCGTTGCTTCCCGGTTGGTTCGTGCATGGTGTGAACTTCCTACTAGCGAGGATTCGTTGTAACCCGCGTGTTACAATTCCGGTGTAGTCGTCAAAGGTTGATTACTAAACCCCCTATGGTTGTTTTATTATTTATTTGTTTATACGCGTTTAATTGAGATCCTGATTGGGAATATTTTATTAATCGGATTAACAAAATTAATTATATATTTAAATATATAAATCGGCCAACATTATATATTGTATATAATCGATTTTTTTTATAAAAATATTAACCGCTTCCGCTGTGTATACGATACCATGATTCCCAACAGTGGTATCAGAGCCACGGTTACGCGCGTATAGATGGTAAAGTTATAATTTTGATCTATGTTTTATTTGTCAAAAATTATTATTTATTTATTTATTTTGACAAAAGATCAAAAGCTTTTTGTTGTTCATGGATTGTGATGTGAATCGAGCCCTAGGTGTTTTGACCCTTGTCATGGTTGTGTTTGTGATGTTTTATTTTTTTATTGATTTGTATTTTTATTACGGATATTGGATCCGGTGTAATAGATAGGATTAGAATAGATTTGTTTTATTTGTATTTCATAGTTATTTGTAATCCTACAAGTACAAGATCAAGATGAAGATAAAAGGACGAACAGGTTCCATGAAGATAGAGATCTCGGGTCAAGTGGGAGCTATAACAAAATAGTTTTGAAACCCTTTTGACTAGTTCGTTTCGTTTCTGGCTAAAACGAAACGGGCGACCTATTAGGGGCTTGATTCGTTTAATTTTATTGTTATGTTTTGTGGTTGTGGTTTATTTATTGTAAATAATTTAGATAACCCAAAATAAATAAAATTTTCACAATCATGGCAACGTTTTATTAAAACAAGTTTTAATAAAAACCGAAAAGCATATTTAATAAAAGGAGTTTTATTAATATTAAAACATGTCCATTCGCGATAATACGACCAACGTAGTTTAAATAGGTTATTTAAAAGTATACCGTGTCAAGTGTTGAAAGGAGTTTCAATTATCACGAACAATATAAAATTGGATTTTATAAACTGTTGTGTGACTCACATCATGCTAACGAGTCATTCAATATATTTATGGTAAATATAAAAATTAAATCCCAATTTTAAATTGATGTTTCATGCCACCCTTAACGAGTTAACACTCCATTCTATATCGAACCCAAATGTTAGTGCTGACCATGCATCTGGGCGTTGATCATGAGTGAAGGTAATCATCGCGGTTCCTGTGTAACATAGGTCGGTGTTACAGTTAACAGTAAAGGACCAAACATCGCTTGTTTGACAAGTGGGCATAGTTGGGGTTAAACATACATCGCTTTTAGCGATAACCCCAAAAAGGAGAGTTGTGTAGTGAACACAATTAACAATCGTTGTTTACCTACCTAATCGTGCCAGTGGACAGTGCTAAGCCAGTTCATTGTGTGTTGATGAATCGGGATCTCATCCTAATTAATTTTTCTTTTTGGGTCATAAAATAATTAGGATACTTAAAACATGAAATACTAATACATTAGTTTTGAACTTTGTAGATGTCAACTGAAAACAATTCCACCTCCCATTTCTCTCTCAAGTCCATCTTAGAGAAGGACAAACCGAACCACTCCAACTTCATGGAATGGCACCGCAACTTGAAAATTGTTCTCAAAGCTGAGAACAAATTGTATGTTCTTGAAGAACCAGTCCCTGATGAACCCATAAATCCCAAGAGTGAGCTTTATAAAGCCTGGGCTAAGCATTTTGATGACTCTTTGAAAGTCTCATGTCTGATGCTGGCATCCATGATCCCTGAACTTCAAAGGACCATGGAGGACATGGATGCATACGACATGAATCAGCATCTGATGGAAATGTTCCAACAAAATGCTCGCCATGAGAGGTGTGATGTGATGCGATCACTTATAGCCACTCGTATGCAAGAGGGTACACCAGTTGGCACTCATGTGCTAAAAATGAAGGCATATGTTGATCACTTGGCTCGTCTGGAATCCCCCTTGAGCGATGAGTTAGCTGGGGATATCATCCTGAACTCATTGCCCAAGTCATATGACTAGTTCATTATGAACTATAATATGAATGGGATGGAGAAGACACTTGCAGAACTGCATCAGATGCTCAAAACTGCTGAGGTAAACATACCTGGCAAAACTGCACCAGTGCTAATGATCAGGGAGGGTCAGATTAAGAAACCTAAAACCAAGAGGAGGGGCTATCAAGGCAAAGGGAAAGGAAAGGGCAAAGCTGTTGCCAACAAGAAACCTATGAAAGATGCCAAATGTTTTCATTGTGATGAAACTGGGCACTGGAAAGGAACTGTGCTAAGTATTTAGCTGAACTGAAGCAAGCCAAGGATTCTGGAGGAGAGTCCTCAGGTATATATGTTATTGAAATCTTTGTTTTTTCTAGCAAAACATGGGTGTTTGACACAGGATGTGGTTTCCACATTTGTAATGTTTTGCAGGGACAAAGAAAGATTAGAAAGCTGAAACAAGGTGACTTGGAGGTCCATGTTGACAATGGACAAAGAGTTGCAGTGAAGGCAAAAGGAGAATATGTTCTTTTACTTCCTTCTGGTTTAGAGCTTGTTTTGAACAATGTTTATTACATTCCTAGTGTGACTAGAAATATTGTTTCATTTCATGCTTTGCGTAAACAAGGTTTTGATTATCGTTTTAATGGTGAATTTATTTCTGCTTATTTTAACGATGTATTTTACTTTGATGCAAAACCCAACAATGGGATCTATGAGATAGAAATCCAAAACGATAACATATTATGCAATATCTCCCATAAACGTAATAAGTTGGACTTTAATGATACGTATATGTGGCATTGTAGACTTGGTCACATAAGTGAGAATCGTGTTAAACAACTCAAAACCGCAGGAATCCTGGATTCCAAGGGTTCAGAGTCGTTTGGAAAATGCGAATCATGCTTAAGTGGAAAGTTAACAAAAGCACCTTTTTCAAATGTTGGAGAAAGAGCCAATGATCTGTTAGGACTTGTACATACAGATGTATGTGGTCCATTCAGAACAATGTCAAGACATGGAGAAAGATACTTTGTTACATTTAGTGATGACTTCAGTAGATATGGTTATGTTTATCTTATGACGCATAAACATGAAACTCTTGAAAAGTTCAAGGAGTACCAAAAAGAAGTAGAAAATCAGCTAAATAGAACTATTAAAATGCTTCGATCAGATCGAGGCGATGAATATCTTAGTCAGGAATTCATCGACCATCTAAAGGATTGTGGAATAGTTTCACAACTCACTCCACCTGGAACACCGCAACATAATGGTGTGTTTGAGCGGAGAAATCGAACTCTATTAGATATGATTCGATCAATGATGTGTCGAACAAACCTTCCAAAATCCTTTTGGAGTTATGCTTTGGAAACTGCCGCAAGACTTGTGAATATAGCTCCAACGAAAAAGGTTGATAAAACGCCTTATGAGATATGGCATGGAAACAAACCTCATGTATCCTACCTTAAAGTCTGGGGATGAAATGCTTATGTCACTCTAGAATCTTCGGATAAACTAGATCCCAGAGGCGAAAAAGTGGTTTTCGTTGGATACGGTAAGAAGATCGGTTACCTATTCTACCACCCCACTGAAAATAAGATTTTCACCAAACGCAGAGGCACTTTCTTAGAGGAAGAGCTTCTGGCGTGAGGGATTGGAGATAACCATGTGGATCTTGAAGAAATTCGAGAATCACAAGTGACTGAACCAGCTGTTCAGACAGAGCCAGATGTAACTGATCCAGTTGTTGAAGTTGAGCCTGAGAGGACTCAAGAAACAACAGAAACACCAAGTGTTCGGAAAAGTATTAGGGATCGTCGTGCACCGGTAAGGTATGACGATATCTTCATGATTGATGAAGCTGAGCCTACTACTTACAAAGCTGCAATCTTGGATTCAGAATCCAAGAAATGGCAAGAAGCCATGAATGCAGAGATGCAATCCATGTATGATAACCAAGTCTGGGATTTGGTTGATTTTCCTATCAAATGTCGAACTGTGGGAAACAATGGATCTTCAAGAAGAAGGCTGACATGGATGGGAATGTGCAAACCTACAAAGCAAGGCTTGTAGCGAAAGGTTTTACTCAGACTCAAGGAATTGATTATGAGGAAACTTTCTCGCCAGTAGCCATGCTTAAGTCTATTAGAATTCTACTTGCCATTGCTGCATATTATGACTATGAGATATGGCAGATGGATGTCAAAACTGCGTTCCTTAATGGACACTTACTGGAAGATGTCTATATGGTTCAACCTGAAGGTTTTGTCGATCCAAAGAATCCTAATAAGGTGTGCAAGTTGAATAAATCCATCTATGGATTAAAGCAAGCATCTCGCAGCTGGAATCTCCGTTTTGATCAGAAAATCAAAGAGTTTGGTTTTATCAAGAACGAAGATGCACCGTGTGTTTACAAGAAATCTAGTGGGTGCTATATCACTTTTCTTATACTATATGTAGATGACATACTAATCATTGGAAACAATATCCCTATGCTTAAAGATGTTAAGACCTGGTTGGGTAAATGTTTCACAATGAAAGATCTTGGTGAAGCCGCTTATATTCTGGGAATAAAGATTTATAGAGATAGATCAAAGCGGTTATTGGGTTTGAGTCAAAGTACATATATTGATAAGGTCTTACGACGCTTCTCAATGCAAGACTCAAAAAGGGGGCTCTTGCCCATGGCTTATGGAACCATTCTTAATAACAAGCAGTGTGCAAATACTGAAGAGGAAAAGAAGAAGATGGAAGGTGTTCCATATGCTTCTGCGATTGGTTCCATCATGTATGGCATGTTATGTACTAGACCTGATGTCTCGTATGCTCTTAGCATGACGAGTAGATATCAACAGAATCCAGGAGAGAGTCACTGGGCTGTAGTGAAGAGCATTCTTAAGTACCTGAGAAGGACTAAGGATATGTTCTTAATATATGGAGGACTGGAGGAGCTGTCAGTTAAGTGTTATACTGATGCAAGCTTCCAGACTGATCATGATGACTCAAGATCACAAACGGGATATGTTTTCATTCTGAATGGTGGGGCTATTACTTGGAAGAGCTCTAAGCAAAGTGTGGTTGCTCAATCCACCTGTGAATCAGAATACATTGCTGCATCGGATGCTGCAAAGGAGGCTCCGTGGATGAAGAAGTTCATTACTGATCTCGATGTTGTGCCTAGCATAAAGAAACCAATCGAGATACTGTGTGACAACATTGGTGCCATTGATCTTGCAAAGGAACCAAGGTCACATCAGACCGCAAGGCATATACTCAGAAAGTTCCACTATATTAGAGAAATAGTAGAGCGTGGAGACGTCGTGATGAACAAAGTTCATACAGATCTAAATCTGGCTGACCCCTTTACTAAGCCTTTACCTCAAGCTAGACATGAGGAGCATGCTGGAAATATAGGGCTTAGAGTTGTAAGACAATGGGCATGATCCGTAATTAGTATTGATGTTTTATTTTGAACTATGACAGTTATGTTGAATGTTTATTTGATTTAATGGGTTAAATGCAAATTTAAATATTTATTAACTGTGTTCATTATTTGTATGTTTAAATCCTTGAATAAGAGTATTCTAAATGTCCGTAGTCGATCAAATTATATGGGAATGAATTTGAATGTAAGACTATTGTGAATTGGGATGGTTGTATTCATGAGATGAATATCTCAAGGGTTTGAGGATCATAATTCACAGATATTATTAGGGAATAATATTGGATGTAACTCCCTTCAAAACGATCTCCATGGATCTGTGTCATGAGATGTTTTGATATTGATATGTTCAATCTGTCCTTTTTCCTAAGGCATATATTAAACTACATTGATCAAGGACTATCTTTGATGTTATCTTACGCTATCCTGAAACATGGGTAGCAATAAGGGTAGCGTTGGGAGAAATCCGAGATTAAGTTAGAATTGAATGACGCTAATGGAAATCTGTACTTCTAAAGGATTAGAAGTCTAGACATTCTGGCGCCCTCGTAAAACTCAAACTGGTATAAACGTTTGCGTGGCCACGCTCGGACTAAGGTAGTTCGTTAGACCATTTTGAATTAGAGACGAGAATAGAGAATAGAGAATAGTTGATCACTATATAAGAATGAATGATCCATGTCTTATGATCAACGGATGTCTTTACAGAAGGGACTTATTGATAGAATTATCAGGGCTATAGTATTTGGTTAAGTAAAGTGTTACTTGAACTTAAAGAACTAGTTGACGACTGTAAAGTGTCATACTGTGTTGGGTGCAATGCGATGCAGCTAGGCGTCCAACTTTGCGCACGTTGACTCATTTAATTAAAATCGTCCATGTGGGAGATTGTTGGATATATAGTATGTCCGATGTAATTAAAAGTCAAGGTCAATGTAACCCGACCCGGTACGATCTGAAGAGTTACACGTTGGTACACGAATCAGATAAGTTCATGAGTAGATGGATTATTATTTATGAAATAATAATTGTTTTAGACTTGAGGGACTTAATATTAATAAGATTAATATTAAGGAGTATTAAGATATTTAACAAGGGGGCTTAATGTAAGTTATTGTTTTATAAAAGGAAGGTTAAGGAGTAAACCCTAATTACACCTTTCATCAAAACAACCTACCCTTGCCTCCTCTCTTCAATTTTGCGGCCGCCTCCTTGAAGAAAAAGGCGCCGCCTTCTTTTCTTCTTGGTCCGGCGATCAACCACCACAAACCACCACCTTCCTTTTGCAAGCATTGCTTCCCGGTTGGTTCGTGCACGGTGTGAACTTCCTACTAGCGAGGATTCGTTGTAACCCGTGTGTTACAATTCCGGTGTAGTCGTCAAAGGTTGATTACTAAACCCCCTATGGTTGTTTTATTATTTATTTGTTTATACGCGTTTAATTGAGATCCTGATTGGGAATATTTTATTAATCGGATTAATAAAATTAATTATATATTTATATATATAAATCGGCCAACATTATATATTGTATATAATCGATTTTTTTATAAAAATATTAACCGCTTCCGCTGTGTGTACGATACTATGATTCCCAACACTCTTATTATCTAATTTTTTGGTAAATGTTCAATACCTCCCATATCAAAATGACCTGGTACCGTGTAGAGGAAACCGTCATGAATGGAGGTCGCTTGTCCTCGCCTGAACCCTAATTCAGTTCTTTCGCTGCCACCATCTCCCTATCAAAACCGATCAAATAGAGACCTGTTAAATTAGGCAAAACAATTTCTCTTTTATTTTTGTTGCAAGCTCCTCTACAACCTCCATTTGATTGTTGCCCCTTGAAGTTGAACACAACAACAGTGTCTCATAAATTAGGCAAAACAATTTCTCTCTTTTATTTTTAATTTTAATTTAATTTTCTTTAACGGATGCAAACCTACTATCTAATATAGTTTTTTATTTGACTATTCAATACGCTTATGCGCTAGTTGCATATGCCTTCTTCAAAACCATACACCAAACCTGAAACCCCGTTTCAATCTCTAACGTCGTTTTTCTTCTAGCCAACGCCGAAAAAATTCAAAGAAACACCTTTTCAACTCCTTTTTTCGACACCGTGTTACACAAAAAGATCTCATCTCGTCAGCAACCCAACACCATCACCATCACCATCAACCGGCACCGCAACGACCACCCAAGAACCCAAACTGTTATGTTTCAACCAAACTACGACTGCCCCAAGTCCCCACCCACCTTTCTGTTGAATCACTCAACTACATCCAACCTAACATCAAATAAAGAAGCGAAATAGAAAAGTAAGAGACATACCTTCGAAGAAATACTCTAAAAGTCCCAAGTTTCATGCTACTCTGTAACATCGACTGTAGACAACAGGCCCTATAGAGAATAAAGTCTGTTTAGTATTTAAAACTTATCACATGCAATAGTGAATAACAAATGAGCCATTAAAATGAAAGTTGATACTTAACTGATATTATATAAAGTTATATTAGACCCTTTACTACACATGTTATACAACACATTAAAAACAACCTTACACATCCAACTTTATCTCCATGTTTCATAACCATACACTCAACACCTCAAATATACACTACAAAACATCACCCATCATCACACTCCTCCATGCCAATGTCAATGCCAATATCTCCATGTTTTTCAATCATACCTATGCACCACCATCCAGGTAATCATCTCATCTCCCTAAAACTTCTGCAAATTTTCTTGCTGTTTAATCTCTATTAGTTTCATTGGTAGGTGTGTTTATTACCAATCAAACCAATCGCAAGCTTCCTAGACCAGTCAACTTTGACATTTTGAAGCCTAAGGTCAACTCTTTCCTCACCAACTGTTTCATATCTGTTCATATTTGTATTGTTATATTCATTTGATCCAAAAAAAATTGACTTTAAAAGTCAAATGGCTGAGTTTTATGATTTCAAGATTGTTCAAAAAATTTAATTATCTGACATAAAGTTTGTGAATTTAATAAACTATGTTACCATCTCTAACTGGGTAATTGGTTTTTTAGTTTGTGTAGAAATCTATATTAATTTTGCAGTTGAAAACGCAAAGTTTGACTCTAAAAAGTCAGAATAAATGTAGTTAATTTCTTGATTCAGTGCCACCAAGTCAAAGCGTGTCCCTCAAGAGTAGCAGAAGCATACTTGACGCGATCAACGTTGGGACAGTTACACATAGCAAACACCGATTCGATCTTCTCCAACCACCGAAGTAGTCCCACTGCCCCTTCAGTCCCATTGAAGTAATGGGGCTTACAGTCCATGAACTTCTTGTAGGTGCATCCAGACTGCACCTGATTAGTATTTCCCAGGGTCTGCTGAGCAGCCTGGAAAGCAGCCAACGCGACGTTCAACTGCTGCTGCAACAAGTGCTCCAACTCCGCCTGAGTCATGGTGATGTTCCCACCACCTTGCCCACCGCCATTGCAACCCCCGCCGCCACCACGGTGTCCCCCAGTATGTCCACCAGCACGACCAGACAAGTTCTGCCAAAACACAAACAAGATACTCAGCATCACTACTAGACCAAACTACTAGTTACCAAACTAATTTAGAACGGGGTTCCAGCATGATCATCTGTCCGAACTCGAAGTCCACTAAGATTTTCATGCATTTCGATTTATGATTTCGTGTGCACCCGAAATAACAAATCGCTCTACATGGTCCTCTAGGCGTGCTCCTAGCTAGAACTTCCAATCACCCGACACCCGCATTCTGAAAAGAAACCGTTATCGCAAAAACGTCCCCAAAGTGAACAATCACTCAGGGGTGTACTATGACAAGTACTATTAGAGCATAGAGGGGAGATATCCAAATCCCAGAAAAATCTCAAGAATGCGCCGAAGCCACTCCAATGTACACTACTACCAAGTATAAGCGATAAGCCCCCTTCATCTTCAAACCCGAAGAAGAAGATAGAATAAGTGTAGAAATAATCCAAGGATAAATAATACGATACTGTGTGATGAGGACACCGACAACCCGACAAGAATAGTATGTTCACTAAATGACACGACTCGTAACTATGTCTGACCGTCTAACGTGTGTGATACTTGGCTATAGACTAGACTCTACATGCAGTCCTAGTTCACTATAACCATTGGCTCTGATACCAATCTGTCACACCCTCAAATTCCACATGCGGGGTTTTACCGTGAGGCGCGTGACACACCAGGATCCAAGTCAACGGTCACAATAAACGACAACTAAATGATATGGAAACAACGTAAATCGCCCATTAAGTTTCAAAAATTCAACCATCGCTTGCGGAAGCGTAAAACTTTATTACAACTCACAAGTAAAACATGAAAGTCTGAAAATACTTTAAATGAAATGCAAATGAATCGTAGACGCCGTGAGACTCCGTGCGCCTAAACTCAATGCTGCTACCTTAGCGACCTGAGAAAACATGCCAAAAAGACGTCAACATATAATGCTGGTGAGTTCACAGGTTTTAAGTTCACAAGCTTTTCAAGTGTAAAGAGTTTCATCTCAAAAGTACCAAGTATGCAAAACCTTTAAGTACATAACAAACGTTTCCTTACTACTACGACTGTGTTGCCGAAACCATTACTGACAAGCGTTGCATGTGTTGCTACCCGTGTTTGAGTTGCCAAAAATAGAGACAATATGCACCCGCCCGGCTCCCAGCCGTCGGGTGGGGTTCGTCAGGCCCAATAGATCTATCCACATTTCCTCCGTTGTGCCACGCACATTCATGGTTTCAATAGGGACTTAGCGTTGCGTTTCGTCGTATAGTAATTTAAAACAAGCGTTGCATTTCAAAAGTGTTGCGTTTCTAATGCGTTGCGTTTCAAAAAGTGTTGCGTTTCATAAACGTTGCGTTTCAAAACATAAACGTTGTATTTGTTAAAAACGTGTGGCATGCTTCTCCCCCGAGAAAAAGTATATAAAAGAGGGGCCGTGAAACTCACCTTATAGTGCGTCCTCAGTATAATAGAAATCCGATACATGTGTAATAGTCCCTACTAGTGGCGACCTATCAATGAGTTTACATAAGTGTGATGACTACTAACCTGAAGGCTAATTAGTCCCCAAGTTGTCCAGACCGTGACCGTGTATGTTGAAAACATGTTTAAACGGTAAACCGACCAAACCAGACAATACCCGACATCCCATTGGTGACCCGACATCCCCCGTGTTAGCCACATACAAGATATCATGCAACTTATCCAATTATACACTTAGCATGCGCAAACATTCACCCTATCTAGCATAACGCCCAATTAACGCATAAACAAGTCCGAACACGTTTTACCAAGTTATTAGACATGTCACGGGGTTCCTAACATGTTCCTAGGCGTCAATCCGTGTTTCGGGATGTTAAAATATACATATAGCAGCTGTACACGCGATTAGGAAGCAAACATGTGATTAGAAAAAGTCAAATGGTGATTAGGAGAGTCAAAATGGCGAGTAGGGCTGTAATCGCCAGTAATAATGGCGATTGGGCTCCCAATCGCCTATAGTTTAGGTGATTGGGTGTAACACCCCAACCGATGGCGGAAACATCGAGGTGTCACGTATTGATGAGTATACAGTAGCACATGGTAATCCAAATTTTAATTGAAATAAATATTAAATTGTAAATATCCAAAAATTGAAATACATAAGAGTTTGAATGTGGAAATCTAATACATCACACAAGAATCAAGCATGCATAGACTCCTTATTTTCTTCATAAGTACTCTAATCTTCAAGCATCATTATCACCTGTTGAGTTGTAAAAATGGGGGGGGGGGGGGTCAACTAGAAGTTGGTGAGAATACATAATCCATGTTAAGCATATAGTTTAAGTATAAAAGTCTAGCAATTCGTATGTCTATCGTAAATTTAAGTTTACATGCAATAGTATAATATGTTGACATAATCAAACCTCCGACTAGTTTAGGTCCATCCCGTCATCTACGGTTCACCTTAGTAATATGTTGAACGATAACAATCACCCACGTGACCTATGTAGGAGGTACACGTATCCGGGTGGGGTTGTCAGTCCAATAGATCTATTATTGAGTATCGCCGGCTTGGCCATAGCTAATGATTATGTAAATGTTGAAACTCGTTGAAACTCGTTGAAACTGTTGACTAATACATGAGGCAATAAAGTTTACTACTAGACATATATGTTGAATTGCTTAAAATTGTTGCAAGTATAAAGAATCGCATAAACAGGATTACGTAAACTCACCTTAGTATAGTTTTTGGTATTGAGATATAGTATAAATGTAGCCCAATAGTTTGCCAAGTGTTACCCTATGTATAAGGCAACAAATAAGTCTAAGTCTAACTAGTTTATAAGTATATCCTAGGGTTTCGATTTGGGGATAACCAATTGTTGAATTTAAAATAAAATGTTAAATAAATAAAGGGAAAATTTGATAATTAATAAAAGAATGTCTTTTTATAAAATTTGAATTTTGAATGTACACATTAAAGTGTTTGGAGTATAAAAATAATTTTTATAAAATTATTTTATTTAAAATAGATTTTTAAATCTATTTATTACAAATTGCCAACAATTATCATTAATATTCAAAAATACTAAAATTAAAGAATTTCTATTTTAAAAATCATATTTCTGTTCTAAATATATAAAAATTAATTGTGTAAAATTTTGGTGCAAAAATAATGAAAATTGAATTTATTATGATTTAATTATGATTAAATCTAACAAAAATTGATTAAAAATATAAAATAATTGATTTTACTGAATTAAAAATTATTTCAGTAAAGTTTAACTTTATACAAAGTCAGGATAATTTTTGTAGAATTTAATAAAGTTGTTTTGATAATTTAATGGATTTTTATAAATATAATAGTATAAAATTGAATTAATTATTATAAATATTAAATAAATGAATTTCAGAAAAATAAAAATTGTAAATAAAACTTTTATCTCAGATTAAATAAATATAATTTTTTTAGAATTTATAAAATAGTTTTAATATTTATAAATGAATTTATAAATTTTAAATGGAATAAATATATAAAATGCCTTGTTGTTTTCAAAACAGAAAAAGAAAAGAAAAAGAGAGTCAGAGCCGGGACTCGAACCCGGGTGACTGATGTTGCAAGCCTTGGTCACAACCACTTGGCCTAGGCCAGTGGTTGTGATGAAACCCGTTGATAAATAAATAAATACACAGAGGCAACATCAATTTATCCCCAAATCGTTATTACGAACCCTAGATTCTACAATCAAACAAATCATACACTTTGAACCCGATTAATGTTGGGGCTTTTGTTGTATGTTTGCCGACTAACAAAACCCACATAAATAATTGAACTCACAGTGTTGTATCGTGTTCGTTTGCCCGGTCAAACCAGAAGTCAAACGTTGATCAGAAAGATGATTATTAGAGTGTTTCAGAAGCAATTGGAGGTTGAGAGAGAGATGTGAGCGAGTTACAGAGGTTCGTAGAACATCAATTTATAGTGGGGATCAATGGGTTAGGTTAATTGGTAAGTTGACCTGGATTAAATGTCAAGCGCGTAGGGTTTTGAAATTGGTCAATGATTAGCTGTTAATTGACATGTAATCGAGTCATACAGGGCCGGTAATCAACTAAGTTTGCCATATAAGGATCAATCACGAGTTATTACACTAGATTGAATCACACGCGAACCCACAGTTGACTTTCTTTGTCAACTGCGAAGGTTTAAAACGCGTATATAATTAAAATGTGTCCGGGTTTAATCAGGTTGAAGGCTTGGCCCAGTTGATGTGTTGTGTGGCTTGGGCTTTGGCACGGGTTCGAACCCCGGCCAGAGCAAAAATTATTTTTTTTGTATAATTATCACACCACCATGTATAATATCATATGTATAAGGTATTAGGGTTACAAATAATGCGACAAAAATAATAAATGCGAATGTATAAGATAAAACTTGACGTTTTTATTAATGACGAACGTGTAACGTACAAGTTTTAAATGCATAATGTTACAGTCTCCCCTACTTTTAGGAACTTCATCCCGAAGTTGGAGTTGGAGAGTCTGTTGGAAAAAGATGTGGATACTTCGACTTCATCTGGTCTTTGCGTTCCCAAGTGAACTCTGGGCCTCGTTTAGATTCCCAACGAACCTTAACGATCGGAATGCGACTGCGCTTGAGATTCTTGACTCCAGTATCAACGATCTCGATGGGTTTCTCGATAATGTGCATGTTTTCATCAATTTGCACATCCTCAAGAGGAACATGAAGGTTCTCATCCGCTAAGCATTTCTTGAGATTCGAAACATGGAAGGTCGGATGGACATTGCTTAGCTCAGGTGGAAGTTCAAGTTTGTAAGCCACTTTTCCAACTCTGTCAAGAATTTTGAAGGAGCCTACGTATCGAGGAGCTAGTTTTCCCTTTCTACCGAAACGAATTACTCCTTTCCAAGGGGATACCTTAAGTAGCACAAGGTCCCCAACTTGAAATTCCAAGGGTTTACGACGTCTATCAGCATAACTCTTCTGGCGACTTCTAGCCTTGAGAAGATTATCCTGAATAAGCTGGATTTTGTCTGTGGTTTCTTGGATTAGTTCGGGTCCAGTAATACGAGCTTCACCAACCTCAGTCCAACAGACAGGTGAACGACATTTCCGACCATAGAGTGCTTCGAAAGGAGCCATGTTAATGCTGGCGTGATAACTGTTGTTGTATGAAAACTCAACCAAAGGAAGATGAGAATCCCATGCGCCACCAAAATCGATGATACATGCCCTGAGCATATCCTCAAGTGTTTGGATGGTCCGTTCAGTCTGACCATCTGTTTGAGGGTCATAAGAAGTACTCAGGTTCAACTTGGTACCCAAAGCATCTTGTAGAGACTCCCAAAAGTGAGAGGTGAAACGACCATCGCGATCAGAAATAATGTCCAAAGGTATACCGTGACGACATACGATTTCACTTACGTACATCTTTGCCAACCTTTCCACAGAAATACTTCTCACGAATAGGTAGGAAGTGAGCTGACTTGGTCAAACGATCGACGATTACCCAAATACTGTCAAAACCTTTGGGTGTACGAGGGAGTTTGGTGATGAAATCCATAGCTATGCTCTCCCATTTCCAGACAGGAATCTCTGGTTGTTCAAGCATACCAGATGGTCGTTGATGTTCAGCCTTGACCTTGGAACAAGTGAGACATTTTGCAACGAATAGGGCAATGTCTTTCTTCATACCAGGCCACCAATAAGAATAACGAAGATCTTGGTACATCTTGTCAGCTCCAGGATGAATAGAATAACGAGACTTATGAGCCTCGTTCATGAGAAAAGTACGAAGATCATCACGGTCGGGAATCCACAGTCGATTAAGGAAATAAAGAAGACCATCGGGTTTGGTTTCAAGTTGAGTTTCAGCACCACAAGACATTTCATCGTACATGTTACCTTGGGTGACGGATGTGTGTTGAGCCTGGAGAATGCGATCCTGAAGATCAGTACGAACTCTCGCACATTGGAGTTTGACACGCTCTTTACGACTAAGTGCGTCAGCAACAACATTCGCCTTGCCAGGATGGTAGCGAATTTCGCAATCATAGTCGTTAAGTAACTCAACCCAACGTCGTTGTCTCATATTAAGATTCTTTTGATCGAAGACATGTTGGAGACTTTTGTGGTCTGTGAACACCACACATTTTGTCCCATAAAGATAATGTCTCCAAATCTTGAGTGCAAAGACAACAGCGCCCAATTCAAGATCATGGGTGGTATAATTCTTTTCGTGAGTCTTGAGTTGTCGAGACGCATAAGCAATAACCTTTCCTCGTTGCATGAGAACACAACCAAGACCCTGGTTCGATGCATCACAGTAGACCACGAAATCATCATTACCATCAGGTAGAGACAAGATAGGAGCTTCACAGAGTTTCAGCTTAAGAGTTTCGAATGCTTCCTCTTGCTTAGGTCCCCACTCATAGGGTTTACCCTTGTGAGTTAGGGTAGTGAGAGGAACAGCGATCTTGGAGAAATTGGCGATGAATCGACGATAATAACCAGCCAAACCAAGGAAAGAACGGACTTCGGTTGGAGTTTTAGGAACACTCCAATTTTTCACAGCTTCGATCTTTGCGGGATCAACATGAATTCTGTTCATATCAATGACGTGTCCCAAAAATTGAACTTCCTTAAGCCAAAATTCACATTTCGAGAACTTGGCGTACAGTTGCTCTTTCTTTAGGAGACCCAAGATGGAGTGAAGATGTTGCTCGTGATCGGATTTTGATTTAGAGTAAATCAAAATATCATCGATGAAGACGATCACGAATTTGTCGAGATAGGGTCTACAAACCCGATTCATCAAATCCATAAACACTGCGGGAGCATTGGTCAATCCAAAAGGCATAACCATGAATTCATAGTGACCATAGCGTGTGCGAAAAGCTGTCTTGGGAATATCTTCACCGTGGACTCTATGTTGATGATAACCAGAACGGAGATCAATCTTCGAGAGGTGGGTTGCTCCTTGAAGTTGATCGAAGAGATCGTCAATCCTAGGAAGTGGATAACGATTCTTGATGGTGAGTTTGTTGAGTTCACGATAGTCAATACACATTCTAAGAGAACCATCCTTCTTTTTAACGAACAAGACAGGAGCTCCCCATGGAGAAGAACAAGGGCGAATGAACCCTTTATCATAAAGTTCCTGTAATTGACTAGCAAGTTCTTGCATCTCAGAGGGTGCAAGACGATAAGGAGCTTTAGCGACAGGATTAGCACCAGGAACAAGATCAATACGAAACTCCACTTGTCGAGCAGGAGGCAAACCAGGTAAATCCTCTGGGAAAACTTCAGGATAGTCTCGAATAATAGGAATGTCTTGGATACTTTTGCCTTTGTCCTTCTTCTCTATCACGTTAGCTAAGAAGGCTGTATACCCCTTTCGTAAGTACTTTTGGGCAGTAGTACAAGACATAAGCTTAAGCTCGCCACAGGGTTTCTCACCATAGATCTTCAAAATCTCACCAGATTTGAGAGGAATGCGTATGACTTTCTCGAAGCACAGAATTTCGGCACGATGAGTTGACAACCAGTCCATGCCTACTATAACATCAAAACTACCAAGATGCATGGGGATGAGATCGATAGAGAAGGTATGATCGTCGAGGTTCAACAAGCAGTTACGAATAATAGAGTCGATCGAAATAGACTTCCCGTTAGCTACCTCTACTACTAAAGGTTCCTCTAGATTAGTGTGGGGTAAGTTAAGTAAAGGTTCAAACTTCAGTGACACAAATGACTTATCAGCTCCCGAATCAAATAATATGGATGCATAGTGGTTATTAATGAGGAACGTACCATTCACCACTTCGTTTTTGTCACGAGCTTGATTAGCGTTGAGATTGTAGGCGCTACCTCGAGCACCATGGTTCTGGTTGCGGTTCTGGTTTTGGTTTTGGTTTCGGTTTTGGTTCTGGTTACGATTAGGACAGTTGTTGATGTAGTGATCAGGGCTGCCACACTCGTAGCATTGACCACGAGTAGGCCTGTTGTTTTGTTGGTTGGGAGCAGGGTTGTTTCTGGCAGGGTTGTTTTGGTTGTTTTGGTTGTTTTGGGCAGCAGGGGCTTGACAGGCATTGGTGTAGTGTCCATACCGTTTACAGTTATTACACTGGCGGCATGGTCTACCAGGAAGATGATGGAACTGGCAGGTGTTGCAAAGAGGGTGTGTTCCACCATAGGGTTTCTTGGCTGGGTTTTGGGTAGCAGGTGGAGTAGCAGCAACCATATAGTTTCTAGCCTTGCACTTTTTGTTGCTTGAGGTCTCAGGCTTGACTTCAATTGCAGGCTGTGGAGTGTCTTTAGCAACCGTCTTCTTAGTGCCTTTGCGGAAGAGAGTACCGTTCTTCACGTGATTATCAGTAAGAGTGGCCGCTAGACGTTTGGCCTCTTCCAAAGTTGCAGGATTTCTACCCCAAACGGTGTCCTGGATTTGCATGGGCAGACCACCGATGTACTTCTCGATTGCTACCGGCAGAGGAGTAACTTTGTGAGGCAACAATAAGCTAAGCTCATGAAAGCGGGTGTTGTAGGCAAGGTTTTCCCCACTATCTTGAGCTAAGGTGTGGAACTCATCCTCAAGCTTCTTAACTTCATTGCGAGGACAAAACTCTTCCTTCATGACCTCCTTGACTTGGTCCCATGTCATAGCAAGAGCAACTTCAGCCCCACGAGTACGCTTTTCTTCATTCCACCAAGTGAGTGCTCATTTATGGAGAACACTCATGGCATAACGAACCTTGAAATTGTCGGGGCACTCACTGTTGATGAAGGTATTCTCAATACCCTCAAACCATTGGAGGAGTCCTGTAGCTCCTTCTTCACCACTAAACTTTGGAGGGTTACAAGAGTTGAAATGCTTAAGGGTGCAAGCTTGGGGTCCATTTCCATTGCCATTGCCGTCCCCGTTCCCGTTGTTGTGACCATTCCCGTTGCCGTTCAATTGGATGACCTGAGCGAGTAAATTGGGAACCAGAGTTGCGATTTGCTGCGCCATTTGTTGAGAAATGATCGCAGCCAGTTGAGCATCGACCCCATTGTTGTTGTGGTTAGGAACTTGGTCATGGTTGTGGTTGTCACCACCTTCTTCGTGGTTCTCACCATTGCTGTTGGGAGTGCTGCGACGAGGAGGCATGATCTGTAATAGACACAATGAAATGAATGAGAGTTTATATAAGGAATGTAATCATTTATTCATTAATTAAAACGAATAAACGAAAACGTTGACTTATCAAAGATTCTAAATTCTAATAACATATGAAGACATGCTTTAGCCTATAAGTGAACACTCATCCCGAGAATTCCCAGGTAGGCATCCGGGTCCCTCGTCTGATTGGGATATATGCGCAATGCCAGCCTAGACAGAAGACTCAGATACAGCCGAAACCATTACTGACAAGCGTTGCATGTGTTGCTACCCGTGTTTGAGTTGCCAAAAATAGAGACAATATGCACCCGCCCGGCTCCCAGCCGTCGGGTGGGGTTCGTCAGGCCCAATAGATCTATCCACATTTCCTCCGTTGTGCCCCGCACATTCATGGTTTCAATAGGGACTTAGCGTTGCGTTTCGTCGTATAGTAATTTAAAACAAGCGTTGCATTTCAAAAGTGTTGCGTTTCTTAAGCGTCGCGTTTCAAAAAGTGTTGTGTTTCATAAACGTTGCGATTCAAAACATAAACGTTGTATTTGTTAAAAACGTGTGGCATGCTTCTCCCCCGAGAAAAAGTATATAAAAGAGGGGCCGTGAAACTCACCTTATAGTGCGTCCTCAGTATAATAGAAATCCGATACATGTGTAATAGTCCCTACTAGTGGCGACCTATCAATGAGTTTACATAAGTGTGATGACTACTAACCTGAAGGCTAATCAGTCCCCAAGTTGTCCAGACCGTGACCGTGTATGTTGAAAACATGTTTAAACGGTAAACCGACCAAACCAGACAATACCCGACATCCCATTGGTGACCCGACATCCCCCGTGTTAGCCACATACAAGATATCATGCAACTTATCCAATTATACACTTAGCATGCGCAAACATTCACCCTATCTAGCATAACGCCCAATTAACGCATAAACAAGTCCGAACACGTTTTACCAAGTTATTAGACATGTCACGGGGTTCCTAACATGTTCCTAGGCGTCAATCCGTGTTTCGGGATGTTAAAATATACATATAGCAGCTGTACACGCGATTAGGAAGCAAACATGTGATTAGGAAAAGTCAAATGGTGATTAGGAGAGTCAAAATGGCGAGTAGGGCTGTAATCGCCAGTAATAATGGCGATTGGGCTCCCAATCGCCTATAGTTCAGGTGATTGGGTGTAACACCCCAACCAATGGCGGAAACATCGAGGTGTCACGTATTGATGAGTATACAGTAGCACATGGTAATCCAAATTTTAATTGAAATAAATATTAAATTGTAAATATCCAAAAATTGAAATACATAAGAGTTTGAATGTGGAAATCTAATACATCACACAAGAATCAAGCATGCATAGACTCCTTATTTTCTTCATAAGTACTCTAATCTTCAAGCACCATTATCACCTGTTGAGTTGTAAAAATGGGGGGGGGGGGGGGTCAACTAGAAGTTGGTGAGAATACATAATCCATGTTAAGCATATAGTTTAAGTATAAAAGTCTAGCAATTCGTATATCTATCGTAAATTTAAGTCTACATGCAATAGTATAATATGTTGACATAATCAAACCTCCGACTAGTTTAGGTCCATCCCGTCATCTACGGTTCACCTTAGTAATATGTTGAACGATAACAATCACCCACGTGACCTATGTAGGAGGTACACGTATCCGGGTGGGGTTGTCAGTCCAATAGATCTATTATTGAGTATCGCCGGCTTGGCCATAGCTAATGATTATGTAAATGTTGAAACTCGTTGAAACTCGTTGAAACTGTTGACTAATACATGAGGCAATAAAGTTTACTACTAGACATATATGTTGAATTGCTTAAAATTGTTGCAAGTATAAAGAATCGCATAAACAGGATTACGTAAACTCACCTTGGTATAGTTTTTGGTATTGAGATATAGTATAAATGTAGCCCAATAGTTTGCCAAGTGTTACCCTATGTATAAGGCAACAAATAAGTCTAAGTCTAACTAGTTTATAAGTATATCCTAGGGTTTCGATTTGGGGATAACCAATTGTTGAATTTAAAATAAAATGTTAAATAAATAAAGGGAAAATTTGATAATTAATAAAAGAAAGTCTTTTTATAAAATTTGAATTTTGAATGTACACATTAAAGTGTTTGGAGTATAAAAATAATTTTTATAAAATTATTTTATTTAAAATAGATTTTTAAATCTATTTATTACAAATTGCCAACAATTATCATTAATATTCAAAAATACTAAAATTAAAGAATTTCTATTTTAAAAATCATATTTCTGTTCTAAATATATAAAAATAAATTGTGTAAAATTTTGGTGCAAAAATAATGAAAATTGAATTTATTATGATTTAATTATGATTAAATCTAACAAAAATTGATTAAAAATATAAAATAATTGATTTTACTGAATTAAAAATTATTTCAGTAAAGTTTAACTTTATAAAAAGTCAGGATTATTTTTGTAGAATTTAATAAAGTTGTTTTGATAATTTAATGGATTTTTATAAATATAATAGTATAAAATTGAATTAATTATTATAAATATTAAATAAATGAATTTCAGAAAAATAAAAATTGTAAATAAAGCTTTTATCTCAGATTAAATAAATATAATTTTTTTAGAATTTATAAAATAGTTTTAATATTTATAAATGAATTTATAAGTTTTAAATGGAATAAATATATAAAATGCCTTGTTGTTTTCAAAACAGAAAAAGAAAAGAAAAAGAGAGTCAGAGCCGGGACTCGAACCCGGGTGACTGATGTTGCAAGCCTTGGTCACAACCACTTGGCCTAGGCCAGTGGTTGTGATGAAACCCGTTGATAAATAAATAAATACACAGAGGCAACATCAATTTATCCCCAAATCGTTATTACGAACCCTAGATTCTACAATCAAACAAATCATACACTTTGAACCCGATTAATGTTGGGGCTTTTGTTGTATGTTTGCCGACTAACAAAACCCACATAAATAATTGAACTCACAGTGTTGTATCGTGTTCGTTTGCCCGGTCAAACCAGAAGTCAAACGTTGATCAGAAAGATGATTATTAGAGTGTTTCAGAAGCAATTGGAGGTTGAGAGAGAGATGTGAGCGAGTTACAGAGGTTCGTAGAACATCAATTTATAGTGGGGATCAATGGGTTAGGTTAATTGGTAAGTTGACCTGGATTAAATGTCAAGCGCGTAGGGTTTTGAAATTGGTCAATGATTAGCTGTTAATTGACATGTAATCGAGTCATACAGGGCCGGTAATCAACTAAGTTTGCCATATAAGGATCAATCACGAGTTATTACACTAGATTGAATCACACGCGAACCCACAGTTGACTTTCTTTGTCAACTGTGAAGGTTTAAAACGCGTATATAATTAAAATGTGTCCGGGTTTAATCAGGTTGAAGGCTTGGCCCAGTTGGTTTATGTGTTATGTGCCTTGGGCTTTGGCGCGGGTTCGAACCCCGGCCAGAGCAAAAATTATTTTTTTTGTATAATTATCACACCACCATGTATAATATCATATGTATAAGGTATTAGGGTTACAAATAATGAGACAAAAATAATAAATGCGAATGTATAAGATAAAACTTGACATTTTTATTAATGACGAACGTGTAACGTACAAGTTTTAAATGCGTAATGTTACATTGGGGGCCAATCGCCTATACAAGAGGCGATTAGGAACCCCTATTCGCTATTCCAGTTTTGTTCCGCCTTTTTGCGCGTTTAACCCTCCAAATCAGATCCGAAACATGTGGAAACACCCAATATCCAACCCAAAACATTAACCCAACTATTTCAAGCAAAAACCCCTAATTTATCATCACCCTATCCATCCTGAATGCATGTGTTTTCCCAAGATAGCAATATTATCTTGTAAATATCACATCCTCATGCAAAACTTACCCTAAATAGCATATATCCAGATTTCATCACATAATGACGTTGTCCGACAATATCCTACCGTTCTAGCATCATCCTAGAGTAAACCCTAACCTCAAACAATCAACAAATCACAACATATCATCATCAATCCACCATAATCATTCAAACGGGTCAAAACACCTAATATAAATATTACACATCTATGAACCTTCAAACTCCTAGGTTATCATCATATTAACTCATTTAGATCAGAAACACAATAGTAATACAAGAACAATCATGTTTAAACGATAAAAATCCTATCTTGCATGAATACATCACATACAACAAGTATAGAGGTTTGGGTTTGTTTAGAAACTGATTTTAATGAGTTTTCAAAGACACAAATGTTTAGAAATCAGGTCTGGACGTTTAGGGATCAAAACAATATCATTACAAAGGTTTGGGATGAAGAACACACCTTGAAATGGTGAGATTATGAGGTGTAAAGCTTGGAAATGTGATTTTTTGCTCAAAAACGTGTTGCAGAGGTTGGATAAGGTGTGGGGTGGCTTTGGGGTGTATTAGGGTTTCACAAATGATGTTTTAAATCATAAGGGTGGTATTTATAGGCGTTTTTAGTCGTCACATGCAGGTCAGGCGAGTACACGGTTGTTACAGGCGATTAGGGCTGCTAATCGCTAGTAACAACTAGCGAATAGGGCCTATTCGCCCCTAAACTCCTTCTACTCGCCTCTTATACTGGCGATTAGGCTATCTTAGATGGCCTAATCGCCTATAGCCTATGATTCCGGGTTTTTGGCGCGTTAAACCCTATTTAACATATATAAACACGTATTCACATACCGGCAAGTCATATAATGATTGTAAGCACATAATGCATGATAACTAACACGTTCCCATCCGTTCACCGATTCCCGGGACTCGAGATTTACGTGTGTGCGTTAAACCCGGCGATTCTATAAATCACCCATCCGTGTTCACATGGTTATGGACTGACTCCCAATGATCCTGTGGATCATTGTAACGACTCCCGATGATCCCCGAAACCATCATAACGACTCAACTGACCTAGTTAAGTATGTTTGAAAACGTTTTTCGCTAAGGTAGACTTATGTGTTTTATAAAATGTTAACCTAAACGTGTCGGGTGTCACAGTGGCGGGTATTGAGCCCTTCTAACGTTCAACAGTGGTTCACGACACTTTAGTATCATGTAACGATGTCTAGCTAGCATCAGGTATAGATGTAAGGATTATTGGGTCTGGTTTTACAAACGTTACTTACTTTTGCAAACTTTACTCTATGACTAACCGGCACTTTACGTGTTGACTAACATTGCATGTTTTCTCAGGTCGCTAAGGTAGCAGCAAGACCAGGCGCACTGGAGTCGCACTATGTCTCATTCTGTCATGCATGGTTGAACTTCATGTTATCTTTTCAAACTACTTACTTTTGGATTATGGTTTGGTAAACTTGGTCTGCTTCTAGTGATGTCTTTTGGTATTATGTAAACTTTTAAAACTGCGTGGTTGGTTTTATTACGTTATTTTGATATCATATAGTTGCCGTTTATTGTGACCGTTGACTTGGATCCTGGTATGTCACGCGCCTCGCGGTAAAACCCCGCCAGTGGAATTTGAGAGTGTGACCGTAAAGGAGTAAAGTTAGTTTACCAATCAAGATAGTTAGGTTCAGTTTTTCCGAAGATTGTACATACCCGTTGTGCCGGGGCGAAACTACAGGGGGTCAGAGGGTCCGTTGACCCTACGGCCACCGACCAACCATGTAAGTTTTGTTCCTTCTTCTTGTGAGTTCTTGTGTTTTGACCCTGAGATTGTTTGTTGAAGATTAGTTACAATGAAATGAAGAAAATTGTATAAAGGTGCTCACTGAAATTTTTCACAAATTGTTCTAATATATATGAAAGAAAATGATGGGTACTTTTGTCATTATACCAAAGGTGTGAATACTTTTTCAATCTCATCCTACTTATAGTACCCTTTCTTTTCACAAGGTTTTAATTTAGTTTATAAATATTATTATATTATAATTTAATAATAAAAAAAATAAAATGCTACTAAAGTAATAAATACTCGATAATAATAATATTAACAGATATTAATTTAACGTATACCTTTCATTTTACTAGAATTTTCATTTTTTTAATTTATTTGATTAGTAAAAGTGTCAAGATCTTTAAATTTATCATGTTTTAAAATTTTTACATCATTGAAGTAACTAAGGTCCCGCGTATTGCACGCGCTTGAAATTCGATACGTATGACACATCACGACAACTAATAAATAAGCATGTAATACTTGACTGACCCCGAGCTTATTCAAGAAACAACCGATAAGATCTTTCAGATCCGTGATCGCTTGAAAGCCGCTTGAGATCGTCAAAAAAGTTATGTTGATCGTCGTCGCAAACCACTCGAATTTCAGGTTGGCGATAAGGTACTCTTGAAAGTATCACCTTGGAAGGGTGTACCACGGTTTGGCAAACGTGGGAAACTTAACCCCCGATACATTGGTCCATTTGAAATACTTTCTAGGGTTGGTCACGGAGCATACAAGCTCAAGCTACCAGAGGAGCTCAGTGGTGTTCAGGACACTTTCCACGTGTCCAATCTGAAAAAGTGTTTGTCTGACGAATCTTTGATCATTCCTCCCGAAGAGATTCACATCGATGATCAACTCCACTTCGTTGAGGAGCCAATCGAGGTGACTGATTGGAAAGTCCAGAATTTGAAAAGAAGCCGCACTAAACTTGTCAAAGTAAGATGGAATGCAAAGCATGGTCCCGAATTTACATGGGAACGCGAAGACCAAATGAGACGCAAGTACCCAGCTCTTTTTCCTAAGACTACTGAAACTAGTAGGAAAACTCGATTTCGCGGACGAAATTCCAAAAACAAGGGGAGAATGTGACAACAGTCAACAATCCAGGTCAACATCCGTACGCATTTCATTTATTATTATCATTATACGTGCATATTTAGACATTTTGCACACACAGCCCCCCCCAGTCTAGTGAAGCATGAGTTATTCAGAAAACTCAATAAAGATCAAGTGTTTATGCATACAACACCCGGACAATCACCCAACAAGCATTCAATGAGGTTATTTCACCCTAACACACGATACATCCTCACTAACACATGTATGTGAATCACAAACATTATCAATTGTCAACATAAATGGCATGTGTTCACAACTAATATGTACCAATACATGTTGATATCGTCATCAAGTCTTAACGCACACCATGTATCCATAACAAGTTCACACAGTACCCGATCATTTGCAACTAAAACACACGTGCGTAATGAGTTATGAATGTTTTGGAAACCACAATAATTAATGGTCTTTTTCAACAACACTATACCAACATACACTTGTGTATTTGCAATCGGTTACACACACGACACTATATATATATATATATACACACACATCCATACGCCTATATACTTGAATACTAGGCCACACCCTTGTCATTCCTTATACCCGTTTGATTATACATAGACCTTACCTAGAGGAACTTGATCATTTGATTTGGGAAGCAACAAACATTCCTACCCTATCTCTAAGTTACGGCCGTAACACACCAACCAAGACACCATGTGTGTCCATTTCTTGCATCAAAATGGAAATGTCAACCCTATGACACACTTTTCTTCCTTTTCCCTTGAACCGATTATAGCACACAAGGTCAACACCCACCTTTGCACACAACTAGACCCTAACCATGCTTATCTCTACTTCCCATATTATGATGTTTACCTAAACTAGAAAGCCTTGTGTACACAAATCGACGAAAAGCTTACATGGTGCTAGCTTGCAAGAAAATGGAAACTACTTACCATTACATGTCCCTAGATAACCACCTATTCCTCTTATGCCTATGCCAACTAATCGGCTCATTACGAGACAAGAAAACCTATCCTTTTTTATCCCAAACTATCACTAAGATCTTGCCTATCTTTCCTTGAAGTCAATCGCTAGTTCCCAAGGAGTGGAAGCATTGACTTGGTTGTCAACACATGACAATGACATTTCAATACTTATACAATTCGGCCGATTCCTATTAGCAAACAAGAACATGTGTATTTCACCAAAATAAGAAACAAGACAATGATCCCAATCACCTTATACACTAGTCAACTCTACCCCGAATAACCAACTAGTGACAATCTTCCATGAAGTCTTAAACATCACTATCAACTTACAAAACCTATCACTTGGACATGTCATTATCTTACCTGTTTTAGACCATGCACATGCTTAGTTTACACATCTACACAAAACATCATACCACTTCCATGAGTAATTGTAATTGGCCGCAGCCTATGGAGGATGAAGAGCATGCATTTGACTAAAGACAAGTGTAGACAACTCATATACACTAAACTAGTATGTGCACTCCAAATGTGCACTCCAAATTTATCTTGGCCACTAGAACTTGCCAAACTCACACCTTCTTTCCTCACTTCTTTGATACCCATCGGCCAAGATAAACACACCCCAATCAAGGCACCAAGGCAAGCTCTAGAGGAAGATCAAGGTCCAAGATCCATCGGCTCCACATTGTCACGAATAGCTATGTTGTCTAACCCTTGTGTTCCTCGAAACCATTAGTCTTTCGGCCTAGTTAACACCCGACCCCGTCTTTTGATTCAAGTATAATGAACCACACACACCTATAAATCATACATTTTGTCACACTTAATATGAATACAACTATCATGTAATCGCATTGCTACCTTGGCTCACTTAGAGCATCATTCAAGCGGCCTTTATACCAAATGGATCAATTGTGTAATGTTTATTGAATCACAACTTGTTATAATCAATTAAGAATCGGCTTTTATAATTAAAAACTTGCTTGGTTTATAACCAAAATTAAAGTTTATAAAACATGGTGTTTACACTCGATTGGATCACAAAACACACGAACACATCTTGTAGTGACTCGATGAGGCCTTGATGTGTGTTTGATACGGCTACCACATTTCAACACATGTTAAGTAAAGCAAAAACATATGTTAACATTAGCTTGCATGTTATAAAGGTCTAAACATATGTTAAAGCACTTGTTTTGTCACAAACCAACCACGCGTGTTAGATTTGGAACCATTTGAGACCCATGATGACATATTGAGGCCCGTTTTGTTTACAATAAATGCTATGTTATAAGACAACCGGGGTTTCCAGAACCATACCAGTACACTTAAGGTCATCACATGCACAAAAACATGGCCCACATACATAAATACTCGGGTCCACAAATATCGGGTGAACAACTTGTATGATAAACGACAAGAACTTGCAATTTACCATGCTCTTAATAATCACAGGGCAAACATGTCGGGACGGTAGCTATCTCACATTTACAGCTTCACTAGACCACACGTGACACTATCAGTTGAGTCTCACGGCCCCATTTTACTATTTTACATTTTGGGGGATAAACATGCTTAAACTCTAGTACAATTTACAAGTGTGTGTTAATTCTATCGTGACTGCCATGTGGAACATGAGACATTTGGTTCATGAGCTCATTAGTCCTCGTACAACATTTACTGTAATCAATAGCTATCGAAAGCCATGGAACACTTTAATGGATTTATTGGCTTGACACCCCCACTCCTGGTTAGTCGCTATAACCAGTCACATACAAAAGAGTGTTAGTATTATACTATACATACATTGTCTTTAGTGTACAATGCGCGAGGCACAACAGTAAAGAGGTCTCATGGTTCGCATAGTAATCATTCGCTTAGCTAGCCTATAATTGGTCATACACGAATTGGACAATTATTTTACTCGTTATATACAAACCTGTGAACTGACCAACATTATTGTTGGCAAATCTCTCATGCATGTTTTTAGGTAACTAATGGAGAGCAGCGGGGGTTTGAGAGAGGGGTCCAAGCATGCACTGGGTGGTATCATAATGGATTGGGTTTTTTTCTATCCCGTAATATTGTAGTTTCATGATTGTTTAGACAATTTACTTGCTTTCAGACAATGTTACTCTGTTTTAAATAAGTTTTATGACAATGACCATTCGTGGATGGTACTTTTTAATAAATTTATGTGTGTTGCTTGTACCTTGTGATTGAAAACATTTCAAGGTCGCATCCCCGTGTTTCCACCTTGGGGGGTGACATTATTAATCTCATATAGTCATATATTTACCTTACCTATATTATTTATTTGGGTAAAATAAAAAAAACATAACAATATATATGAATATAAAAATTAAAAACCTAATAAAGTATCAATACAAACGAACATGTTATTGAACGTTCACGAACGTAAATGAACGAACGCACCCTCTGTTCATATTCGTTTGTTTAGCTAAATGAACGAAATTTTGTGTACGTGTTCGTTCGTTTATTAAAAGAACGATCACAAACGAACTTCCCGTAGAACGGTTCATGAACTGTTAGCTGAAAGTTCGGTTTGTTTGCAGCCCTAGTCAAACCTATCAGAAAATGCTTGAAAGTTGATAAGGTTGTTTTTGTCAATGGTGAAAATTTCGTAGAAAGACAAAGTTGCCTCAAATGTTATTTTGATGCGTTTTGCGGCCTGGCATTTGCATAACTGAAGCATCGGGTTTACATGGCCTTGAACTGGGAACGAAATGACTAGAACGTTAGGTTGTTTTTGGGATGAACTCATCTTGTTTAGTTGTAACTTGTTAATGTTTGATCTTAGATCATTGGGTATATATAGAGAATTTGGCATTAAATTTTGAAATTTTCTATACTGATGTTTTTGTTTGTAATATGATTTTAGGAAAACATTGGTTTTCTGAACGTTGTTTTGATCGAACTGAAAGACTAAATTTCAAGGACACATCGGTTAGTAGTCTAACTAATTCATGTGAAATTAATATATAGTTGCCGAAGGACTATAGTAAGAAGTACTATTATAGAATCATGGCATAAATGCTTTTATCAAACATGATATACTAGGAACTGAATATTATTCAAAGATCCCAACCCAGATTATACAAAAATCCTTTTACAAAGTTAATCAAAATACAAGAATCACTCTCAAATCTATCAACAAAATCACACAAAGATTTTTACTCAATAATCTCTAAAGAAGATCCAATAGAATCACACGTCAACATATTCAAGTAAAATCTGTTGACAATTCTAGATCTAAACCTTAATAGGAAACGAGAGAACAAGAACAAAGTGAGAGAAAAATCTAGGAGAATGAACGATGAGAGAGAAGCTGAGGGCATAAATACTGAGCCTAGAAGCTTCTCTCATCGACTGAATCCAACGATCAGGATTCATCTCATCCAACGGCAACAAACCAACCTTTAAACAGACTTCGGTTATAGGCCATGGGCCACAGAACAACCACAACAACTGGGCTCTCACAAATCTCGGGCCCTTTTCTTTATGCAACTCTTGTCCAACTACACTTCCAAACAGCCCATCAAACATTAGCCCACCTGCACAACATCCTTATGCAATATGTTATATTAACAAGTTCATAAAAAGAAATAAAATTAAAAGAATAAGTGAAAATGTAAATGCATACCAACTTATATTTTTAACACTCCCCCACAATTTTATTTTACAAGCAAGTCATTCATTCTAACTTTTATACACAAGTTGTCATGTTGACTTGGTAACAAACCTTGATTGTTTTGATAACCCCTTGAGTTATTAACGCAAGAAAAACAAATCAACGCCAAAGTGTTTAGTTTTGTCATGAAAAACTGGGTTTGAGGCAACAGACACAATGTAAATGAACAAGTAATTTGACTACAATGTTCAATTCTGAAAGCAATTTTTTTAGCAAAATTACTTTGCAAGCGGCAGCAGACATGGCCCTATATTCTCCCTGAGCAGAAAATCTAGAGATAGTGGCTTGCTTCATGCTTTTCCATGGTACTAGACAATTTCCCAAGAAAACACAAAATCCAGTAACTGTCCTCCTAGTTTGGATACACTTTGCCCAATCAGAATCAACAAAGGCTGATAGACTAAGACTATCACTTTTGGAGAACATAAGTACTTTACGGGGAGCATATTTCAAGTATCTAAGTAACCTGAATGCTATCTTTAAATTCCCCTTTGTGGGCTTATTATAAGACCATAACCAGTAAGCACGTGATTAACCTTAAAACTTACGAGCTTTGGCCTTAATTAAAATCATCCCCCATTTAAAACTTTGATAATTATGAAACCCAAACCATTGTAATTCTTATATTATTAGTCCCAACAATTTTTTACATTCAAAAGACAAGTTTGACATGTTATGTAACATCCCATTTTCGAGTATATAGTAGTTGATCGGTAAAATGAACCTATAACATGTGAGATAAATAACTGTGTATTTAAAATTAGTGAATGAGTAAGTAATGGATAACATAACTAATTAAGATGTGAGATCTAGGAAAGTATTTAGTATTATAGGAGATTGTTTACTACTAATATAATATATTATATTATATTATATTTTACCTTGCTCCGTTTTTTATGAAATTTAGGTCTAAATATACAAAAAAAAATAAGCTAGTCTCAACAGCATATTAGTTTTTTTATAAAATGTTATATAATAGAATTTATATGAAAAAATGAGTAAAGCAGGTATAATAATAATAATAATAATAATAATAATAATAATAACAATAATAATAATAATAACAATAATAATAACAGCAACAGCAACAGCAACAGCAGCAGCAACAGCAACAGCAACAATAACAATAATAATAATTAGTGGGTATTCAGTATAGCGCGTTGCGCGATTATTATAAATTTTGTTGCACAGTTATGTTTGTTAGTAACATATTTAACGAACATTTTTCATACGTAGAACAAAAGACTAAAAAGTTTATACATAACATAGTCAGCACAACATGTGTTAGTAGTTATAACAAAAACTGTGGTGTTAATAGTTATAACAAAACATGTTTCCTGACATGAAACAAAATATACATCTTTGTGGGTAGGCGTTTAGTTGTCTAGAGTTGGTCTTTTGGCATAATTTGTTGTGTCACCTGAAATATAGTCAAACAGATACTAGTATTTTGTTGTAAGATTATGGAAGCAGAAAATATTGTTTACCTGTTGTCTCAAATAGTACGTGTTTGGCGGAGGTTTCTCTTGCGTTTTGTTTGGATATCTTTGTTTGCAATTTTTTTGTTAAGGGTGATGGCATTTTCTTTTTTCTTTTTTTTTTTAACATTTCCTTGCATGGAGTTTCTAACAATTGTGTTGCAGCCCTGTCGAAAATAGTTGCATTATTGATGTGGGAAGTCGGTACCTGCAGAATTGTGTAGGTGTTTAGATAAGATTTAGTAAACTGGTAGGATGATTAGTTTTGTTTCCTTACAAGAATTTTGCATCAGCTAAGTTTTCGTGAGTAGGGTAAAATATTGTATATTGATTGTATTATGATTGTGATTACATAGGCAAAACATATGATCTATATATAGACTAGGGTAACTACATTAGGCACGGCTATAATAATAATAATAGGGCCGGGCCTATACAAGGAATATGTATCGACTAATACTCCCTCTCAAGCTAAGGCCGGGACCGGACTTTGAACTTGGACTTCAAGAAGAGGAAACGATCCGTTGATAGAGGTTTTGTGAAAACATTAGCAATCTGGTCATGTGTGGAAATAAACTGCACATATAACTTCCTTTTGGCAACCTAAATTATCACATCATAAAATCGGTGGTATCTTCATAGGAACACGAAGTTTGGCCAACAACGTTTCAAGCCAAGTTAATTCAGCAAATGTATTAGCTAGAGCCTTGTATTCTGCTTCAGTAGATGACCGAGAGACAGTCTTTTGCTTTCTAGCTGACCACGAGATAAGATTCGCCCCTAAATAGATTGCATATCCCCATGTGGATCGACGGTCATCTAGACAACCAGCCTAGTCCGCATCAGAAAACGTTGTTAAGTTATGAGAATCAATATAAGCATGCAGGAAAGAAGAGGAAGTGCTGGAGATGAGAAGACCATGATCAGTTGTCCCATGCAAGTATAGTAAAATTCGTTTAACAGCAGACCAGTGATTTTTAGTGGGAGAGTGCATGAACTGACAGACTTTGTTGACGGCATAAGTGATTTCAGGCAGAGATAGAGTAACATATTGTAATTCTCCGACCATCTGTCTATACTTAACTGGATCAGTAAACGGGGGGCGCTATCACCAAGAGAAAGTGTAACACCGGTGGCACATAGTGAAGGAACCGGCTTAGAATGTGATAAGTTCGCACGAGCAAGTAATTCAGCAATGTATTTCTACTGAGAAAGGAGGACATCAGACCCATCACATACGACTTCAATCCCCAAAAAATAAGATAAGGACCCCATGTCTTGGATAGCAAAAGATTTACTAAGACCCCTGACAACATGATCAATTGCACTGCTGTTGTTACCTGTCAAAATAATGTCATCTACATAGACAAGCATATACAAAAGTGTTTCATTGTGGGAGTATATAAAAAGAGAGGGATCCGTCTTAGAACCCCTGAAGCCCAGAGTAGTCAATGTAGCTGAGAGTCTTTCAAACCATGCCTGAGGTGCCTGTTTGAGCCCATAAAGGGACTTGTGTAAAAGGCACACGTGATCAGGTTTTGTAGGATCAACAAATCCCTGTGGTTGTTTCATATAAATTGTCTCCTTTAAATCACTGTGCAAGAAGGAATATTGAACGTCCAGCTGACGTAAAGGCCAACAACGAGTAACTGCCAATGAAAGAACAACCCGTATAGTAGTGGATTTTACCACTGGACTGAATGTATCAGTATAGTCAATGCCTGCCTGTTGATTAAAACCCTTAGCAACCAAACGCGCCTTGTGGCGTGTAACAGCCCCATGTTGATTCCGTTTAACCTTATACGCCCATTTGTAATCAACTATATTTGTATTAGGAGCACGAGGAACCAATGACCAAGTACCATTTCGAATAAGTGCAGTGTATTCATCTGCCATAACCTTACGCCAGTGAGATGCTTTATTGGCAATTGTAAATGAGGTAGGTTCAGAATTATGTGATGGGTCGGGTGTAGGAGTGGATGTATGGAAGGAGGTGGGTTTAAATGGGTTGGTTTGTTTTGGATTTTGGCGAAGGTTTGGTGGTCGAGGACCGGGTTGAGGTGGCTGGCTTGTAGCAGCCGTGGATGTGTTGGTTGAAGCAGGCGTAGGTGGTGTTGCTTCGGTGGTGGTTTGGTAGCGGTCAAAGGCTGGTTGTAAAGTTGTGGGATGAGTTTGGGGCCGATGGGAGTAGGTGGTAGTATAAGTGGGTTGGGTTTGTGGCTGGTTCGGGATTACAGGTTGGGTGTGAGCAGGTTCTCGTTCTGGGTCAGGACAGGTGTTGTGGACCGGAGATGTGGGTGGCGGGGTGAAAGGTTGCTGGTCCGATTGTGGTGTCGGTTGGGCTGGGGTTAGGATGTGTTGGGTTGTGGGAATGGACGGATTAGGGTAAGAGGAAACATAGGGGTTGGAAGATGGGGCAGGAGGTGTGGTTGAGTGGGGTGTTGGAGTTGTGAAAGGAAAGATGTGTTCATGAAACCGAACATGACGAGCGATATAAATGCGCTCGGTGAGAGGGTCAAAACAACGGTAACCATGATGAGAGGTACTGTAACCAAGGAAAATACAAGGGATGGAACCAAAATCCATTTTATGTGGATTGTAGGGTCGAATATGGGGAAGACATTGACAACCGAAGACACGGAGGAAGGAGAAATCAGGTGGATGTTTGAATAGATATTCAAAGGGAGAGGTTGTGGAATGTTTGCGAGAGGGCATTCGGTTGATCAAATAAACAACCGTTTCGAAGGCATAGTACCAGAAACGTTGAGGGACATGGGCTTGTGCCATGAGTGTGAGGCCAGTTTCAATGAGATGACGGTGTCGTCGTTCAACGATGTCGTTCAGTTCACTGGTATGGGGACAGGATAGGCGATGGATAATGCCAAGAGAATTAAGTAAAGGTGAAAGACTTCGAAATTCTCCTCCCCAATCGGATTGGACAGTTTTAAGTTTGGTGGAAAATTGACGTTCGGCCACAGTGACAAATTGTTTAAAAATTCCGAACACCTTAGATTTTTGTTTCATGTGGAACAACCACGTAAATTTAGAAAAGTGATCAACACATGGCAAAAGATACTTATAGCCATCACACGAAGTCACAGGGGCTGGACCCCAAAACATCACAAAATACGAGGTCCAAAACATGAGTACTTTTATAATCAGACAATAATAAATGTAGTTTGGAAGATTTTCCAACAGAACAAGAAGAACAATGAAAATCAAAAGTTTTTGCAGAAACAGGGATACGGTATTTAGAAAGCATAGTCTTGAACAATTGAGAGTGCGGATGCCCCAATCGTTGATGCCATGTGGTTGTTGTAGCACGAGTGGTTGAAAAAGCGACCTTAGGAATTGGTTGTTTGATTGGAAACTTGATGGAGTAGAGTCCACCTTTACTTGGGACCCGTGAGGAGGGGTAGTGTGTGTATACTTGTCCTTCACAGAAAAAAAGGTCGCATGAAATTCAAAGTAAACATTATTATCTTGACAAAATTTTTGTACAGAAAGAAGATTTCTATTGATTGTGGGAATATGAAGGATATCTTATAGATAAAATGTTTTGTTTGGAGAGGTTATTGTTTGGGAACCAATATGTAAGATGGGTAAAGCCATACCATTACCAACGTGAAGGCTGTCATCACCAAAGTAGGGCTCAGCAGAATCAAAACCTGACATATCTACCGTGGAATGGCCATTGGTTCCTGTGTCCGGAAGATAGGTAGTGGAGGCTTGTGACCGAAAATCCGCATAGTTCGCAGTGGGTTGTCTGTTGCGGATTGTGGATGGATCTCTGTTTGGGCATTGGGAGAGAACATGTCCTATTCCACACCTGTTACAAGTACCATACACAGTGTTTTGGTTAGAAGCCCAACTAAACTGACCCGAGATTCGATTTCCCTGGCTGCGATTGTAGTTGTTGTTTCGACCACCGCGACCGCCACGGTTGCCACGGCCGCGAGAGTAATTGGATTGTCCGCCTCGGTTTGTATAAAAAGCTTGAGGTGTAACATTCTGTGAGGAACCCGTGGCTGGTTGTAGTTGGAAACCTAATCGGGCAACAAGTTGTTGAATAGTTTGAATTGTATCAGACGAAGCCAAGGGAGAATTGGCTGCTGTGGTAGCCGTGAAAGCTTGGACCGGGGCTATTTCGGCAGTAGGTTTGTGGATAAGAAATTCATTGTCTGCATGGAGACCAGGAAGTTCAGAGAAGACAACTGTGAATTGTCTATGAAGGAAGCTTTGTTTGACTCCATTGTATTCTTCACGAAGACCTACAACAACTAACATAACCAAATCTTTCTCAGGCATTGGTTGTCCAATATTTGCAAGGGCATGTGCATACTCCTGTGCCCTAGCAAGATATGCAGTAGAAGTCTCATCTCCTTTCATCTGGATTTTCAGTAGTTGTGTTTTTAACGTGAATTCTAGGGAAGAAGTATGTAGGGCATAGGCTTGTTCAAGGCCAAGCCATAGCTCACGTGAAGTGGTGCCTTGAACATGCGGAAAGGATAGCTCTGAGATGGTTGAAAGAATTAGCATGCTAACATGTGCATCGTTACATAATCAGGCCGTGTATTCTGGTTTGGGTCGGGGGACAGCAGCAACATCATCTTCTTTTCCAGAGGTTGCTGGTGTGGAGATGAGGGAAGGCGGACAAGGGATACTTCCATCAACATAGCCAAAAAGACTATGGGTTGCCAGGAAGGGCTGAATCATAAGCTTCCAATGGCCATAGTTTGTAGGGGACAGCGTGAAAGCAAACTTATGAGAATTGTGGGAGGTTTTCTCAACAGTGGTAAAGGCAACAATCTGATTGGTGGCCATGTGAAAATCGAATAGAAGGTAGAAAATGGACAGGTTGTGTCTGTCGAAAAAAAAGATGCAGCAGATTTGTGTCTGTTAGCAACATATTGTAATCAGACAGAAGGTGAGGGGGGAAGGGGGCTGGCAGCAGATGTAGGAAAAAAAACCTAGGCTCTGATACCAAGATAAACTTGGTAAAATATTGTATATTGATTGTATTATGATTGCGATTACATGGGCAAGACATATGATCTATATATAGACTAGGGCAACTACATTAGGGCTGGCTATAATAATCATAGGGTCGGGCCTATACAAGGAATATGTATCGACTAATAGACCAGTTTGATAGTTTCTTTCCCCGCATTTGATACATGATGTTTAATGCCAAGTTTTTTCTATATGTATATTTATGATGGAGGCGGTGAAAAAATTAAATCACCTAAACAATATGACACCTAAACAATAAAATGCCTACAAATGTGTTTTGTTGACAAATAATTGTTAAAATTGCCTTAATAGTAAACGACCTATAAAATAATAGCCTAAACAGTACAACACCTAACACGCCTAAACAGTAAAAGGCTTAAAAACTAAATCGCCTAAACAATGCGACAGCCAAACAATAAAACGCTTACAAATGTCTTTAGTTGACAAATAATTGTTACTGATGGTGTTGATTTTATTTTCAAGGAAACACAGTTTGTAAGTTGCTTTCAAAATGAATGTTCATCTTAAATCACAAAATATGATGTTATATCATAATTCCTAATAAATGTAACCTGATGTCTAATGAGACATCCTATAGTATTATCCAGAAAGCTAATCATCTGTACATATAGTATATGTACCTCTTTGTCTACGAAAAGATAGTGTATCTCATTGTCACGATGGTTTAGGACCCATTTTCTTATAACACGAACACAAAATGGTAAACTTCCAATACTATACCCCTCCATTTGACGTAACCTGCTATAAGAAGAAAATACAAATAAATTATGTTTATATTTAAAAAGGTCGCATCACATAGGAAGAAATAACATTTGACCTATACATTGGATTTGCAATTACAATGGGAAAAAATTAAAATAAAACCTGGTTTCAATTAATTTCTTGTAAAAGATCTTGGTACACAATATTTAAGATCTCTCCGCTGTGTTTGACATCACCGTTCATGCTTGTGTAAGTCGCCATAGGAAACTGTTGTTAGATTATGTTTACTTTTTTTTTTCAAGTACGTCTTAGACACTCGCCAGCTAGAAACTTGTCACACTGAAAAAGAAAATTCAATTCAAAACCCAAAAGCTTGAATAACTAACAGATTACAAACGTGCCCCTTTTTCTTCGCTCGCCCTCTTTTTGGTAGTTTGGTAAACCAACTTTTCGCCTATTCAAAACACCATAAACCAAATGTATACAAACAAATAAAACCTGAAGACTAAGAATACTAAAAATATTTAAACTTGCACATATGTTACTCACCTTTTTCACGATCACACTGCAAGAGGAATGGTTTTTCTAGCAAGCATACTCACGCTATGCTGCAGGAGGGCGCCTTGTTTTTATCGGCGACTTGCAGCTGTTTGGTTTTAAAGATCTAAATGCAGAAAAAAAACACTTAAGTAGGATATTCGGAAAGAACAAAAACTATGTCGTTGTAAAATCGTGTGTTAAGAAGAGCGAAGAAAAAGATCAAATTAAAACTAAGATACTAAGTGTGAGACTACTTATGTAATCTGATTCTTGTTGTTAGATTCAACATACATGTTTACTTTCATTACTCGTAAAGAATATAATTCCAATGTATTCACTACTACTAAAGCAAAACTATCTAGAATCTAGATGAATAATCATAAGTCCTTACACAAATAGAAAAAATAATTACCCCGGAAGAGTGAAAACTCATAAGCCATAAGAGCTTGCCCTAGGGGCAGATTTAGGCCATTTTGATGGGTTCCCGGGAACCCAGTCGGTTAGTAAATTATAGTGTTAATGTATAAAAAAAACTGGAAAGGAACCCATAAGAAAATATTTGAGGAGCCCATTATCAAATGTTGAGAGTGCTCTAGTGGTTAAAGCCCTCCTTAATTATCAAAAGGTTTCCGGTTCAATTCCTTAGCATGCATTTTTTTTTTTTTTTGTTGTTTTTGTTAATTTGACATTACAAAGTAACACTTGGAAGGAAATTAAGCTGCCTATCTATCTATCACTACTAACCCATGACATAAGTATATTAGGCTCTTTGGTTGAAAATATAAAAGGCAACCTAGGTAGATTAGACAACCACCGACCGATTGAACATCTTGATGTGTTAATAACCTATTGAACCCTAATTGTGTACCGGAAATATTTCCAAATCTCACGTACGTTAACACGTTGTTAATAACATTCTAGTAACGGAATTTATATATTCCATAATTTTTGTAATATTATGAATATAATATTCCTCAATAATATCCAATCTGATGAATCATATGACTTTCTCATATGTTAGTTTTCTGCTGGACAAGCATAGGAAATTGTGGATCTTATATCAACCAAATCCTATTTCTCGTGTCCTTTTCAACAATAATTTGGATAATTAGCTGGTTAGGTGTATATCATGTGACATTTTCTCTTTAATTTGTTGTATCGGATCATGGATGAAACGCCTCAACTTGATACATGGAACATCTTGGCAAGGTCGAGAAATGAAGGACGACTGTTTTCAAGAATTGGATGGTCAAAAGATCCTGAACCAACCTGAACCCCTAAAACGACCCCCTAAACTGACCCTAACCCCTAAACCGACCCAAACCGTCAAACCGACCGTAACCCATGTACCGATCCGAAATTTTTTATGTTCGGTTATATAAAATTAGAGCATCTAAAAAAGAAACCCAGTGAAAAAAATTTCTGGATCCGCCACTGGCTTGCCCCAATGTCCATTTCTGCAGAGCCAATCACTGACATAGTTATATAATAATAAATTAATTGCCCTTGTTTTTTGGCTAAGAAAACAAAATCCATCCACAACAATACATATAGTTAGAAAGCATGTTCAACATCCACAAAAATAGAGCCAAAAGCAAGGAAGACAAACACGTAACTGACCTGATGCCTCCATCTTCGCTTGGGTTTGACGGCTTATAGGCGGTTGTACAGCATATCGTCGTCGGCAGTGGCGAGCAGGATTGAAACCCGTAACCGACTTGATGCCTCCATCTCGCCCTTTTGGCTCTGTCTGCTACAAAGAGCTGTATAAGGAAACGTGGGTTCTAGTGTGTAAAATAGGTGGGTGACCAGCATTGAAACCGAGAAACAACGCGGATGATCAGAATGAGAACAGGGCGGTGAACGGTGGTGGAGATGATGAAGGCGGTGCAAAAGATGTGGCAATGAAGGATCCGATGTCCTACAACAAAGGTCTTTAAAAGGTGCACAGAAAATACCGATATACCCTTGAATACAAATGTGAAAAGATGAAGTTGGGCAGCACTATTCATGGCAGTTTAACCTTTTGGCGACCAAGATCCCCAAAGGCAATGCCTTGATTACATTGTCGCCAAATAAAAAGTCAGCATGTCTTCATCTTTTGATCAATGAGACACTCACAAAAAGTCTAATAAAATTACCATTTATTGTTCGCATAGAATCGTAGTAAAAAAGTGAGGATATTCCGGGCACCAACTAACCTTTTGACGACCAAGATCCCCAAAGGCAATGCCTTGTCACTCCTGAAGAAAACATAGTTTACTGTCAAACAAAGATTAGCCTTGTTTATACATAGATTATCTAAAAAAATTAAACATGACTGGAAAAAAAATACGCTGTCAACATCCCCTATAACCTAGGAAAAATCATACAGAATCATTGCAGTAGTAAAATAAAGCCAATGAAGATGGACAGGGGTTGTCGCCATACCTACGTGTAGCACTGAGTAGAGAAGAGGCAAAGAACCCATCCGAGGGGTCACGGTAGAACCCAAGTTCGTCTTCATGCAGTCACCAATGTCACTACAGTCGCTGGAATAGGCCATCAGCGGTGATCGTGGGGGCAGAAGTATGGTTCTATGTACGGAACCGACACCGATCTAGTAGATGGTAGGGTGACATGGTATTTTGTCTGTAGGGAAAAGGCAAAAAAAATAGAGAAGTGGGCTGCTGAATTTTGCGCTCTAAGCAAACCAGGTTTCATGCAATGTGGCACCATTCATCTGCCAAGGACTAATCCCTGAAGATCACAAGACCTGGGAGATTTTCGGTATCTCTCATGAAGAACTGATGACATAAAAACTCCTGTAAGTAATCTATATTTTCGCAGGGCGCCAGGGCCATGATCTCAACATACACATGAAGCAAACAAACATTTATGAAAACAATCAAAATACAATTACGAAACAAATTGCTACCCAATGGACGAATAACTTTGAAACTCAGTTGGCTGACTTCTTCAATCCATGGATGTTGGTAAACCCATAATCGGCTACAAAGCAGAATATAAAAATTCTACAATTAAAAAAAACAAACAAAATAAATTTATCATAAACACACTAAACTGAACAATTAATTCAACTATAGTTAACATATAGCAAACCATCCAAATATTGGAATTGACTTAAAAAAATGACTTGGGTTTTCATTCATTGAGTATGTTTGGCAATGAGCTTTTAAGAAAAAGCCCATACTCAATAAAAAGTCTTGTTTGGTTAAAGTGCTGAAAGCTATTAGGTTAGGAGAAAAGCTCTATAGTGAAAAGCTACTAGTACTAGCTTTTAAGAAAAAACTCTACTAGCTACAAGCTTTTAATTAGTAAATGACAGTAATACCCATTCTATTTTAAAAACAAAATAAAAACATTCTTTACAAGCTTTTAATTATACCCATTTTGGTCATTTTATACATTTTATTAAAAGCTCCAGCTACTCTGCCAAACACCAAAATATATTTAAAAAGCTTCCGGCTACGAGCTTGCAGCTACCAGCCACCGGCTAGTTTTGCCAAACATACCCATTATTTAACAGTTAACTTGAACCCATTATTTAGCTTGTACCAAAGTTCCAAATGCTGGTACCTAGGTTATAAAACCCCAAATTCAGCCTGCATAAAAATTATCATTCGATTATTTAAAACAACGGTACCTTACAGTCTTCTCCAGTTGCGAATTAAATAAATATTTTAAACCTTAATCATGTCCTTTAATCTAATGTTGAAAATCATAATACCCCGCCATCGTGCATGTCAAAGCAAGCAAGAATTACCACCATCGTCGCCGTCAGATCGTCTTCAACCACCACTTTTGATATGTGTCCA
Source organism: Ambrosia trifida (assembly GCA_028751855.1). Taxonomy (NCBI): domain Eukaryota; kingdom Viridiplantae; phylum Streptophyta; class Magnoliopsida; order Asterales; family Asteraceae; genus Ambrosia; species Ambrosia trifida. The sequence goes on along the minus strand of CM054129.1, from coordinate 63,429,277 downwards.
AAAATCCAACCTCACCCATCTCTGTCGTCGCCTTCCTAACTCTCAGTCTCGAACCCTTGGATTAGGGTGGCTGGCCAGAGGCGACGGTTGGATCACATATTTCCTTTCTCTTTCTACATGGTTTGCAGGTGAAAATAAAAGAAGAGACATACAGGTGAAGAGAGTTCGGTGGTATAGACAGAGAGGGGTTAGAGTGAGAGAGCTGTAAGAGCGAGAGATAGAGAACAAGAACAAAACCATGTTGGAATGGGGAATGGGTAAAAGTGTTGTTGAAGAAGGCGGTGAAGGACACGTGTGTTGAACAGGAGATGACAGCTTAGGTCTAACGTGGAAGAGAATTGCTGGGATTAGCACTATTCATAGAAGTTCAAATATAAATATATAGTATAATAGTAGTAGTGGTAGTGGTGAATTCAATTCAATTATTCTTTATGAAGAATTTCTTAATCCCACGTTATAAGCATTTTCTTGGTGGCTAGGGTAGAATTGAACAAACTGACTTGTACACAATTCGTTATCTTTAAAAGAAATACAATATATATATATATATATATATAACTAATTGATTTTTCCCTCTCATGTTTCCTCACATTATTTTTAAAACGTTAATAAATTTTATATACGAGATTTTCTAAAGAAAAAATTACACCAAATTAACGAGCGTTTTATTATCTTTCTAACGAGTAAACAGAGAAAAAAACGACTATTTTTTGTGCGGTTTTGTTCATATAGGAAAAAAACACAAAGTGTTCAGGTAATTTACTAATTATGTATAGGCAAGTCACTAATTATTTTCAAACCGGTAAATATGAATTCTATTTTCAACAGGTGTTAGCATTGGAGTAGGTAAGGTATTAATATTAGAGGTGTACATTGGTTTAGGTTACATGTTAACATTAGAATTATACATTGTTTAAGGTTAGGCATTAACATTAGAGATACATAGTTAATTGTTTTAGGTTTGAAACTACCTAAAGCTTTCCTGCATGAAACTGTAAACAATTCAGAAGAAATCTTATTTTATTTCAGAAAATACGCAGCGGAAAGTTAAAAGAAATTATTAAATTTCCAAACATGGTTTGCCCAAGACGGGTCAAAAAAAATACTTAATAATCAACTAAAAACTTAAAAAAAAAAATATGTAAATAACGTTCGAGCAAATCTCGTAGACGTCTTCTTAATTGAAATGTCAACCGCATCTGAGTAGCTCCACTGCATGCCAAGGCGCCCTTTATTCATCCACAACCTTAAATCAATCTAACGTGTATGCAAAAGTCAGCTATGCTGAGTGAGTTCAAGTTTTAAAAGTTTTCAATAATAGTAAGTTGTTAAAATATACAATAACAAAATACTATAACCTTAGAGTCAACAATACGCGCAGTCCGCCTAATTGTTCCCTAAGCAATATTTAAAGTCTAGGATAAGCGCAATCCGCCTATTCAACCCAAGACTTTAGTTACAATCATAATAAGCGCATCCCGCCTATTTAGCACAACAATACCGAGTCTGCATAAGCGCATTCCGCCTACTCGACTCAAACCCTAACTATAATTCATAGCAGGCATATCACATACTACTATAGCTCAGTTTACATTCCTGATAACTGATATACACAATTTATATGTATAACCTTAACAAGTAACAATCAAGACAAAACTTGATCTACCAAGTAAGTTTTCAAATACGTGGCCAAGACATTAAGCGCATTCCGCTTATTAAATAAAAACTTAAGCCAAATAATTAAGACAACAGTCTATTCATATATATAATAGCACATATAACAACACATTAGGCATAAACTATGTGACAACCATAGCAAAAACTATACCATAATTCAGAGCAGGCCTATCCCACTTCTAATAACACTTAAGACAAACTATGTGTCAACCAAGACAAAAACTATGCCATAAATCAGAGCAGGCGTATCCCAGTTATAATAACACATAAGCCATAAACTATGTGAACCATGACAAAAACTATACCATAAATTAGAGCAGGCCTATCCCACTTCTAATAACACATATAACTCAAACCATATAATAAAACATTAGGCGCATTCCGCCTACTCACGTTTCATACTAAAATAATATGTATGAGTTAATATGGATTTCATTCGTGCACAAAATATTTATAACTTCATAAAAATATTTTGTGACTTTATAAAATAATCATAGTGGTTTAGCATGCACGTCAGCCCAAAATATTTAGAAAAATAATAACTAAAAGAGTGGGCGCAAGAACTCACCTCATTACGTGCACCAAGCTACTAAGGACCGGAACACACAAAACATGAACTTGACAACCTCCTCGCTTTAATTAAAAGATTGGATGCTCGTGGAGCATTCATAAACATCTATTTCTCTTTTTTTTTTTGTCATGCGTATGTCCACCATCACATTCCACCAATGACCACAAACATTCCATCATCATTATTCATAAATCATCAACTCCATCACCATATTACACCTATAGATTTGCTTGCACATATGCACATTTATTAGTGGCCTTTTGTTGACTTTCCTACTAGCTTGCATAATCTTGGAGTTAATGTAAATGCAAATCATGTGTAAAGAACAGTGACCACATATGAGACCAACTGGTGGTGACCATGACTGATGGAAGTGGCAGTAGCAGTGGCTGATCGAGGGTGGTGCCAATGAAACCATGAGTCTACTTCATCATCTACACATGATCACAATAGGTAACCCATGGCCAAATCTCATCGCCATCATGAACAAGCTCCACCTCTATCACAAACCACCACACTCGATCTACCGCAATACTATCCGGCAACCGACATCATGCCCATCGTCCACCATTCTGACCAACCATCAACATCCTTGCACATACCACCGTAGTTACCGAGTCGCTCACCACCACCTTCGTTCACCACATTAACCGTAGCCAACACCGAACCATAGAAAACAACCCCCTTGTCTTCGCCACTTACAACCACCATCACTGCCTCCCTCTCTTTCACACACCATCAACTTCTGTTGTACCACTGTCGTCGCATTCCATAACCACAACCGAACCCAAGATCACTATCTAAACTGACAACACCGGTCATCTCTATTCGGACCAAATATTACGAGAACGTAGACCGGTGATACCTGGTTATGAACTAAAGATCACATGGTCGGAGACCACCTTGAACCATCATCGCCGTCATTCGGTCCTCGATCCCGCTCACAAGTTTTTTTTTTTCGTCTCAAAACTTCCTGTACTAGGGTTTTGCTATGTTATGTTTTAAAACCACTAAATTTTACATTTCGGACCCTAGATTTTCATTAGAAGTTAACTTATTTCAAAAGTTGACTTAAAACATACATGAATTATAACTAGGCCCCTTTAATCACTTGATATCAAGCAATAAGCATAAAACTTGTTAACGACCCTTCCTGACAAAAATCAGTTAGTCAATTCCGTCTAAACAAATTTTTTTTCTATGAATTTTTGGGATGTTACAAGTCTATCCTCCTTATAATAGGATTCGTCCTCGAATCCTCTTGGATACGCGACCACCAAACATGATATTTTAAGGATAAACTGCTAAGAATATATTAACTACCGGAACATATGAATAGCCTTCTACTGCTGTTCCAATCCACTTACTTCTACACCAGATAGAACATTCATATGATCATTTCCGGTTATAAATCACCAATTGCTTCTGCCCAAATGGAACCCCAACAAACCGAAGTCCTTCATCTGCGCCCATGCAACATAAACTAAGACTAGAGATCAAGCTGGCATATCCAACTTCTGTCATAGCCAGTTTAAAAATACATATAATTTAAACTATGTGACAACCCTGATATCAAACCTAATACCATAGATCAGAGCAGGCATATCCCCCTTCTGTCATAGCTCGGTTCGACATGTCAGGTAGCCATTAAACATAGTCTATTATATAAAATAAACAATATAACATAAACTAAGTAACAACCATGACACAAAACCAATACCGTAGATCAGAGTAGGCCTTTCCCACTTCTGTCATAGCCTAGTTTATAAGGTCAGGTAGTCTCCAAACACAACTTCTCATACGGTGGCATCCCAAAAGTGCTGTGTGGCTATTGTTATATGAAATTCACGCTAAGGGTAAGTGATAATCCCAGCTACCGCCAAAATCAATAGTGCGGGCCCGAAGCATATCTTCAAGAGGTTGGATGATTCTTCCCGACTGACCATCCGTCTGCTGGTTATACGCGGTGCTGATGTGTAACCTGATTTAAGATCAATTCTTGAAAGCCAACTAGCTCATTGGAGCTGATCGAAAAAAACCATCAATTCTCGGGAAAGGATACCTATTCTCCACCGTCAAGTGATACACATCCGCATTCTACCATCTTTCTTTTATACAATTAAAATCCGCGCACCCCATGGTGGGATACTCAGTCTAACGAACCCTTTCTTAAGAAAATACTCCAACGGAGATGAGAGTTATTTCATTTACACAAGGGCTAGGAGGTAAGGTCTCTGGCTACAGGTTTAGCTTCCGGCCCAAGGTCTATTTGGAACTCAACCTCGCGGTCCGATGGCGATTCCGTCAAATCCTCAGGAAATACATCCGAGTAATCCCGCACTACGGGGACATCCCCTAGCTTAGGGATATCAGCCCCCACATCCAAGACCTGCGCCAGGTACGCCTTACACCAACCTTGAAACATCTTCCCCGCCTTTGGCATAGAAATAACCCGAGGTAATGAGCAACTATCGTGCCTATGAACAGTAATACAATTCCCATAAGGAGCTGTAAGTTGCACGAGTCTCCGCCCGCACACAAAGTGAGCATCCACGGTAGCCAGCCAATCCATCCCAAGAAAACCATCAAAGCAACCCAATGATATTAAGTACAAGAGAATAAGAAGTCTATGGCCCGATAACTCGATCCGACAATTATCTACAGCCTTGGTCACAAGGAGTGAATTTCCTACTGCATCCTTGTCCTCAATTAAATGTCTAGTATCCTTGGGATCTTATCTAACCCAATACAAAAGATGATAGACGCACCCCACACAAAACATTCACGACAAAACCGTCACATGATCCGTCACAAGACATATTCAGGATGTGTAAAGTAAGGGTAAACTTTTAATAGCATTGATCAAGTGTGATTAGTTGTTTACTTTACTTTAGTCACCCTAAACACAACAAGTTATGACCACAATAACAATTCTGCCTACACATTAACACAAATACACATAGTATTTTGCTATTAAACCTTAAAGGTTTGCAATTAACAAACGAAGATGGGCATTCTACCCTACCTCAAAACGTAAGAGTATACACCCCCTATGAATTATTACAGTTATGCACTAAAAAAGAGCCATCAAAACATACTTAAAACAAATATAGTTATTGGGTTTTCCTTTAACACCTTATGTATCTAAGTGTTCAACGAGAAGCATCCCAACCTATGTGTCGTGCGTTATGCACTACATAATAAACTTCCCATACTACATCAAAATGTAAAGGCACTAACCGCCCGTTTATGACTTCATGCTATTAAGCACCCAAGGAAGTGTATATATATATAGACATGCGTCGAAAATAAGGATTACCTCTTGGCTTGCAGCTACCCAGCAGTTGACATTTCTTAGTAACAGTTTGGTCCCATACCAGATTCGAGCTCGAGCACAAACTGCCCGAATCCCTCGAACCATTGCTCTCATACCAACTTGTAAGACCCTCAAAACCGACAGGTCAAACAGTTGGCATTCAAATACTAAAACAACGTAAACAATTAAGAAGAAATCTTATTTTATTTCAGAAAATACGCAGCGGAAAGTAAAAAGAAATTATTAAATTTCCAAACATGGTTTGCCCAAGACGGGTCAAAAAAATACTTAATAATCAACTAAAAACTTAAAAAAAATGTAAATAACGTTCGAGCGAATCTCGTAGACGTCTTCTTAATTGAAATGTCAACCGCATCTGAGTAGCTCCACTGCATGCCAAGGTGCCCTTTATTCATCCACAACCTTAAATCAATCTAACGTGTATGCAAAAGTCAGCTATGCTGAGTGAGTTCAAGTTTTAAAAGTTTTCAATAATAGTAAGTTGTTAATATATACAATATCAAAATACTATAACCTTAGAGTCAACAATACGCGCAGTCCGCCTAATTGTTCCCTAAGCAATATTTAAAGTCTAGGATAAGCGCAATCCGCCTATTCAACCCAAGACTTTAGTTACAATCCATAATAAGCGCATCCCGCCTATTTAGCACAACAATACCGAGTCTGCATAACCGCATTCCGCCTACTCGACTCAAACCCTAACTATAATTCATAGCAGGCATATCACATACTACTATAGCTCAGTTTACATTCCTGATAACTGACATACACAATTTATATGTATAACCTTAACAAGTAACAATCAAGACAAAACTTGATCTACCAAGTAGGGTTTCAAATACGTGGCCAAGACATTAAGCGCATTCCGCTTATTAAATAAAAACTTAAGCCAAATAATTAAGACAACAGTCTATTCATATATATAATAACACATATAACAACACATTAGGCATAAACTATGTGACAACCATAGCAAAAACTGTACCATAATTCAGAGCAGGCCTATCCCACTTCTAATAACACATAAGACAAACTATGTGTCAACCAAGACAAAAACTATGCCATAAATCAGAGCAGGCGTATCCCAGTTATAATAACACATAAGCCATAAACTATGTGAACCATGACAAAAACTATACCATAAATTAGAGCAGGCCTATCCCACTTCTAATAACACATATAACTCAAACCATATAATAAAACATTAGGCGCATTCCGCCTACTCACGTTTCATACCAAAATAATATGTATGAGTTAATATGGATTTCATTCGTGCACAAAATATTTATAACTTCATAAAAATATTTTGTGACTTTATAAAATAATCATAGTGGTTTAGCATGCACGTCAGCCCTAAATATTTAGAAAAATAATAACTAAAAGAGTGGGCGCAAGAACTCACCTCATTACGTGCACCAAGCTACTAAGGACCGGAACACACAAAACATGAACTTGACAACCTCCTCGCTTTAAATAAAAGATTGGATGCTCGTGGAGCATTCATAAACATCTATTTCTCGTTTTTTTTGTCATGCGTATGTCCACCATCACATTCCACCAATGACCACAAACATTCCATCATCATTATTTATAAATCATCAACTCCATCACCATATTACACCTATAGATTTGCTTGCACATATGCACATTTATTAGTGGCCTTTTGTTGACTTTCCTACTAGCTTGCATAATCTTGGAGTTAATGTAAATGCAAATCATGTGTAAAGAACAGTGACCACATATGAGACCAACTGGTGGTGACCATGACTGATGGAAGTGGCAGTAGCAGTGGCTGATCGAGGGTGGTGCCAATGAAACCATGAGTCTACTTCATCATCTACACATGATCACAATAGGTAACCCATGGCCAAATCTCATCGCCATCATGAACAAGCTCCACCTCTATCACAAACCACCACACTCGATCTACCGCAATACTATCCGGCAACCGACATCATGCCCATCGTCCACCATTCTGACCAACCATCAACATCCTTGCACATACCACCGTAGTTACCGAGTCGCTCACCACCACCTTCGTTCACCACATTAACCGTAGCCAACACCGAACCATAGAAAACAACCCCCTTGTTTTCGCCGCTTACGACCACCATCACTGCCTCCCTCTCTTTCGCACACCATCAACTTCTGTTGTACCACTGTCGTCGCATTCCATAACCACAACCGAACCCAAGATCACTATCCAAACTGACAACACCGGTCATCTCTATTCGGACCAAATATTACGAGAACGTAGACCGGTGATACCTGGTTATGAACTAAAGATCACATGGTCGGAGACCACCTTGAACCATCATCGCCGTCATTCGGTCCTCGATCCCGCTCACAAGTTTTTTTTTTCCGTCTCAAAACTTCCTGTACTAGGGTTTTGCTATGTTATGTTTTAAAACCACTAAATTTTACATTTCGGACCCTAGATTTTCATTAGAAGTTAACTTATTTCAAAAGTTGACTTAAAACATACATCAATTATAACTAGGCCCCTTTAATCACTTGATATCAAGCAATAAGCATTAAACTTGTTAACGACCCTTCCTGACAAAAATCAGTTAGTCAATTCCGTCTAAACAATTTTTTTTTTCTATTAATTTTTGGGATGTTACAAGTCTATCCTCCTTATAATAGGATTCGTCCTCGAATCCTCTTGGATAAGGGACCACCAAACATGATATTTTAAGGATAAACTGCTAAGAATATATTAACTACCGGAACATATGAATAGCCTTCTACTGCTGTTCCAATCCACTTACTTCTACACCAGATAGAACATTCATATGATCATTTTCGGTTATAAATCACCAATTGCTTCTGCCCAAATGGAACCCCAACAAACCGAAGTCCTACATCTGCGCCCATGCAACATAAACTAAGACTAGAGATCAAGCTGGCATATCCAACTTCTGTCATAGCCAGTTTAAAAATACATATAATTTAAACTATGTGACAACCCTGATATCAAACCTAATACCATAGATCAGAGCAGGCATATCCCCCTTCTGTCATAGCTCGGTTCGACATGTCAGGTAGCCATTAAACATAGTCTATTATATATAATAAACAATATAACATAAACTAAGTAACAACAATGACACAAAACCAATACTATAGATCAGAGTAGGCCTTTCCCACTTCTGTCATAGCCTAGTTTATATGGTCAGGTAGTCTCCAAACACAACTTCTCATACGGTGGCATCCCAAAAGTGCTGTGTGGCTATTGTTATATGAAATTCACGCCAAGGGTAAGTGATAATCCCAGCTACCGCCAAAATCAATAGTGCGGGCCCGAAGCATATCTTCAAGAGGTTGGATGATTCTTCCCGACTGACCATCCGTCTGCGGGTTATACGCTGTGCTGATGTGTAACCTGATTTAAGATCAATTCTTGAAAGCCAACTAGCTCATTGGAGCTGATCGAAAAAAACCATCAATTCTCGGGAAAGGATACCTATTCTCCACCGTCAAGTGATACACATCCGCATTCTACCATCTTTCTTTTTACAATTAAAATCGGCGCACCCCATGGTGGGATACTCAGTCTAACGAACCCTTTCTTAAGAAAATACTCCAACGGAGATGAGAGTTATTTCATTTACACAAGGGCTAGGAGGTAAGGTCTCTGGCTATAGGTTTAGCTTCCGGCCCGAGGTCTATTTGGAACTCAACCTCGCGGTCCGATGGCGATTCCGTCAAATCCTCAGGAAATACATCCGAGTAATCCCGCACTACGGGGACATCCCCTAGCTTAGGGATATCAGCCCCCACATCCAAGACCTGCGCCAGGTACGCCTTACACCAACACTGAAACATCTTCCCCGCCTTTGGCATAGAAATAACCCGAGGTAATGAGCAACTATCGTGCCTATGAACAGTAATACAATTCCCATAAGGAGCTGTAAGTTGCACGAGTCTCCGCCCGCACACAAAGTGAGCATCCACGGTAGCCAGCTAATCCATCCCAAGAATACCATCAAAGCAACCCAATGATATTAAGTACAAGAGAATAAGAAGTCTATGGCCCGATAACTCGATCCAACAATTATCTACAGCCTTGGTCACAAGGAGTGAATTTCCTACTGCAACCTTGTCCTCAATTAAATGTCTAGTATCCTTGGGATCTTATCTAACCCAATATAAAAGATGATAGACGCACCCCACACAAAACATTCACGACAAAACCGTCACATGATCCGTCACAAGACATATTCAGGATGTGTAAAGTAAGGGTAAACTTTTAATAGCATTGATCAAGTGTGATTAGTTGTTTACTTTACTATAGTCACCCTAAACACAACAAGTTATGACCACAATAACAATTCTGCCTACACATTAACACAAATACACATAGTATTTTGCTATTAAACCTTAAAGGTTTGCAATTAACAAACGAAGATGGGCATTCTACCCTACCTCAAAACGTAAGAGTATACACCCCCTATGAATTATTACAGTTATGCACTAAAAAAGAGCCATCAAAACATACTTAAAACAAATATAGTTATTGGGTTTTCCTTTAACACCTTATGTATCTAAGTGTTCAACGAGAAGCATCCCAACCTATGTGTCGTGCGTTACGCACTACATAATAAACTTCCCATACTACATCAAAATGTAAAGGCACTAACCGCCCGTTTATGACTTCATGCTATTAAGCACCCAAGGAAGTGTATATATATATAGACATGCGTCGAAAATAAGGATTACCTCTTGGCTTGCAGCTACCCAGCAGTTGACATTTCTTAGTAACAGTTTGGTCCCATACCAGATTCGAGCTCGAGCACAAACTGCCCGAATCCCTCGAACCATTGCTCTCATACCAACTTGTAAGACCCTCAAAACCGACAGGTCAAACAGTTGGCATTCAAATACTAAAACAACGTAAACAATTAAGAAGAAATCTTATTTTATTTCAGAAAATACGCAGCGGAAAGTAAAAAGAAATTATTAAATTTCCAAACATGGTTTGCCCAAGACGGGTCAAAAAAATACTTAATAATCAACTAAAAACTTAAAAAAAATGTAAATAACATTCGAGCGAATCTCGTAGACGTCTTCTTAATTGAAATGTCAACCGCATCTGAGTAGCTCCACTGCATGCCAAGGTGCCCTTTATTCATCCACAACCTTAAATCAATCTAACGTGTATGCAAAAGTCAGCTATGCTGAGTGAGTTCAAGTTTTAAAAGTTTTCAATAATAGTAAGTTGTTAATATATACAATATCAAAATACTATAACCTTAGAGTCAACAATACGCGCAGTCCGCCTAATTGTTCCCTAAGCAATATTTAAAGTCTAGGATAAGCGCAATCCGCCTATTCAACCCAAGACTTTAGTTACAATCCATAATAAGCGCATCCCGCCTATTTAGCACAACAATACCGAGTCTGCATAACCGCATTCCGCCTACTCGACTCAAACCCTAACTATAATTCATAGCAGGCATATCACATACTACTATAGCTCAGTTTACATTCCTGATAACTGACATACACAATTTATATGTATAACCTTAACAAGTAACAATCAAGACAAAACTTGATCTACCAAGTAGGGTTTCAAATACGTGGCCAAGACATTAAGCGCATTCCGCTTATTAAATAAAAACTTAAGCCAAATAATTAAGACAACAGTCTATTCATATATATAATAACACATATAACAACACATTAGGCATAAACTATGTGACAACCATAGCAAAAACTGTACCATAATTCAGAGCAGGCCTATCCCACTTCTAATAACACATAAGACAAACTATGTGTCAACCAAGACAAAAACTATGCCATAAATCAGAGCAGGCGTATCCCAGTTATAATAACACATAAGCCATAAACTGTGTGAACCATGACAAAAACTATACCATAAATTAGAGCAGGCCTATCCCACTTCTAATAACACATATAACTCAAACCATATAATAAAACATTAGGCGCATTCCGCCTACTCACGTTTCATACCAAAATAATATGTATGAGTTAATATGGATTTCATTCGTGCACAAAATATTTATAACTTCATAAAAATATTTTGTGACTTTATAAAATAATCATAGTGGTTTAGCATGCACGTCAGCCCTAAATATTTAGAAAAATAATAACTAAAAGAGTGGGCGCAAGAACTCACCTCATTACGTGCACCAAGCTACTAAGGACCGGAACACGCAAAACATGAACTTGACAACCTCCTCGCTTTAAATAAAAGATTGGATGCTCGTGGAGCATTCATAAACATCTATTTCTCGTTTTTTTTGTCATGCGTATGTCCACCATCACATTCCACCAATGACCACAAACATTCCATCATCATTATTTATAAATCATCAACTCCATCACCATATTACACCTATAGATTTGCTTGCACATATGCACATTTATTAGTGGCCTTTTGTTGACTTTCCTACTAGCTTGCATAATCTTGGAGTTAATGTAAATGCAAATCATGTGTAAAGAACAGTGACCACATATGAGACCAACTGGTGGTGACCATGACTGATGGAAGTGGCAGTAGCAGTGGCTGATCGAGGGTGGTGCCAATGAAACCATGAGTCTACTTCATCATCTACACATGATCACAATAGGTAACCCATGGCCAAATCTCATCGCCATCATGAACAAGCTCCACCTCTATCACAAACCACCACACTCGATCTACCGCAATACTATCCGGCAACCGACATCATGCCCATCGTCGACCATTCTGACCAACCATCAACATCCTTGCACATACCACCGTAGTTACCGAGTCGCTCACCACCACCTTCGTTCACCACATTAACCGTAGCCAACACCGAACCATAGAAAACAACCCCCTTGTTTTCGCCGCTTACGACCACCATCACTGCCTCCCTCTCTTTCGCACACCATCAACTTCTGTTGTACCACTGTCGTCGCATTCCATAACCACAACCGAACCCAAGATCACTATCCAAACTGACAACACCGGTCATCTCTATTCGGACCAAATATTACGAGAACGTAGACCGGTGATACCTGGTTATGAACTAAAGATCACATGGTCGGAGACCACCTTGAACCATCATCGCCGTCATTCGGTCCTCGATCCCGCTCACAAGTTTTTTTTTTCCGTCTCAAAACTTCCTGTACTAGGGTTTTGCTATGTTATGTTTTAAAACCACTAAATTTTACATTTCGGACCCTAGATTTTCATTAGAAGTTAACTTATTTCAAAAGTTGACTTAAAACATACATCAATTATAACTAGGCCCCTTTAATCACTTGATATCAAGCAATAAGCATTAAACTTGTTAACGACCCTTCCTGACAAAAATCAGTTAGTCAATTCCGTCTAAACAATTTTTTTTTTTCTATTAATTTTTGGGATGTTACAAGTCTATCCTCCTTATAATAGGATTCGTCCTCGAATCCTCTTGGATAAGGGACCACCAAACATGATATTTTAAGGATAAACTGCTAAGAATATATTAACTACCGGAACATATGAATAGCCTTCTACTGCTGTTCCAATCCACTTACTTCTACACCAGATAGAACATTCATATGATCATTTCCGGTTATAAATCACCAATTGCTTCTGCCCAAATGGAACCCCAACAAACCGAAGTCCTACATCTGCGCCCATGCAACATAAACTAAGACTAGAGATCAAGCTGGCATATCCAACTTCTGTCATAGCCAGTTTAAAAATACATATAATTTAAACTATGTGACAACCCTGATATCAAACCTAATACCATAGATCAGAGCAGGCATATCCCCCTTCTGTCATAGCTCGGTTCGACATGTCAGGTAGCCATTAAACATAGTCTATTATATATAATAAACAATATAACATAAACTAAGTAACAACAATGACACAAAACCAATACTATAGATCAGAGTAGGCCTTTCCCACTTCTGTCATAGCCTAGTTTATATGGTCAGGTAGTCTCCAAACACAACTTCTCATACGGTGGCATCCCAAAAGTGCTGTGTGGCTATTGTTATATGAAATTCACGCCAAGGGTAAGTGATAATCCCAGCTACTGCCAAAATCAATAGTGCGGGCCCGAAGCATATCTTCAAGAGGTTGGATGATTCTTCCCGACTGACCATCCGTCTGCGGGTTATACGCTGTGCTGATGTGTAACCTGATTTAAGATCAATTCTTGAAAGCCAACTAGCTCATTGGAGCTGATCGAAAAAAACCATCAATTCTCGGGAAAGGATACCTATTCTCCACCGTCAAGTGATACACATCCGCATTCTACCATCTTTCTTTTTACAATTAAAATCGGCGCACCCCATGGTGGGATACTCAGTCTAACGAACCCTTTCTTAAGAAATTACTCCAACGGAGATGAGAGTTATTTCATTTACACAAGGGCTAGGAGGTAAGGTCTCTGGCTATAGGTTTAGCTTCCGGCCCGAGGTCTATTTGGAACTCAACCTCGCGGTCCGATGGCGATTCCGTCAAATCCTCAGGAAATACATCCGAGTAATCCCGCACTACGGGGACATCCCCTAGCTTAGGGATATCAGCCCCCACATCCAAGACCTGCGCCAGGTACGCCTTACACCAACACTGAAACATCTTCCCCGCCTTTGGCATAGAAATAACCCGAGGTAATGAGCAACTATCGTGCCTATGAACAGTAATACAATTCCCATAAGGAGCTGTAAGTTGCACGAGTCTCCGCCCGCACACAAAGTGAGCATCCACGGTAGCCAGCCAATCCATCCCAAGAATACCATCAAAGCAACCCAATGATATTAAGTACAAGAGAATAAGAAGTCTATGGCCCGATAACTCGATCCAACAATTATCTACAGCCTTGGTCACAAGGAGTGAATTTCCTACTGCAACCTTGTCCTCAATTAAATGTCTAGTATCATTGGGATCTTATCTAACCCAATACAAAAAATGATAGACGCACCCCACACAAAACATTCACGACAAAACCGTCACATGATCCGTCACAAGACATATTCAGGATGTGTAAAGTAAGGGTAAACTTTTAATAACATTGATCAAGTGTGATTAGTTGTTTACTTTACTTTAGTCACCCTAAACACAACAAGTTATGACCACAATAACAATTCTACCCTTTCAACGAGAAGCATCCCAACCTATGTGTCGTGCGTTACGCACTACATAATAAACTTCCCATACTACATCAAAATGTAAAGGCACTAACCGCCCGTTTATGACTTCATGCTATTAAGCACCCAAGGAAGTGTGTGTGTATATATATATATATATATATATAGACATGCGTCGAAAATAAGGATTACCTCTTGGCTTGCAGCTACCCAGCAGTTGACATTTCTTAGTAACAGTTTGGTCCCATACCAGATTCGAGTTCGAGCACAAACTGCCCGAATCCCTCGAACCATTGCTCTGATACCAACTTGTAAGACCCTCAGTTGACATTTCTTAGTAACAGTTTGGTCCCATACCAGATTCGAGTTCGAGCACAAACTGCCCGAATCCCTCGAACCATTGCTCTGATACCAACTTGTAAGACCCTCAAAACCGACAGGTCAAACAGTTGGCATTCAAATACTAAAACCACGTAAACAATTCAGAAGAAATCTTATTTTATTTCAGAAAATACGCAGCGGAAAGTTAAAAGAAATTATTAAATTTCCAAACATGGTTTGCCCAAGACGGGTCAAAAAAAATACTTAATAATCAACTAAAAACTTTAAAAAAAATGTAAATAACGTTCGAGCAAATCTCGTAGACGTCTTCTTAATTGAAATGTCAACCGCATCTGAGTAGCTCCACTGCATGCCAAAGCGCCCTTTATTCATCCACAACCTTAAATCAATCTAATGTGTATGCAAAAGTCAGCTATGCTGAGTGAGTTCAAGTTTTAAAAGTTTTCAATAATAGTAAGTTGTTAAAATATACAATAACAAAATACAATAACCTTAGAGTCAACAATACGCGCAGTCCGCCTTATTGTTCCCTAAGCAATATTTGAAGTCTAGGATAAGCGCAATCCGCCTATTCAACCCAAGACATTAGTTACAATCCATAATAAGCGCATCCCGCCTATTTAGCACAACAATATCGAGTCTGCATAAACGCATTCCGCCTACTCGACTCAAACCCTAACTATAATTCATAGCAGGCATATCACATACTACTATAGCTCAGTTTACATTCCTGATAACTGACATACACAATTTATATGTATAACCTTAACAAGTAACAATCAAGACAAAACTTGATCTACCAAGTAGGGTTTCAAATACGTGGCCAAGACATTAAGCGCATTCCGCTTATTAAATAAAAACTTAAGCCAAATAATTAAGACAACAATCTATTCATATATATAATAATACATATAACAACACATTAGGCATAAACTATGTGACAACCATAGGAAAAACTATACCATAATTCAGAGCAGGCCTATCCCACTTCTAATAACACATAAGACAAACTATGTGTCAACCAAGACAAAAACTATGCCATAAATCAGAGCAGACGTATCCCAGTTATAATAACACATAAGCCATAAACTATGTGAACCATGACAAAAACTATACCATAAATTAGAGCAGGCCTATCCCACTTCTAATAACACATATAACTCAAACCATATAATAAAACATTAGGCGCATTCCGCCTACTCACATTTCATACCAAAATAATATGTATGAGTTAATATGGATTTCATTCGTGCACAAAACATTTATAACTTCATAAAAATATTTTGTGACTTTATAAAATAATCATAGTGGTTTAGCATGCACGTCAGCCCAAAATATTTAGAAAAATAATAACTAAAAGAGTGGGCGCAAGAACTCACCTCATTACGTGCACCAAGCTACTAAGGACCGGAACACACAAAACATGAACTTGACAACCTCCTCGCTTTAAATAAAAGATTGGATGCTCGTGGAGCATTCATAAACATCTGTTGGGTTATATTGAGACCACAGTTACCAGAATAGAGACTTTTGAATGACTATTGTAAAGCTTTATAGTTGAAGGACCTTACATGTAATTATAGCATAGTTTAGTATGCCAAACCCTATGCTGCGCACTTAAATGGACGGGCCCTGCGCACTTATGTTAAGTGCGCAGGCCCAGGTGCTGCTTATAAATAGTTTGTGTGTGCACAGCTAGGGTTTAGGGTTTTGGAGATTATCTTTGTAGCACACACTGAATAGGTGCGTACTTGTGTAGTATTCCAAGGGTATTCATTATCAAATCAGATATGGAATCATCATGTTATTCATTGTGTGTGTCGGGTCTTTCAATATTCATCTAGTTTTCTTTGTTTCTTGGATTAATCACTTGAAACACCTAACTAATAGGTGTTTCCAAGTGATAACAATCTATTGCATTCAACAAGATCTAGTATTTCGGGACTACAATTTGGTATCAGAGCCTATGTGCTCTAGATTGTATCTACTTTAAGATACCCAAACCCTCATCTTGTTAAGTTTTTATTATCAAGATTATTTTCTTTGTAGACTTTAAAATTTAGGTGTTTTTCTCATATTTTGGCTTCAAATTTTGTGAAAATCGTGTTTCTAAATGTTTAAAGTATGTTATTTTGATCAAAAAATGGTTTGGAAAGGATTCAGCTGAATTTTATGTTTGTTACAGCTCGTTTTTGCGCACTTATTTCACATATCCTGCGCACATATCTCATAAGCTGAGCACTTGTTTCTTAGTTTGAGTACTTGGATTATATTTTGCATACTTGTCATTTTGTACGCAGCTAGGGTTTCTGCGCACTTGTTGCCTTTTGAATTTGGTTTCTGCGCACTTGTTGCACTTTAAATTGAATTTTCTGCGCACTTGTTCATTTAAGTTGATCTCTGTGCACTTATTGCATCTCATTGTCTTGAGTACTTATCTAGGGTTTCTGCATACTTAAACAGAAATCTTGGATTTGTGCGCACTTACTGAAGGTGTAGTCTTGAGTACTTGGCTAGGGTTTCTGCGAACTTAAAATCTTAAACGAGAGTTTAAGTGAGTCTGCGCACTTAATTTAGTGCGCAGGCTGATCAGTAAACACTGAGCACTTATAATGCCCAAGTGTTGACTGATCTGCGAACTTATCAAGAAGCATAGCCACACGTATACTTCCGAGCTGCACAATTAACAAAGACTACAACTTGACAAGGCTGTTTATATTCTTACAGGTTGCTGCATACTTATCCAGACTGTTGTGAACTTAAGTGTGAACTTAATTGCGCACTTAGCTGCGAACTTGCTGTGTACTTACGGACTTGGACAATTTTTGCTGGACTGATAACTAAAATCTGTTAAAACCACGTTTCTAAATTTCATCTAAATAATGGCTGGTAACAATAATCAATCAACTGTTAACCCTATCACACAACAAGACCTGGAAACCGGAACTACTACAAGAGTACCTAAGTTAAAAGGTGCTGAAGATTATGGGATTTGGAAGAACAGAATGAGGTCATTCTTTTACGTCACAGACTTCACCTAATGGAACTCTATCCAGTTGGGCCCACACATTCCCATGAGAACCACTGCCACTGGAGAAGAATTCAACC
Organism: Ambrosia trifida; assembly: GCA_028751855.1. Taxonomy (NCBI): domain Eukaryota; kingdom Viridiplantae; phylum Streptophyta; class Magnoliopsida; order Asterales; family Asteraceae; genus Ambrosia; species Ambrosia trifida. Next base: position 63,411,164 of record CM054129.1, on the reverse strand, counting down.
CTGATCCAACCACCTATACCGATGTTGACAAACAATTACTCCAAAGAGATCATAAGGCTTATGGTGCTCTAACCATGGCCCTATCTAACGATGTTTACAACATGTTTGAAGAGTATGGAACGGCACATGATCTGTGGTTTGCATTGAATGAATACTACGAAGGGAATGAAGAGATGCGCCAATACAAGCAAGACATGGTGCAAAAAGAATATGATATGTTTGGAAGTATTCGTGGGGAAAGTCTGAGCTCGCACATTGATAGGTTCATGAGCATGTTGACAAAGATGAAAAAGGCTGGAATTCCTGTGAACAACAGAAATTCTATCAAGAAGTTGCTGGATTCATTGCCAAAAGAATGGAGCATCCAGTGCATGCTAATCAGAAAAGAATATCTTGATGCCCAGTCTACCTTGGCTGATCTCATCAACACATTGAAGTCCTTTGAGATGGACATTACTAAAAGAGAGATGAATCAGACCAATCCAAAGGCAGTTCCCATCACTGCAATGAAGAACTTAGCGTTAATGACTCCAGTGGGCAACATGGGTTCAAGCTCATCTCACATGTATGCTGATGGAACGATTGGTGGTAGTTCATGTTCAGGAAAAGCTGTCTCATACTCTCAACCCAGTGTCACCAACCCTCAGCCGTCAACTCTCAATCCTCAACAAACAAAGCTTGCAACTGAACACGTTGAACTTTTCAACGCCTTCATGACCAGCTTTGAAGCATTAAAGACTGGTGATCTAAAAAATGATATGATGAGCCCTGAGGACATGTATCAAGTTGACCCAGACGATATGGAGGAAATGGATTTGAAATGGCAGATGGCCATGATCACTTTGAGGGTGAAGAGGTTTCAAGATAGAACCGGTAGAAGAGTCGGCATGGGGAAAGCGGGGTTTGACAAATCTAAGATCAGGTGTTATAACTGCAAAACTCTCGGACATTTCAAGTATGAATGTCCAACTTTGAATCAACCTGAAGCCAAACCAGCAAAGAGAGTGGTGGCAATCACAGAAGGAGGAGAAGCCAACCAGCAGAAGGCGCTCGTGGTTCAGGATTTCGATTGGGGAGAGGAAGTCGCTGTGGCAGAAGCTGAAGTTAATAAAGCACTGATGGCAAAGATCTGCACCAAGTCACCTCTTGGTGTGAGCTCTCTGGAGGGGTCATCAGCTGAGATGCCAAAAGGAGAAGAGATAGAGAAGGCAGGTTTAAGAAGCGTGTTAAGTGTGAACAAAGGGAAGGAGACTGCTGCTGAGGAAGCTTTTGTCGCTGAAAAGACTTCCACAAGCAAGGACGATCAGCAACCACAGAGCATGTAGAAGAAAGCTGAGGAGAGAGACCTGGTAAGTATCCCGCTCGAAATAAAATCAAAGTTGTGCTCACCAAGGTGTGTTACAGCCGTTGCTTACTGTTTGTCCCACAATAGGAGAATTTTAAGAGAAATGGATGACATACGAAAAATCAATACTGAAATGAAAGAAAATGAGTTAGCCTATCATCGAAAATTAAATGCAACAATAGCTGAAATGCACACTCTAAAAGAATTTGTTCTCAGAAAAGATTTTTTAATTAATGACTTAACTGAAAAACTAGAAAAATCTAGAAATGAAACCAATCATCTCCAAATTGTTGTGGACAAATGGAACGTAAGCAAGCATGCTCATACTGATATCCTTGATTGTTCAAGGAAATCTTTCGTCAAAGATGGAATTGGGTATAAGGATAAAAAGGGAATTGTAAAATCTCTATTTTTACCCATGAGCAAAAGTGAATATATACCCATTCCAAAACCACATCCAAAAAATGATCTTTTTGAAAAAGAATGTGTCACATCTGAGTCACACTCTAATATAAGTAAAAGTAGTGCAGATATGACCCAACAGGATCAGGTGGACGATGATGACAGTTGTGGTGGTCAAACAATGGGGTTAGGTCACCCAGGTGCCAATTACTCTACAGTGAATTGGTTCATCTGGAGCCATGATAAGTCAAACATTTCTTTGAATTCGGATGACTGTAATAACTTAACTAATTTGGATGATTGTAATAGTTTATCTAGGATGGATAACTGTAATAGTTTATCTAGGCCGGATGACTGTATTACTTTAACCTCTAAACTTGTTTTCAAGGGTGTTGTGGACCCAAATGATAGGATGAATCCTATCAAACGATCGGATGTTTGTGTTGAAAATGTTATGCCTGTTTGTGTTGATCTTAATGATGCATTCTGTGATAATGAAAATGTATATAGACCATCTCCATTTGTTCCAGAACTAAAAAGAAACAGGTTTGGGAAATTTCTTACTGAAGAAATTCCAGAGTTTACACCATCATCAACAGATTTGTCATGTTCTGAAGAATCACAAAGTGAAACAGATAACACAATTTCTGAAGAATCACAAAGTGATACAGAAAGTGACATCAGCGAGCCAGAATGCAACACAAACGAAGAATCAAGCAACAACAACAGTGATGAAGCATGTTCAACAGATAGCCTCAATTCAAGCAACGACAAGAGAAGAACATCACAACCATCATCATCCAGATCTTCTTCAAAGATCAAACCTAAACACTCTAAATGTTTTAGATGTGGAAATGAAGGACATGTGGTTAAAAAGTGTCATTTGCAACCCAAACCACAAACTGACACCAATATCCAAAAATCTTTTGCAGTTCAAATTAAAGATCTTCAGGAAACTATAAAAAGTTTTGTTAAGGTCACAAAAAATTGGAAAAGGCAAGAGTTTTTGTCGGGGGAAAATCACGACAGATTAAAACTAAAACAGACCTGGATTCCAAAAGTTACTTAAGATGTGGTCTGAGTCGTGTTTGTACATAGTGTCTCGTATATTTATCTGTATATTTCTCTTGTCTTATGTATTTTTCAGAATAAACTACAAAAGTGGTTGATTGCCCTGATGAGATATCTATGGCATGTTGATAGCGGGGCGTCAAGGCACATGACGGGACTGAAAGAACTCCTGAAAAACTATCGATTCATTGATGGAGAGTTTGTTGCTTTTGCCGGCAACGAGAAGGGCGGAAAGATAGTTGGGATAGGGGACGTGATTTCTGATGCATTGACTTTAGAAGATGTGAACTATGTTCCAGAATTGTGTTACAATCTGCTGAGTGTATCACAACTTTGCGACAAAGGAATCTCAGTGTTATTTAATGACATGGAGTGCATCTTTCTAAAGCCAGGATTCATTCCTCCTACCAATATGATTATGCTTAAAGCTCCTAGACAAAATAATACTTATGTGATAAACATGAGGGATGCAAAGTCTGAATGTCAAATGACATGCTTACTTTCTAAAGCATCCGAGTCAGAGTCACTGCTATGGCACAGGCGATTAGGACATGTGTAACTTCAAAAATATTAATAAGCTTTCAAAATTAAATCTTGTGAGAGGTCTTCCTTCTAAGGAATTTCCCTTTTCTGAAAAATGTTTAGCATGTGCCAAAGGAAAACAACACAAAAAATCGCATAAGTCCAAAGCTGTGAACTCTATAGACTCACCTCTTCAATTATTACACATGGATCTGTTTGGTCCTATTAGTGTTAAAAGTCTAGCTAAAAAGTCTTATTGTTTGGTGATCACAGATGATTTTTCCCGATTCACATGGGTGTACTTTCTGGAATACAAAAGTGAAGTTGCTGAGATTCTGATGCTGTTTGTTCCTCTCATTGAAAACATAATAAAGACAAAAGTTAGATCAATCCGAAGTGATCATGGAACCGAATTCAAGAATCAAAGTTTCGTGACTTTCTGAAACAACAGAGGAATTCATCTTCAGTACAGTGCTACGAGAACTCCTCAACAGAATGGTGTTGTGAAAGGAAAAATCATACACTTATTGAGGCGGCCAGAACCATGCTTATCGACTCCAAACTGCCGATCATTTTCTGGGCTGAAGCTGTGAATACCGCCTGTTATGTTCTTAACAGAGTCTTAATTGTAAAGACGCGCGGGAAAGCAGGTTATGAGTTGCTCTTTAAAAGAAAACCTTTGATTGACTACTTTAGGCCTTTTGGATGCTCATGCACGCTGCTTAACAACTTCGAGAACATAATGAAGTTCGATGCAGTTGGAGATGAGTGCTTCTTTGTTGGATACTCCTCAAGTCAAAAAGCTAATAGAGTATACAACAAATGAACCAAAATGGTTCTCGAGTCTTTTTATGTTGATTGGCAGGAATCCAACTCTACCAATACAGGAGCCGGTCCTGACTGGTTCTTTGACGTGGATGTTGTTTTCAACAATTTCAGCATCATAGATGAACAACCATCTGAAAATCAAGCAGCCGATCCTTCTCCTCTTGAAGATACTCTTTACTCTTCAGAAGACGATGCAGCACCTTTCACCACCCGCTTCTCTCCACTCGTAGCTGATCCAATTGTTCCCCTTCAGACCACAAATGGTGATGCAACTGTTGAAACTACTCCATCTCCTGAAGGTACTCCAGCTTCAGAAGAAACATCTTCAGCACAACAGTCTGCAAATGATCCATCCAGTTCGTCAACTCCTACAGATCACCTTTCCAATCTGCCTTCCCAAATTTAAGAAGAACCAAACATGGGATTTAAATCTTTTAAGGATCACCCTGTGGAGAACATCATTGGACCAATCTCTGAGGGTGTTCTTACTAGAAATCAGGCAGACAAACTGAATATTGCACTTTCATCCTTCCTATCTCAGACGGTACCTTTCAGCATTGAAGATGCTGCCAGAGATGCAAGTTGGGTTGAAGCCATGCAGGATGAGCAGTATCAGTTTAGAAAGCTAAAGGTTTGGGAACTTGTGGACTTACCTGAAGGAAAGTATCCTATTGGAACAAGATGGGTTTTTCGCAACAAAATGGATGAACGAGGTGTGGTAATTAAGAACAAGGCTCGTTTAGTTGTTCAGGGATTTCGTCAACAGGAGGGCATTGATTATGAGGAAGTGTTCGCTCCAGTTGCTAGACTTGAAGCCATTCGTATCTTCCTGGCTTACGCCTCATACAAGAACTTCAAAGTCTTTCAAATGGATGTGAAAAGTGCATTTCTGTATGGGAAGATCAAAGAAGAAGTCTATGTTTGTCAACCCCCAGGTTTTGAAGATCCCCATCATCCCAACAAGTATTACAAACTGGATAAGGCTCTCTACGGACTTCATCAAGCTCCTCGAGCTTGGTATGAGACCTTATCGTCATACTTGCTGCAGAATGGGTACACAAGAGGGAAGATCGACATGACTTTATTCACCAAAGAAGTCAACAAACACTCTATCCTTGTTCAGATCTATGTTGATGATCTTATCTTTGGTTCCACTGATGAAAACTTGTGCAGGGAATTTGAAAGCATCATGAAGTCTCAGTTTGAAATGAGCATGATGGGAGAATTATCGTTTTTCTTAGGCTTGGAAGTGCAGCAAAAGGAAGACGGAATTCTCATCCATCAAGCAAAGTATACAAGAGACATTCTGGCAAAATTCAACATGACCGACTGCAAGCCGTCCAATACACCTTTTGCGGCCCAAACAACACTTGTACCAGATCTTCAGGGGCCTTCAGTGAATCCTCATACATATCGATCAATGATTCGCTCCCTGATGTATCTTACAGCTAGCAGACCAGATATAATGTGGGCAGTTGGATGCTGCGCGCGTTTTCAGTCCAATCCTAAGCAATCGCATGAGACTGCAGTAAAAAGAGTCTTCCGCTACCTCAAAGGAACACCTAAACTTGGTTTATGGTATCCTAAGAGCGATAACTTTGATCTAATCGCTTACTCTGATAGTGATCATGCATGTTGTAGGATAGACAGAAAATCTGTCTCTAGTGGCTATCAATTTCTGGGTAACCGGCTAGTGTCTTGGCAGAGCAAGAAGCAGACCACCGCGTCAATCTCCACTGCTCAGGCCGAATACACAGCTGCTTCCAGTTGTTGCTGTCAGGTGTTATGGATCCAAAATCAGCTCTTGGACTACGGTTTGAATGTCATGCATACACCTATTTTTATTGATAATGATGCATGTCGTGACATCGTGAAGAATCCAATTGATCATTCTAAAACCAAACACATTGAAATTCGGATTCACTCAATTCGCGATGCACACGACAAAGGGTACATACAGGTGTTGCCTATCGATACTGCTGATCAAAAAGCAGATATCTTTACAAAAGCTTTCGATAAAACCCGGTTTCATCAGTTGGTTTCATGGCTTGAGATGATAAATTTTGAATAAAAAAAAAAATTGTGTATATTTTATAGAAAAATCTTCTTTTCTTTTAAAACAAGATTTTTGGGGGAGAAAGTAAACCGGTTTATTCTTATTGCAAAATTAATTCAGGAAATGATAGGAACTAATCATATCTCGTCAGCATGTGAATAGGACCCAGAGGATGTTGTGGCCTCAAGCAACGATGTGTCGGTAGATTCAGCCTGGAATCAAGTAAACTGCCACTAGGTGATTAACAATGAAGATCTACACGGAAAGCTGGATTCCAACTGTGCTTTAGGTCTGCACAAGCTGAGTCTGGTCATACATAGGTTGAGAAATTAAAAGACATAGAAAATTTTGTGCATAGGTAAATCAAAAGTCACCTAAGAGTGCAAGCTACCAATGCGGGGCTAAGAAAAACAAAATTTTTTTTGAAAAACTGAGCAGCAAAAGACACGCAATGTTAGTGACGTGCAAACATATATAGATAGCTCATCAAACGATCAGATGATCATCTTCTCTGCTTATGGGAACATAGACCTGAAGCTCTCATCATCTGATCAAGATAATGATCATCTTCTCTGCTTATGGTAACATAGACCTGAAGCTCTCATCATTATATTTCAATAAACCTTGAGGATCGGTAGGCCAATACCTAGCACACTGTGGGGTCCATAAAATTTTCATCAATATTACCGACAAACATGATAAACAGTATCACCAAACACATGTTGAAAGAGAAAAGGCATGGATTTAAGTGGACAAGCATACCGACAATTGTTCTTAGGCTGCAGCTATCCAACGGGAAGTTGAAACGGGTTCTAGCAGGTATGGTTAGTATGATCTTGAATGCAGAAGGTAAAAATTGGTAAAACCCCCTTTATCTAATGGATTTGGGCCTTAAAACTCTCTTATTGGGCCTACTATCACACCCTGCGTACTTACTGGGCCCTGCGCACTTAACTCAAGTGCGCAGGCCCATTTGTTGACTGTATATATAGGGGTCAAAAACAGTCAAAAAGATTTTTTATCTTCTCTAAAAACTTACCTTAATCACCTGTTAACCCCTCTGTTCATCATCATCATCGTTCATCATCATCATCCTTGTCACCACTTAATCACACCAAATCACACCCTAATCACATCATATCAAACCTCGTTGCACTGTTTATTGTTTCTCATCTACTGTTTAAGGTAGATCTTGTGTTTCTAATGATTTATTGATTGTGATTACAGGTTATGAATGGATGTTCTTGATGAATCAGTTGGATTTCAAGCTATTATGGGTTCTTTGAATGTTTGAAGATCTGCGCACTTGATATATGAACAAGTGCGCACTTGTCTCATAGAGACTGCGCACTTGTCTCATAGTCATATAAGTGCTCAAGAACCCTAATACGCTGCGTACATAATTGTGGACTTAAAATCTTGAACGAAGGTTCAAGTGTCTGCGTACTTGCTTAGTACGCAGACTTGACTGTGTAGCCTAAGATGTTACCATGCCCGGTTGATTTGAACATGCGCACTTGTCCTTGGTTTGAGTACTAACCAAGTGCTCAGTCAAGTATGTGCGCACTTGACTGAGCACATGACAATGTTGACCTTGATTGGACCTGCGCACCTGATGTGGAATGCGCACTTGATTACTTTGAACTCTTGGACTCTAAACAACAACATGACATTCATCTTGACTATTAAGACACTTGAACGGACTGCGAACTTAAAACCGGACCTTAATAATCTAACAACTGAAATTCAAACGTACCATTGACACCGATGACACCGATCCATCAATTCGTAATCCAATGACCGTTAAAATTTAAAATCTAAAAAAAAATATTAATAAAATCTAGGTCTAAGTTCGTTGTCCGTGTAAGTTTAAGTCTAAAGTCAATTATCCGAGATCTAATTGGCTTTTCGTGCTCTTGGTTAAACAGATGGCACTTGACTGGGATCCTAGGGGCATGCACAACCAACCAATGAATCTCGATACTGAGGATGTCAATTTTAGAGATGTCGTGGCTTGGATAAGACGCAGTAAAGTCGGATTTGCTGTGCAGAACGCTGAACCAGTTTACGTCTCCCACATTGAAGACTTTTGGAGATCAGCTAGAGTCGAAACAGTATCAAGGGTCAAGCGTATCAATGCAACTGTCAGAAACAAGCTTGTGATCATTACTGAGGATACAGTTCGAAATGTGCTAAGGCTGCAAGATCAACCTGGAACTTTCAGGTTCATGTCTAAAGCTGATATTCACCAACAATTCAGGATCTTCGGCTACAAGGGTGAATTTGACAAAAGAGGCGATGTAAAGAAGAGTCAGCTTACAAGAGACTGGAGACTTATCAGTCATGTATTCTTAATGTCTCTATGTCACAGAAAGGGAGGATACAATGCACTGAGTGCTGAATGGGCGACAGCTATGATTAAGATCTGCAAGGACGAAGTGTTCAATCTGTCAGGCATGATCTTTGACTATATGGTAAAGAATGCAGATGCTGGTTCAGGGAAGTGGGCTATGTATCCGAGGTTTGTCCAGATGATGATAAACACTCAACATGAGGGTCTGCCTGTCGGTGACGAATACATATTCACCAGAGGGGCGCGATTCTTCACAGAGTGCAACACACCGGACTGGGAACCAATGCTAGAAAACATGTATGTGGCCCAGCGATATCCGGTTGTTATGGAACTGTACAACAAAATCAAGAAGAATAGATCAGATGCTGCAGGACCCAGACCACAATCCAGAGCTGCCCCTGCACCTGGATCATCTGAACCCACTCCTTCAGCCCAGCCGACGGCTGAAGAGATTGCCCTAGAAAAATCAAGGGGCAAAAGAGTGGCGACTGAACCAGCTCCATCAAAACCCAGCATAAAGAAAAGACCAGCTGGTTTACTGCAAGAAGGGAGAGACACGTTGACACCCGAACAGCTTGAAGCCGCTGAAAATGTACGAGTAGTGGCTGAATTTGAAATGGAAGCAAGAAAGAAAAGAAGAAGAGATCAGCTGCCTGAATCTGAGATTCCCCGTGTTATGACTCAGGAAGATATTGAGGGAGAAGCAGTCTTAGAAGAAATGTTTGGGCCTGAACCACCGAACCAACCAGGACCTTCTACTGCTGCCACTTCAGCTCCAGGGCCTTCCATTGCTGCCATTTCAGCCCCCAAAGCTCCAACCCACCGATCAGCTGAACCTTCCTCATCAGCTCCTGCTGCACCTCGTCAGAAACCGGTGCATCAGGAACTATATGAGAAGCTTGTGAAGGAGATAGGTAAAGTTGCGGCCAGGGAAATCTGCACGCTGAAAAGTGATGTGCACAATAACCAGGAGCTAAGAAAGAAGGTGAAAAAGCTCAAAAGCAAGAACCGGAAAATGGAGAAAGTGGTAAAAGATCAAAGATACCTGATTAAGTTTCAACATCAGGTTCAAGTGGAGATGTTTGACATGTTTCAGGATTTGAGGAAGCAGTTAACTGGTGCTCCCAGCGCTACTTTTGATGAGACTTTCGATTTCGGAAAGTTTCTGGAGGCAGAAAAAGAGAAAGAAAAAGCGGCTGAGGAAAGTGAAGTGGACGAGGTTAGCGAAGATGAAATGCCTGACAGGTTTGTGGAGATGGGAACAGATCAAGAAGTCGTTTATGAGACATCCGATGGGCACAAATTGGACCCTGAAAGAGCAGCTTGGTTCCCAAGAAGGCCCATTACCATTCCTGCCTTACATCAGAACATCCATCATACCAAGTCTGCTCACCGGGAAAAGATCATCTCATGGAAATATGATGCTGAAAAGAGATTGTATGCTGTGAAAAGGAGAGGGGGAGTAATACAGTACTTCAAGGGTCAAAAGGAAATGAAGTCGCTCCCCCGATGGGATATCAGGGAGCTTAGCAGGGCCCATTCCTTAATCCCTCACTTGACTCCCAGGCTGCCATGGTTGAAAATTTTATCAGAAAAGAGTGTGAGAATGATTTCCAGATCCTTAAGCCGCAAAAGCCCAGAAGGAGAATATCAAAGACAAGAATCGATCCAGCAACGGGAAAAGGGATGATAACTTATGTGATTGACCCTCCTCAGGTCGTCACACGAGTTCCGATCAGATCCGAGCTTCCAGTGATGCTAAGGAACTTCAAAAAATGGTTCTATGACAGCAACACTGGTGAAGCGGTCATCAAGCTGGAAAACGATTCAGAGGCACTGAGGATTTTGGATCCGGTTGATGTGTTTGCACTAAATTTGTCAGATCTTAATATGCTATTTGCAAATCAGATCAATGTTGGTGCCGGAAACACATTGTTTGAAGAAGCCGTGCTGTTTAGAAGGGCAGTGGATAGGGCATTGAAACTGAAGAGTGAGCTGCTGGATATAGTCGACAGGATAAACGCAGCAGACAAAGAAAAGGAGGACAGGGAAAAGGCTGCGCAAGCTGCTGCTGATGCTGTTACAGAAACTGATGCTGCTACTGTTACAGAAGCTGCTGCTGCTGATGCTGTTACAGAAACTGCTGCTGCTACTGCTACAGAAACTGCTGCTTCAGAGGTACTTCCAGAAGATCCTGCATCAGTGGCTAATCCTGAAGGAACTACAACAGAATCTACCCAAACTTCTCCAGCAGCTGAAGTAAATCCAGTTGCACTGTACTTACAAGACCCTCCTGCACAAGTTGAGGGGGAGGAAAGCGACGTGGATATAGACTGAAGATTGAAGACTGGTAGCTGTGGTCTAGGGGGAGTATTGTTGGGTTATATTGAGACCACAACCAGAATAGAGACTTTTGAATGACTATTGTAAAGCTTTATAGTTGAAGGACCTTACATGTAATTATAGCATAGTTTAGTATGCCAAACCCTATGCTGCGCACTTAAATGGACGGGCCCTGCGCACTTATGTTAAGTGCGCAGGCCCAGGTGCTGCTTATAAATAGTTTGTGTGTGCACAGCTAGGGTTTAGGGTTTTGGAGATTATCTTTGTAGCACACACTGAATAGGTGCGTACTTGTGTAGTATTCCAAAGGTATTCATTATCAAATCAGATATGGAATCATCATGTTATTCATTGTGTGTGTCGGGTCTTTCAATATTCATCTAGTTTTCTTTGTTTCTTGGATTAATCACTTGAAACACCTAACTAATAGGTGTTTCCAAGTGATAATAATCTATTGCATTCAACAAGATCTAGTATTTCAGGACTACAACATCTATTTCTCTTGTTTTTTTGTCATGCGTATGTCCACCATCACATTCCACCAATGACCACAAACATTCCATCATCATTATTTATAAATCATCAACTCCATCACCATATTACACCTATAGATTTGCTTGCACATATGCACATTTATTAGTGGCCTTTTGTTGACTTTCCTACTAGCTTGCATAATCTTGGAGTTAATGTAAATGCAAATCATGTGTAAAGAACAGTGACCACATATGAGACCAACTGGTGGTGACCATGACTGATGGAAGTGGCAGTAGCAGTGGCTGATCGAGGGTGGTGCCAATGAAACCATGAGTCTACTTCATCATCTACACATGATCACAATAGGTAACCCATGGCCAAATCTCATCGCCATCATGAACAAGCTCCACCTCTATCACAAACCACCACACTCGATCTACCGCAATACTATCCGGCAACCGACATCATGCCCATCGTCCACCATTCTGACCAACCATCAACATCCTTGCACATACCACCGTAGTTACCGAGTCGCTCACCACCACCTTCGTTCACCACATTAACCGTAGCCAACACCGAACCATAGAAAACAACCCCCTTGTCTTCGCCGCTTACGACCACCATCACTGCCTCCCTCACTTTCGCACACCATCAAATCTGTTGTACCACTGTCTTCGCATTCCATAACCACAACCGAACCCAAGATCACTATCCAAACTGACAACACCGGTCATCTTTATTCGGACCAAATATTACGAGAACGTAGACCGGTGATACCTGGTTATGAACTAAAGATCACATGGTCGGAGACCACCTTGAACCATCATCGCCGTCATTCGGTCCTCGATCCCGCTCACAAGTTTTTTTTTTCCGTCTCAAAACTTCCTGTACTAGGGTTTTGCTATGTTATGTTTTAAAACCACTAAATTTTACATTTCGGACCCTAGATTTTCATTAGAAGTTAACTTATTTCAAAAGTTGACTTAAAACATACATCAATTATAACTAGGCCCCTTTAATCACTTGATATCAAGCAATAAGCATAAAACTTGTTAACGACCCTTCCTGACAAAAATCAGTTAGTCAATTCCGTCTAAACAAATTTTTTTTTCTATGAATTTTTGGGATGTTACATTATGTAAAATTGATATGTCATAATAGATTTCTCAATCCCGGGACACTCCCGGGGTATAATCTAGTAATCTATACTTTCCATAATAGGAGAAGCGTGAGTGACGTCAGAAAGCCGATCTGTCAGCCGGAGAGAGTGGCCACCAATGCGCGTATGATGCAAAAACTGACGTCCCATTAAATAATAAAAAAATCTCACTTGCCTCAACAGCGGTAATAATTCCACTTGCCTGACAGTGGTTGTTAATAAATTAGTTTAAATACTATCAGTTGAGTCAACAGACCTTTGTATCACTGTTGGTTTGAAATTTGAGCTCCAAATTCAAATTTCAAATTTGATACCCCATTACACAACTATATAAAGGTATCGTGTGCATCTCTTTGTCCCAAATAATTTATAAATCTCTCAAATAATTTTTAAATCGTAACAGATGGTTCTCTCATATTTACGTTTAGGTCGAAGCACTCGAGCATCAGGTAAAATAATTCTAATATATGTTATCAATAAGACTAAAGTTTATCCATTTTGTTCTTCAATAACCTCAATGTTCTTCAATAACCTCAATATTTTGTCTGCTCCATTAGTAACCAGAGCATTTATGTCGAAAAAGTTTTCGACTTTTGAAGATTCTTACAATCAAAGGAAAATATCAGTCTTGCCATTACGAACGGTTGTAGATTGGCAGGCTCAAACTCAAGAGGGTATGTCTTTCCGTTTTTAAATTTAGTTATTCGATTGTTTAATACGTGTTTATTTTTGTTTTCTGATCAACCTTTTGTGTTTCTCCGTTAACAGATAGAGGCGTTAGCTTAAGCAATGAAGTGTTTTTCTAGATGGCATTAGGAAAGACATTGATTGCGATTATGCTTTTACGCCACTATGCTTATCTTTTGAGGAAGTCGTATGCGTCTACTTCCGTTTTTGTGGTTCCCGCTGTTGTGCTTCTCAACAGGTATGTTTGTTAAATATGTTATTTATCTTTAATTTGTTATGAAGGCGTGTAGTCGAAGTCTAACTTTGAATCTTTTTTTTTTCTGTTCTGGTATCAAGCAGAGTATGTAAGGAAGCACCTTGAGTATGTTGAGTATTCAAGGTTAATCTTTTGGATATTAATAATGCTTCTATACATACAACACACACCTTCAACCATTCCTACCAAGTAAGCTTTAATCGAAATTCTATTTGATGACAGTCGTATTAACAAAATCTGTTTAGAAGTTGACAGTTGTTGTAAAACAGATCTTCCAATTATAAAAATAAATAATACATTTAGGCCCAAGTTTTGAATATTGAAGAGGGAACTTTTATGTCCTAAGTTTTGAATCTTTAGGAGGGAAAGTTTTAAACCACATAGGGAAGCGTGTTTAGGAATTTTAACATTAACAGGGTCGAGTTGCAAATAATAAGAATTGTTGTAATAAGAGTTGTTGTATAAGATATAACATTGCAAGTGAAATTCTATTTGAAGGCAGCTGTTTTAACAACATCTGTTGTTATTATTAACAGTTTTTGTAAAACAGATCTTGCAATTATAATAATAAATATTACATTTAAGAGCAAGTTTGAATATTCAAGAAGAACTTTTTAAATTACGATAGGGTAGTGTATTTACGATTCTGAACAGTAGCTATGTTGAGTGCCAAATAATAAGTTTTTTGAGACCAAATATTTTTATTATTTTATTTTATTAATTAAATAATTAATTGATTTATATAACAAAAATATTGTATCATTATGTATATAGTTTGTTGTATTGTTCAATAATATTCACGTTGATAGTTATATTTTATAAAGAACATTTTTCAAACCGGCTGGTTATTTTCTAAAAATTTTGTATTAGCGTCATTTCAGTTTGATAATTAAATAATTATAAAAATTATTTTAAAACTATCTTTAATAAGTAATCCCTAAGTTTTGAATTTTTAGGATGGAAAGTTTTAAATCACATATGGAAGCGTGTTTAGGAATTTTAACATTAACAGGGTCGAGTTGCAAATAATAAGAGTTGTTGTAATAAGAGTTGTTATATAAGATATAACATTGCAAGTGAAATTCTATTTGAAGGCAGCTGTTTTAACAATATCTTTTGTTATTATTAACATTTGTTGTAAAACAGATCTTGCAATTACAATAATAAATATTACATTTAATCCCAAGTTTTGAATATTCAAGATGAACTTTTTAACTTACGATAGGGAAGTGTATTTATGATTGTGAACATTGGCTGTGTTGAATGGCAAATAATAAGTTTTTTGAGATGAAATATTTTTATTATTATATTTTATGAATTAAATAATTACTTGATTTATATAAGAAAAAACATTGTATCATTATGTATATAGTTTGTTGTATTGTTCAATAACATTCATTTATGTAATAAATGTTAATAATTAATGAACTTTTGTAGTAAATTAATGAAGAATATTCTCTTAAGGTAGACAAGTTGTATGTTATTTTGTGAAGTAATAAATGTGGTGTTTGAAATGTTGAGTCCCCGTTTTTTTTTATATGTATTTATAATCTTAAAATTATTGTTTGTATGTAGAGGTACGATTTTAAGATGTACAATGTGGAATGATTATGCAGTACTGTTTGACAATCTCATTGCTAATATTCATGCTAATGAGCATGTGATGGTTGTTATACACCATGGTAAAGTTAAGGACTGGAAAGGTAAGTTTGTCTTACCTTTGTGATTTTTAAAATAATTGTTAATATGAAATAAAGTCACTAAGTATATGTACATTGTTATATATAGAACAAATTTCCCTACAAAGCGACAAGTATGGAAGTCGACTGTTTTTGAACGATTGATGAAGTTAACCAATTAAGGAGGAGGTACAATATTTAGAACATTTTTTTTTACAAAAAAGAGTAATTTTTCTAAAATTTTTTGGCTCATACTTTTGAGGTCATTTTTTTTGTTCATTGTTTTTTCAACTTTTCAGTCTTCTAAAGAAGCAAGGTCAAGAATCTGGTTGTACTTCCCTATCACTACGTTCCTCTGATTCTGCTTACTCATTGCATCAAGAATTCGTTGTTTCAACTCCAAAGAAAGACGTAGACGAGCTTAGCGACATAGAAACGGTGTCAATATTTTTTAATAAATTCCATATTTGTTTACTTCTTTGTTATATTTAATTTGTTTTTTATATTCTGCTCAAGACGATGATCAATATATTGTTGGATTGCAGGTAATGTGTTGTGTTGTGGTTGGGACTATAAAAGTTGTGCAACAAAGTTTTGGTTGGTTCTATGTTGCTTGTAAGAAATGTTTCAGGAAGGTGTAAACTAAATCAGAGTACTTACAAACTTCTGCAAAAGTTTTTGAAGAAATTCTCGATTTGCCTGTTACAGCTTTTGTTTGTCCTAAATGCGATTGTGAATGTAAATCTATCTCAACAAAGTAAGATAAAATGTTTATTTACATTTTTTCAACATTACTGTTAACTTATTGGAAGGTATTTATTTCAGGTTTAAGGTTCAAGTGAGAGTTCAAGATAAGACTGGCAATGTGTCCTTTATGTTGTTTGATAGAGATGTGTCCAGTATTGTTGGTTCATCTACGAGTGATTTAAGGGAAAAACAGTTGAAGCTTGAGGATAGTGGAGGCTTTCCCCAAGAGTTATTTCGACTGCTAGATAAGTTTTTGGCTTTCAAAATTGAAGTTTCAGAATACAATCTTAAATATAAATACCGTGTATACTGTTCCGAAGATATGTGATGATCCTACAGTAATTGCTGACTTGGTTATGGGCAGTGATTATGAATATGATAATGCTGGAGAGGTATTTATTACTTTTTGCTTGTGTTCTTAAATTTGAAATGTTAAAAAGATTTTGAAGTTCATTGTTATTATTTTCTTTATATTTTTTTTTGTATGGTTACTTATTAGGATAGTCAAGATGATGGTGAATACGAGTGTGTTAATCTTAATGAAACTTCTGATGATGCTTTCCAAATGTTGTCAAAGGTGAGTATACATTTTTGTAATTTATTTAAGCTATCCATCGAGTTTGTTTTCTTCATTTTAATAGTTCAGTAGTTTTTTTGTTATTTTTTTCAATGATGTTTTTTGTATTGCTACCGACTCTGTCACACCCTCAAATTTCCACTACGGGGTTTATACCGCGAGGCGCATGCCATACCAGGATCCCATAACCATAAGTCATATGAACGAACTCTAAATGCCCAAACCATTTAGTTCGTTTTCAAAAACCAAGTTTAGTTAAGCTGCGGAAGCGTAAACCAAATTTAACCCTTTTAAAACCATGCGCAAAACAACGTGCCCAAATTAATGCCACACGAAAGAAAATGTAAAAGCATAATATGTAATTTAGGTGTATGCCCAAGACCCCAAATGCAGTGAAGTGTGTAGTGCTTTCTAATCCTGGCACCGGAAGCTAACTACCTGCAAAAGCATGTATATCGTGGGTCAACAAACAATGTTGGTGAGTTCACTAAGTAAAGAAAGTGAGTAAGTAAACGCACTGGTTTCCCAAACCACGTAACCAAGTAAAAGCGTAGGTCTCCCAGACCACGTAACAACAAGTATTAAGTAACCAAAAGCGTAGGTCTCCCAGACCCAAATGTTCAAGTGTTATCAGTTTAAGCGTAAGTAATTGAGTTGGTTCCAAAAACCATGTAAACACTAGTTCATCGCATGTCAAGGGTAGCTAACACATTCATGATTACTAACACCGATATACCGAGCTCCTGATGTACGTGTAGTCACAAATGTGAGATGCATGCCTTACATCATTGCCTATCAACAATGATAAAAATCTGTTAAGTTATAGTTCACTCCCGCACTCCCCGAGCCGGTGTGAGGTTTGTAAGACCTAATAGCGCTATCAACTAATAACCCGCTTGCCATAACGCGGCAACTCATTCGGTATGTGAAGGACTTACAGATGATAGAGTTGGTTTAGTTCATCAAGGACACAGTTTGCGAACTAGCAAAACCCGACTCACACAAGGAATAAAAAATCGACCCACACAAGGATCCATAGCATCCCAACCCGGGATGTGTAAGTAGTCCCAAACCGGACTAGAAAATAGTAGTCCCAACCTGGACTAGAAAAAGTTAAGTACGTTGTCTCAACCCGAGACGCATGCTTTTGAGAAAAGAGCAGTGAAACTCACCTTAGTATGCAAGCAAATAAATCCAACTCCAAAGTAGGGTGTGCTACCGACTCCCTAGTACATGTGTCACTAAGTGAGTATATGTGTAATACCATTACACCATATAACCCGTTTGTCCAAGACGTTTAATTGTTCAAAATCGTATAAGTGACACCTAGTGGTTCTACATGCATAAGTAGACCCTACGGACCCGTTGGTGAATATGTTGGTTACCATTAGTTTTAAACTTCATATGCATCTCATATAAGTGCCCATTCAAGTACATATCAAACACATACCACATAGGACTCCAATTAGTCACACAAACACAAAATACACAATCTGCGTTTTTAGGATAGATTGTGCGTCACCAAAACTAATTTATTTAAAATACTAAATCAGTGAGTTAAACTCCCAAATTTTTACTGAATATTCTTTGGGATTCATTTAACAACCCATATTTTTGTTTTGTCTCAAAACCAAATACAAAAATTATTAAAATTTGTTCAACACAGCTAGGTTCAGAAAACTTTCACAACAGGTTAGTTTAGTAGAAAAATTCCCAAAAATTGTGTATTCATCCAAACGGGATGAATCTACTTGGAAAACCCAAATTATTCCAATGTTAATCTTCTGTAAAAATTTTATAACTTAATTCTTTAAAAAAACTCGAGTTATGACGGTTTAAAGTCGACTCAGTTTGTTAACCCGAAATTCTGGTGTGACCTATTTTCAAAGAAAATTCTAAAAATGACTCAAACGATGTCCAAATCACTCGATTTTACCCATTATGAAATGCTAAGACCAGGTATTATTTAACCATGCAAAGAAAACATCAAAACCATCATGTTAAAGCCACATAACAGACCCTACAAGTTAACCTAAACATTCTGTCCAGATTTTAATCATGCTAAACCTTTATTTAAACGACTCATGTGTGCGTATAATCGATCAACAATCATTAAAAAACATTCCTAAGACCTATTAAGATCAGAATCTATCATAATACATGCAAAAATCATAACCCTAACGATCAAAACATCAACAACTTGTGTAACATGTAATCTATTATATCACTAATCGCCTATCATCATGTTTAACCAGTTAAATCTTTAAAAGCTTCAAGTTTTAATATTTATAAAAAGGTCTCAGAGCTAGACAAACTTAGTTATAGGGTTTTCATAAGATAATAATAATATTAAAGCATAATAGATTAAGGATTATACCACAAGCTCTTCGAAACAACCAACCGAATGCTCTTGAAGCTTCCCGATCGATGTTCTTGCGCCTTAGCAGGTGGTTTGGGGTTAATATTTCATAGGTAGGGCAGTAGGGGCGATTAGGGTTTGAGTTTAGGTGATACAAGAGGCTTAGGGTTGCTTAGAAAGGTGTTTAAGTCGGTTTGGTGGCGTCAGGCACCCGCGAGCGGCCCGCTCGGTCCCTGTGAGCGGCCGCTCCCAGGGCCTTGGCCCGCGTGGGTGGCCCGTTTCGTCACCCGACGTGTTTTCCTTTGACGTTTTCGCTATTTCGGACCGTAATACGTGTAACCCAATGTGTTAAGACCCCAACCATCCTAATGGTCCATCCGTTATGGTTTTTATTAACGTATTCGGTTTAAGTTCACGTAATCACATACAGTTTTCACATAGTTTCACAGAGTATCATAGAAGCACGTAATTGCAATCAATCTCAAACAATCACTTCACAATCATTTTGTTTAACAATTCACCAACGTCCGGGGTTCACTACTCATGTAAATAGTTTGGTAATTCCCCGAATTACCACCTCATGCAGTTATTAACCTATAACCGTGCAATGTGTAACTTATATAGCTAACCCTAGTTAACTAGAATGCATAGATTGTAACCAGAGTTTAGTTAAAGTGAGAACCTGAAATTGCGGGGTATCACAGACTCTTCCGTCGATGAAGCTTTAAAGGATTGTGCTACAAGCCCCAATGGAAAAAGGAGTATTGAAGATACTGATATTTCAAATGTTGATGACCTATCGTCTACTGCCAAAAGAACCCGGAGAAGATTATCTAGGATGAAAAATTATGTAGTTATGGAGTAACAAGTTGTATGAAACTTTAGTAAGTTTTATTTTTGGGCATGTTTAAACTTGAAGCATGTGTACGCGGTTTTACCAGAAGATATTAATATTTTAAAACTTGCCAATTAATTTGAAGTCATCATTTCTTTTACTTGAAGTTTGTAATATCAATATTATTATCATTAGTTTTTGACTAAACCCTTTAGTGTTTTGTTTGTAAAGTTTGTTTATTGAAGTAAATATTTGTCATTTAACTAGTCTTCAGATGTTTTTAATATTGAACTCTTATAAAGTACATTACAAGTATGTCAAATTCTCAAAGCACTCTCGAGAAACAACTCTTAGCAAAACATTTTTTTATTCAAAAGGTTGAAAGTGAATGTTTGTATTATATTCAAAGCTTTCCCGTTTCATTTAATATCAAAACGTTTTAATCAAAGTTTCTAACTTTGACATATTATCAGGAAAATATAACGTCTGTTCTTATAAAAAACGTTCTATTACAAACAAACAGAATTTTTATGAAATAAATTGTTTAATCCCTTACAAATATTTATTCTCAACTCTCAACTGTTAATTAAACTTCAGTCTTCACTTTTTTGTTCCCTTTGATGGTCTGTCTTGTAAGATTGGTTGCTGAGGACCTACGTTTGTGTTGAATCCTCTGCTCAGTAGCTTGGTCCTCATCAAGATAAATTGGTTTTTTTGGCAGAGTTGGATCCTTTTGTCTGTTTATCTCTAGGAGTTTGTAGGTTTCTTCCAAAACTAACTCAGACCATCTGGCAACATATTTCATTTCAACGTATTTTGCCGCAACTAACTCTTGTCTCATTCTTTTGAATTTTAAAGCTCTTTTAGATTCACTTTCTTTGTCTTTCTTCGAGTCAGCTGGATTTTTTTCTGATTCTTACCGTCTTTAAGCAAGTCTTCAATTTTTTATATTTGAGCCCTGATTTCTTAAGAAGACCAACCAGCAAATTGTCTTTCTGTGACGTTGTAAAAATTGAGATTTAAAAGATGATCTAGGAATTCTTTTCTTAAATTTCTCTCTATTTTAGAAGTTGTCATTATTTCATGCAATTCTCTTGCAAATTCTTGTATTTTGATAAGCTTTTGAAGTTCCGTTTGCTGGATTCCATGAGCAGTCATGTTATCTTTGTCTTTGCATTGATCTATGATACTGTTTTCAGTCTGTTGCCGTTTTATATCCAAATACTGATCGACAGTCATAGATTTCTCGAAACCTTCAATAGATGAGAAGCTTAATGATGAAGGATCCTCTGTTAAGTAGAAAGATTCTATCTCATGTTTGATTATTAATATCTCAAGAGGATATTTAGCAGCCAATGGTTCTAAATAATGTGGTGTAACATCTGTTTGTCCTTGATAGGGTATAATGGCAGTTGTTATTGGAACATTCAATTCTGTATGCAAAGAACCAGCAGATGTTCTTTGGGTTGGTGATTGATTTGGCAATGTTGTGGTCTCTGTAAAGGGATTTGTAGTGGTGATGACTGATGTTGTTGAATATTCAATGGGCAGTTTACAAACTTTTGCAGTTTATTTTATGACTATCGTGCCAACAGATTTTGTGGTTTCAGTGGTTTTGGGAGAAGAAACAGGAGAGGGTTGTTTTGCTTCAGCCTCAACAGTGGTTGAAACTGTAGTAGAAACTGGTTTATCAGATGATTGCATATCAGTTGTTTGATCTTTGGTACCCTTTTTGGTTGTATCAATATCAACCTCTGTTTCAAAAACAAATCTTGGAGCGGACCTAGTTGTGCTTAACATATGATCTTTAATTGCTTTTATATCAGTTTTAGTATCGTTGTACAAAGCATCCACTTTCATGTATAACGATTCCATCTCAGAATTGTGTTTGATCTCTGCTAATTTTTGTTGACCCTGTGTTATTTGGTCAACAGACTTCCAGAGTTCATTGGTAGCCTCACTGATTTTTTCTATGAACTTTTCATTCATTTCTTCAAATACATTAAATAAGGCTTCAAGTGTAGTTACCCTTTCTGCCAAATTTTGACTTTTTGAAGCATTCTTTAAATTAACAGGATCAATTTCCTTTTCAACAGTTATTGTATTTTTTTTCAATGTTTTCAGCAACCGGAAGTTTTTGTGAGTTGTTATCAATTTCAACTGTAGCATAAGTTACAATTGTAAGATCAGATGTTTTTTGCTCCAAGGGTGTTTTATTTGTCTTATCACTTTGCAGTTCAGAAACAGTTGGCTCAGCTTTTGTAGCTGCAGTCTCATTTGAAGTACCAACAGGATTGACTTCAAAGTTGGAGATTGTGGTCTTCTCTGCCTATGGGCTAGATGATTGATTTTTTTTCATGAACGCTCTGTTCTTGCTGTGTATTCTCAGTTATGGGTGATTTAGAGGCATTGTTTTCAGCTTGAGTTTTATCAATTGCTTCAAACAATGGATTAAAGGTAGGTGGAATTTTTGTTGATGCTTGTGATGGGGACTGTGGTGGAGTTAAAAGAGATCCAGCTCCAGGAGAAGGGCTTTTAAACAAATGTACAACCGAATCGTCTAGGTGATGTTGCATGTGTTCTTCATTTACAGGACCATCCGGTTGAGAGGATACATTGACAATTTCTGTCATTGTTGATATTTCCACTGGCTTAGAGGAAGCATCAACAGTTGTTGTTTGGTGCTGTTGTGTGGCTGTAGTAGTTTCCTTTGGCTTCTCAACATCTAGAGGTACAGTATTTCTCCTCTTTTTCATTTTCTTTTGTGTTGGTGGTTTCTTTGTTGAAATCAGTGGCATGATTTCCACAGAACTGTTTGTTGTTTCATTTTCAGCAGTAGCAGTTGTCTCCAAAGCAAACGTTAGAACAACAGATGTTGAAATATCAATGTTTGTTGGTTTTTTAGTACTTTTGCCTTTAATTACTTTTTTGTACTTTTAACGTCCAGCATTCTTGTAAAAGTTTCATTCGATAACCAATTATTGTTAATAGCTAATCCTTTCTTAAAATCCTTATCAGGCAACAGTTTTGTAAGAAGACACTCAACAATCTTGGATATAGTAAAAAAGCATTACGAGATCCAGATTTTATAGCCTTTACATTAGATACTAAATCAATAAATAGTGTCTGAGATAAGTTGAAATCACTCTCAGTTAAAATTGCACAAGCAAGATACTGTGTTTTCAGTGGTATCTCATTAAATGATGTTGTTTTTGCAGACAAACATATAAGAAGGGTATGAAAAAGAAACTTCATTGGTGGGGAAAATTTGGTTTAAACATTGTTGATGCAGTCAATTGACCTTCATACCCTCTCTCAATTAACTCTGTCTGAACTTCATTTTTTACAAAAGAATTATTACCTTGCAAATCGTTTTGAGAACGTGTTGCAGATGAATTCCGGTGTTATCTCGATATCTGTATTTCCAATCTTGGAGACAACCGCATAAGGCTTTTTTTTCTTCTCCCGACACTCGACTTTGTTCCAGAACTCTTTCAGAGTATCCTCATATATTGGTGCAGAGCAAATCGATTATAGAGTGAAATTTATGGTATTTTCGGTTTTAACCAGACATGGTAGATAGTTATGACAGAGTTTTAATTGGAGATCCATTCTAATGATTCAAACAAACCAATTGAATTGAAATTAGGGATCTAATAAGACCGGAAATTTAAAATTTCCCACTGGAATGTATTTAGGTCGTAATTGATATTGAAGCGCTTTTCTGCTTTTTGAATACGATAAGAGTGGAATATCTGGTTGGATGTAAGAGGGTTTTTGGGTATGAAAATTGTCGGTGACGTATTAAAAGTGATGCTGACGTGTCCAAAAAGTTGTTGTGAACATATATTCATAAGTCAACAGCTGTTTTAAATATCTGTTTCATATGGTCAAATATTGTTTGAAATTTCTTAATTCATGGCAGTCCATTTAGAACAGTTCTTTAGGATTTAACTGAATATCTGTTTCATATGGTCAAATATTGTTTGAAATTTCTTAATTCATGGCAGTCATTTTAGAACATTTCTTTAGGATTTAACAGATTACAAAATAGCCCTTACACATTTTTTGTGAAAACAACTGTTTTTAGAAATCTTATTTTATTATTTTTGTGTTCCTATTTTGTTTCACTCTATATAAAATTATGAAATCTTAAAGTTGTTGTAGAATCTTTATTTATTACTTTGAGGCAATTTGAAAAAATGTTTTTAACTTTATTTCGTTGAAACATTGTCAGTTTAAGTTGTTGTTAAAGATTGTTAGAGACAAAGAAAGAAACGTTTACAAACAGTTTTGTTGTGAAGATGTTGGTTTTGGTATTTTCCTTAAATTTTTACAAGCAATGTTGGTACATCCATGTGTTTGTTATAGAGATAGAAGACATATATATAGCAAAACCATATGTTTCGATCTATATATAATTCAAGCGTGATAGATGTTGAATTCTCTAATTTTTGTTTGTTTTCTGTTTTGTTAGAAAAGTTTTTTAATATGAGCTATTATATTCGAATATTGTTAATTTCGTATTTGATATTAATGCAGCTTTTTTCAGTTATTTAGATTTGTGGTTTTAAAAGATTTGTATTCTCTATTTAGTTTTTAAGTTAATATTTTAATGAAATTATATTATTGCAATAATAAGTTCGAATGATATAAAATTCTTTCACAAATTTGTTAATAAGTAAAGACACGTGCTAGGCAGTATTTAGAATAAATTAAACATAGTCTCAAGAATTTGAATATATAAACTAGAGACAATTTGAAGAGATTTATGACTATATGAGTATTATAGATGAGTCAAAGTTATTATTATTTGACTTCTTTTATGTTAAAGCCCACGTTAACCGCTGTTACCGAGACAATTTGAATATAAATAAAACTATGAGTACTATGGTTGACAATTTCCCTCAAAGCTTTCATTATAAGCTTTCTTTTCTTATATATATATATATATATATATATATATATATATATATATATATATATTGTATTTAAATAGTGTATGATATCAGCAGTAATCTTGAATTCAAATAATAGTCCAAATGGATTTACATTTCTATTCAGAGAAGTATAAAGCTTTCAAGAACAATGAATTTCGTTATTCAGATGAAATATTTTTAATGGAAATTTTGAGTCAAATTGTCGGTGATGAATTTTTTTTTTAAGTCACTTCATGTTGTAAGTTGGTTTTACTCTTATGAATTTGATATAGTTATAGTTAACTTTGAGCATGGTTTTGAAAAATTATGCTTCCGAGGGAAGATCGAGTATTCCAATAATTTGCGTTTTCTCGAAGAGCTTGCCCAGAAAACAATGAGCAACATTAATCAGAATACATTTCATCTAAATCTGGAACAAATGATCAGAGCAAGGATAGTGTATTTGAAGGAGAAGGTGGAACAAGTTATCGAAGAATCAATCTCTTATTGTAGCTCAACTGTTGAAGATGATCAAGTTTAAATTTTTTTATATGTTTGCAATTTCAAATATGAATATTATTGTAATTTACTTAGTTTGGTTATTATATTTATGATTTCTCATAGTGAGCAGTATATTAATATTAAACTTGATATTTATTATCTATATAACCTCTAAGGACTAATTAACAATGCTTTTCTTGTTTTGTTTCATCATATATTACACATAATAATCAAGATTTAATTTATCGACTTGAAAAGATTTCTGAAATTTAACTTTATAGTGATACTTTAATGACAAGGGTTGTAAACTCAACAGATTTTATAAAAAGTCCCAAAAATAATGATTACGCTTTTGAAGTTACTTTATTAATAATATTATTTTATTATTATTGTTTGTTGCAATTGTCTTTCATTCTATTAAGAAATATATAAAAAGTACAGAAAATAACTTGCAACTTTATATTTCCTTTAAATCTAACTGATAAAGTTGATAACCAAATTTAGGAATTGTTAGTGTATGCTTTCATTCATATACACACATCTTATAAAAGAAGAGAAGTTTTTAATCAATTTAAGATTAATATATTTTGTATTGACAGTACTACGTATTTAACCATGATTTATAATATAAAGGACCTACATATATTGTTAAATAGTTCTACGTATTTGTTTTTATCTTGAAATTTCCATTTAAAAAAAAATAATAATTTGAAAAGTTTTCTTAATGGGAAACTAAACGAGTTAACACCGTGTGTATCCAAGATTAATAAAAGTTTATTGTAATTAATAAATTCATTATAGTTAATTCACTGCAGTTAATAGATTCGTTATAGTTAATGTATATTTTTTACTATAAAACTCAGTTTTCATATGTTTGTATAGCACACTATTCAAATATATTTTTTGCATCTGTATAGGTTTATCAATCTACTAAAAATACTAGCAACATGGATTCCACCAGCAGCAACCAGTGGTCTAAAATGTCAGATGTATTTCTTTTCTATACATATCTATCTCTTCGCCTTCTTAAGAAATAACATCGTCCCACCATTTTTTTCAAAACACTTCTCATATATTTAAACTTATTCATGATAACCTCATCCGGCCGACCCTCATAATCAACTTTATTCCACGCTTCAATCACCACATCTTTACAATCTTTCCTATCTAACCACGAATTAAACCAACGAAAAGGTTTATGTCCGAAATTAGATTGCACAATAGATAATAAAACAGGAGTATGATCAGATAACTCTCTAGGAAGGGCTCTAAGACAAGCAAGCGGCCACCTGTTAAAGAAATGTTGACATACCAAAATACGATCGATCTTACTAAGTTTGAACACCCCATCATTCTTTGACAAGCACGTGAATTTATTACCCCGCATACAATACTCCTGCAACCTCGTGTCTTCAATAAAGCCATTGAAGTCTTCAGCACTAAAGTGATTAAGAAAGGAATTTCTCATCTCTTCCGGAAAACGCACCGCATTAAAGTCTCCTAAAACAACCCAAAGACCACTCGAACCCCCAATAACCCCCTTTAACTTATCCCACAAAAGACGCTCCGCTTTAACTCTTTGAGGAGCATAGACATTAAGCACATTCATCACAGTATTATCTTCAATCAAAATTCCTGAAGTAACTAGAAAATTTGGATCTGCAATAGAACCCACTTTTTTAAAAGCATTAGAATTCCACAAGTTAATCAAATCACCAGATCTTCCTGATGCTTCAACCGCATCAAAACCAAAGTTACCATTACCCCAGCATTTCGAGACATCAAACCCTGTAACGTTAGTTATCTTGGACTCCTGAATAGCTAAAAAATCCACCAAATATTTGTTTTTTAAATCCTTTACCCAGCTTTGTTTCCCCTGAAAACTAATCATCTCTGCACCTAGCCGTCCCCCTATATTAATAGTAGACGACACCACCTTAAAAACCTCAGAATCGTGTGGAACCGTTGGTACCTGTTCATCCTCAGCCTCAATTGTATGTTTCTGAGGTACCTCATCATCTTGATTATCGTCCGTTTCAAACAACGAGTTAACCTGAGAACCATCCTCTTCAAAAGCATTGGGTTGTACATAGGTCTCCTCACTATCTTCTATCTGGGCCTCCAAAGCGGACCTCATCTCCTTATCTGCTACAATACCCAAAATAGAGTCCAGCCTAAATAAGTCTTGGTTTTCAGTATGGATATCAAGCCTTGGCCTTTTATTTCTTTTGGGCCTTTCATCCACACTAATAAATTTCAAAACCCGTGGCCCATTCTTAAACTCTTGACTTTTAATTTTCAAACCATTTGCATTAAAACCACCTTTATTTGTAGTTGACTTAACCTCCTGCGTGATTTTCTCACCAAACCTATTATCAACATTATTACCATAACAACCTTCCAAGTTTACCTCCTTGAGATTTGACTGCGCATTTAAAAGATCCGGAATTATCGTAGGAAATTCGGCATCTTCCATAATTGACTCAGAATTCAATTTTGCCGGAGCACACTCGTTGACCGGCTGAACTACCAGAGTCACGGGATCCACTACCATAACCAGCTGTTGGACATGATCAGAGCCACCACTAGGACTTGAACGCAGCATTGTAGACGTATCCCACTCACCAATCTCCTCGGACACCCACACCCGATAACGCCTTCCTTTCCTTTGTAATACAATTTCCTCTTGAATTCTTTTACCATCTGAGAGCATCACACCGTGATAATCAAACGATAAATCGGCATCCATCTTCCCGTGATTGCCTTCATGAATAACTTTACCAAACCTTTCACCAATACGATTAATAACTTGGTTGTCCAACAGATGAAGTGGAATTCCTTGAACCTTAAGCCATGCAAGGCGTTCAAAAGGCAAAGATTGTCCCACCCACCTATCGACAGATGAGAAGATGTTGTGACTACTTTTAGCAACCGTAGAAAACCTTAGCAACTGATCTTCATGTTGAAATGATACCAACACATACATCCCTCCGAGATATTGCACCGTACCACACCCATCAGACAGCAACCGAACATGTTCCCCCACTTCTTTAAGAGATTTAAAATCAACCATCCGAACTACCACCGCTCTAACAGTCACATGATCATACGCTTTGAACTCATCAGGAATAATAATTACCTTTTCCTCCGCCACAGGATCCGACTTCCCCATAAACGCATCCTTAAACGACGATGACCCAACAAAAGCATTGTTCTTGACTTCAAACACGTTATTAGTCTTACCACCCTCACGAACAGCCGTATTGACCTTATCTGGTGCCTTTTGAATTTTTTCAATCTCCCCTTCTTCCAAAGAAAACCGAGCAACATTGACACGAAGCTTAAACTCACCCATCCTAATATTCGACAACGTTTCTCCATCTCTGTAACATCCTTAACATCTAGTAATGAAAGAAATCCAAACCTGTTATCCATCTTGTCATGCTTCCTGGCAATATAAAGATCATAAATCTCTGCATGAACTCGAACAAACCCTGCCAAATCGTTACCACTACATCGATCTGGAAGATTAGTAACATAAAACTTCGTTAATCGCCTTTGAATTGATGCCGGAATTGAAACCCTAGAGGAACCTTCTTTCGCATTGGACGCCATTAGAGAGGCTTATTGGAAGATACTATTTCTTGATTGAAATAGAGAAAAATAACCAGTATATTGACGATCTTGAGATCCTTATGTTCGAAGTGGGTGTTAATCAGAGCTTGGCAATGGCTGCATTCTTGTGATCAAAATGGTGATTGAGAGGATTTTTTTATGGTTATAATTGTAATGAAAATTTTATTTTATATATTATGTGTTTTAAATTTAATTTTTTGTTCTTATATATGATGAAAAATATAGATTAGTATATATAGCAATAGCGATTAGAATAGTATTAATAGTCTACTGTTAAAGTAGAATAGCTATTATAATATATCAATAGTGAATTGTTAAACTGAACAAATAATTGGTATTTAGCAAAAAAATTCATTAAAAGTATATGCTATGTCATTGTTGGTAAGATGTTTGATGCAACAACTGTTTTTAAAGAAACAGTTAAATTAGCATCTGTTTGAATCAGACATTCGATTACAAACAGTTGAATTACAAATGATCTATTGGCTCAGTATTATTAAGTACTAATGCTTTGGTCTGTTGATGTGTGAATATAAACAGACGATGCGAAACAGACGTTTGGTATGCGGACTTGTTAGTGGTTAGCGTACAGCGTATAAGGCTTGGGCGACTCCTCCCATGTGTTTCCACACGGGATCTCACCTAGTCTATATATAAAGGAAAGCACCCATGAGGACATGACATTCATTGAGGCCATTCTCCCCCATTGAGTGTGCCATGTGGCATATTGTGAGAATTTAAAAAAAATATTTGTTCTCTCTCATGTGCATGGCACATGCATTCTCCCCATGATTTTTGAACATTAATAACATTTTTATACGTCATGTTTTTTGAAAAAAAACACCAAATTAACGAGCGTTTTATTATCTTTTCAACGAGTACCACAGTGCTATACAAAAAAAGAGAAAAAAACCCCTAACTTTTTATATGCGGTGATTAATGAAATAGATGCTTAAATTATATATGAGTAGAGAAAATAGTCTTAAGACATGAAAAGTTACTATCCTACAATCTTTTTAGTCAATAGCAGTTAGTTTATGTTTATTTATCTTTAAGATGGATCTTCACTGCTTACCTATTGATTGTTTTATTTAGTGAAAATTGAACAGGTGTGTCAATCATTAACATATGCTCACTTTAATCAACAAAATCACCTAACATCATCATCATCATGACATATCATTTTATACCAATTTGGTTTTTTTTTTCGGGTTCACATCGCAACTTTAGAGTGTATTGAGAAAGTGACAGTTGTACAAAGACGAGTGTTGATCCTTTACAAAAAAATCTAAAAAACGGTATTTTCCTTTTATAGTACACGCATTTTGTCACTTCATATTAGATTTGCCTATCCCGGGACGCTCCCGGGGGATAAACTAATATATATATATATATATATGTATATATATATATATATATAAAGGAAAGCTATCACCATGAGAGATTTTTAAATTTTTTTAATTTTTTAATACTTTTAAAATATTATAGATAAATAAAACTCTACTATCTCATCCCATCCCATTCTCCTTCACTTTTTTATAAACCAAAACCCTAAGCTTTCCCTCTCTCTATACTTTCTCTCTCTCTCCACTCATCCTCTTATCCCTATCAATACAATATATTGATAAAATACCACTGCACTTTCCATCAGATGGTCTCCCTTCACATCCTTTCCTTCTCCCCATCTCCTTCTAATTTGTCTTGTTTTCTAATTCTTCCGATTTCTACAACTACACCTGACTGTTAAGAATTTTGCACGATTAGGGGTTGTACAAGCTAGCTACGCTGACATTTATACTATTAGATTGTATTGGTATGTTATTATTACACTTTTGCCTTCCTTTTCTTTGTATAGATTACGAATTTACGTCGTTGTTTATTTAACTTTCAGTTTTTATGTCGATTGTAACAAATTCAAATAAAGTAAATACAATAATCATAAACATCCTAAACAATCGTTGTTAATAATTTGTTGTTTGTTGTTTGTTCATATGGAATCATACATTATTAAATAACCAGTTTTATTTTTTGCATTTGGGATTTGGGTTTTTTTAGTTTGAAGATAAATTCGTTTGCTTTTTGTTGTTTGTTGTGTTTGGTTTATTGGATTTGACCTAAGTGAGTTCATGTATTATCTTTATATTAATAGGGTTTGTGATTGAATTTTAATATTATTTTTGCAAAAAAAAAAAAAAAAAACAGATATTGTTTATGTTTTTTGTTTAGGTAAGCTCAGTGTTATAATTTTTAAATTAGATATTTTTGAGTTTACATTTATTGTCACAGTATCTTGAATGGATTGTGCTTGAAAGATTTGTGTAGTAAATATGGTATAAGTAATTTATTTGGTGATGTTGTTGTACTAAAATTGATAAAATGTTATTGTTTTAGTTATTAAGTGAATATGGCGGCGACTCCGCAGAATGTTGAAATGGAAGCGGCGAAGTTCTTGCATAAGCTTATTCAGGAGTCCACTGATGAGTCTCCAAAATTGGCTACAAAGTTACATATGGTATGTTTTATTTGATGATTATTCTATTTGAATCACTGATGAATTGAAAATAAAAGTGTAAGAATTTTGTACTATGATGCAGGGAATCTGGGGAGAAATTGATAGAAGAGATCCAAATCCCATGACCTCACCAACCGATATTGTCACTTACAACAAACTCCGCACCGAACAGAAAGTGTTCCAGTTTCTAAACGCCATCGACCGACAATCTGTGTCACACCACGCCAATGGCGGAAACACGTGGTGCAACGCTCGAAAGTATATCAAAGTCAAGATTAACACAAACTATATTTAATTAGAAAAGGTCATTTCATTAAGATGTCGAAAACGAGTACCTTTTCATAAACATTTCACAGGACAACATACATGAAGTTCAAAATGGGGTTTTCCGTCTATGTCCCAACCCAATGGCGAATAAAATGAAAACCCCGACCAGTGTCTGACATCCCAAATTCCACCGTACTAGCCGCATATCTAATCAGCACTTAGTTACCTGAAAGATATGTTTAAAAAGACGTCAATATATAAAATATTAGTGAGTTCACAGGTTTTAGTTCCATAACAACAACATTTAACACCATTTTAACAACAAAAACACGGGCGAAACGAACACAAGCACTGACCTTTGTAAAAGTAGCTAACTCCTACAAAATATGACAAGCAATCCATTGAGCCCATAACCAAACCAAGACTAATATTGCCCCACGAGCAGTAGTTGTTTCTCAGAAAATAGCAACTTAGTTCAGAATACGTGCACCCCTGGCTTGCACAGTTGCATAATCGACACTATCGATTAGGGGTAGGCCTTGTTAGGCACCAATAGCGCTATCCAAATATTCCTTCGGTTCTCGATTTCAACACACACACAACACACGAGTAAATGGTTACAGAAGTGAGGACTCACTAGGGCTGGCAAATCGTGTCCCTAACAGGTTAACAGGTCTCTGACGCGCGCGAACAAATCAAGTTCTAAACATGAACACGACTCGTTTAACTCATTTATATCTCATGTTTATAACACAGTTTTATGTTTTATGTACCAAAAAAGGGAAATGAAAGATTTTTGCCTCTTAATTCTAAGTATTAAAAAAAGTCAAAAAATCAAATAGTTTACTTTTCAGTCAAACAGGTCTTATCGTGTCTTAACAGGTTACCCATTGCCAGCCCTAGGACTCACCCCGAGTGGTGTATAAACAACAAAACCCAAGTACTCATCATGCCACTTATCACTTTTTAACTTTTAAAAACATTTTGACATGTGAAAGCATTTGACAAAACGTATCTTTCCCCCCAAAACAAAAATCGTAAAAAGGGGCCGTGAAACTCACTTGAAGTACATCGTGCAATCAAATAGCAGAGAATTGCAAGTCCAAGGTCAAGCACCTACGAACGTCCTAGTGTGTATAAGTCACTAAGTCTATAGAGAGTGTTTCCCGGCAAGTTGTACATCCCACTCCCAATACCACTATTTGTATACAATTCCCCATTTAAGTAAACGTATGTCCTAGGTCCCTTGGTGATGGATTACCCTTGTTATAAGTTCCACTTATATTTTCGTATTAATTAGCTCGTGTTACATCATCCTCGACTCGACTCACTTTACCATATAATTACTTTCCCATTAAATAATTATACTAGAGTCTTGTCGATCGATATTTCATTTTCAACATTCGACTCGACTCACTTAATATATATTTATTTTCCCATTAAATAAATATACTAGGATCTTGTCGATTCGATAAATTATTTACATTTTCAAGTTCACGTTATTAAGCTTAGTTTAAGCGTGTAATCGTTATAGATTATTTAACGTTAATCCTCCCACAAATACTTTTCCAACACTTAGGAAAGTAACATATATACGTATCTTGTAGGAAGTTATATATTTTCACCCATAGTCAATCTCATATACTTTAGTTCGCAAAAATATATATTTTCATGTCCACACTAGACACAGTAACATATATACGTATCTTGTAGGAAGTTATACAATATATACTTATTCGTCCGCTTCACATTTTGTTCATTAACACGCCGTAATAAAAATACTTCCATATTCGATCATTTGTATTTATGTATTCTCACATTCTGAGTTGTATAAGTTGTTCATATATATATATATATATATATATATATTGTAGGAATAATTACTTGTCGACGTAATGTTATTTCTCCTACATTCAATATATATATATATATAGTTATTTTTCTTAAACTCCCAACAATATGTTTTTCTTGAAATTAATTGCCTTTTAATTTCTACATATTTTTACGTAGACTTTATAAAATAACTTTTGCATTTTCAAATACTAAGACTTGGTTATTTCTAACACACAAATGCTCCAACATTTTTATATTCCCAAAAGTATAAAATTTTTCAGTTTTTTAAGATATCATCAAGTCTTTAAATTCTCAATACCTTGGTAATTTATATCTTCATAAACTCCTATTTTATGAAGATACATTTTTTTACAAAAATATACTTTTGTAAGTCTTATGGATATTTCCATAACAAACCTTGGAAAA
This sequence comes from Ambrosia trifida, assembly GCA_028751855.1. NCBI lineage: Eukaryota > Viridiplantae > Streptophyta > Magnoliopsida > Asterales > Asteraceae > Ambrosia > Ambrosia trifida. The sequence continues at coordinate 63,377,377 of CM054129.1, read as the reverse complement.
GTACAACTTTTCATTTTGGCTTTCCAAAATCACATTCTTAGCATTAAGTTTTCAAAATGACATTTTACAGCCTTTAACTTTTAAAGACATCAAATATCATCTTTAACTTTAAAAGTTGCATTTTTACCCCTAAACTTTCAAATGTGACAAATCTTACTAAACTTAGTAAACTTTATTTTGCCAACTTCCCCAATAGAGATTTTTATGGAGTTTTAACATTATCCATGGCCCCTTATAATCATATTAGGAGTAATAGTAAGTGTACTTTATGTATCCAACTTCATAATTTCCAACTTTTTGTTTAAAAATTAATAAACTTTAAATATGTAAACTTATAATCTCCCACAAGGTACAAGTTCATTAAGTTATTAGGTATTGGATAGTTATTTTAGATTGATCTAAACCATCTTTAGGTTCAACTTGTTTTCACAAACATAACCCAAAACAACTTCTAAAAACAAGTTTATGTAAACTTAAACTTTAGAAACATCAACACAACCATCACCATTTCTACGGCCTAACACACTCTTTTTAAAGACTCATTTTGTTTCCATTAAACCCACAATAACTTATGTTTAAAACCTCTTGTTTAACTCATTTCATGTACAACTTGCAAGACTACACAAACATAACAAGAGTTGAACAAGAAAGGCATAGAGTTTTACCACTAGTTCAAGACTAGGGAAGAAAACAAGCGAAGTAAGGAAGGTTTCTTGGGCCAAATACTCAGGGGCTTCTGATCCGGTTGAAGCCAAAGGAATTCCAAGTAGGTAGGAAAAAGAATCAGCGAATTTGGAGGTGTGTAGCCTCTTCAAGGTTCAAAATCGTGACCTGCTGTTACGGCAGCTCCGAAGCTACATAGTCATTTCCCATGGACGATTTGGAGGCCTAACCCCTGTTAGGTTTGCATGGAAACGGTGGGGATCTTCAGGGACTGATTAGAAGTTTCTTTCAAGGGGTTAATCACTAATTTTGGGGAAGAAATGAAAGAGTTATGGCCTGTTGAAGATGGCATTACGAATCTGCCAAAATGAAAGCAAGGTTTTATGACTTGAAGTGAGTCTTGATGGATTAAAACTTGTAATGGTGGGTGGGTGTTTGGAAGCTCAGGTTTTAGAGCAGGTTTTTGTGAGTTTTGATCAATTACCATCTTATGTATAGGTATTTTAAACATGTGGGGACCAAGCATGCACAACAATCCAAGACAACACAACTTTTCATGTGTTTGTTAAGCTTTTGTGAAGCACAAGGGTGGCTCCTCTTTCTTCTCCCCTAGAACCGGCCCCAAGGCCCTTGTGGGTCCCACACAAGACTCAAAATATCTCACAAGTTGTTTAAGCAATTCCGTTTCAATTCAGTTCGGGTGTTTCGGGTTTTAGACGCCTTTTTGTTACGAATGCTTCCAGACATTAAATCAGCCCTTACAACTCTTAAACATAGTCTATTTTATGTGTTGGTAAGTTATTTAGGCTTCGGTTGGGTGAAATTATAAGTTATACGCATATCGGGTGCGATGCGCTCATTTTATTCGTTACCGGTAGATTTGTATTGGGAGTTTTAATTTATGGTTTTGGAGTTCCAAAATGTAAGTGCATTATTCATGTATGTCCCCATCTAGGTCGAGGAACGAATCGAAAAACGAAAGGTCAAATGTAAATGAAGAAGGGTTCATTCGAACCCTACAAGGGTCGAATGGGAAGCCTATATAAAGGGGAAAGTTAGTTATCATTTGAGCTTTTCCCCAGTTTGTTAGATTCTCTGTATTAGGTCTAGGTTTTTGGTTCAAGCTTGGTACAAGGTCGAAGAAACCATTCAACCTCTGCAAAGGGTCGAATGGGAATGTCTATAAATAGTTTTGATTTCATTTTGCAGGTTAATTGTTGGTAATTTAGTCTAGGTTTTGTGTGTGTGTTCTAAGTTAAGTCTAGAACCTTCTGAATGTATGTTTTGTTGATAAAATAAGGCTTATTGAGTTGTAATCAATTGTTTTATCAATGAAATATTTATTGAAATGGATCTGAACGTGTTTTGATTTGCTTTCTATCATTTTGCATGTGATTTAGGGATTCCGCACCTAAATTACTTCACTTGTTTGATTACGTAGTTGATTTCTTACAATCCGATCCTCTACACAAAACACATAATATATCATGAAAATACCATTTATTTTATACCCCGGGTGTTTGGGATCATTTTCAGTTAATTAATTGTTACCGGGTAGTCACCATTGTCCGTTCCGGACACGTTTATTCGCACGCGATTTCGCCATGCTACAAATTAAATAAATGCATTGTTATGCATCCTATGGGGAATTTGTTGTTCTCTAAAGGCCAAATTAATATAATTAATTTAAAATTGCACTTAATTCAGTTAATTATTAATTAACTAATTAATTAATTAGTATGAAATTACGTTAATTTTGCCAATTGTCACAATATGACACCATAAAAAGGGAAATTCTTCGAATGGATCCTTTACCATCAGTTGAAGAAACGTATGCAGTGATCCGAAAAGAATCAACACATCAAAACATCCTTGGAGTCACTACTACCATATTGACCGGAATCGGGGCTGGGTTAGCCACGAGTTGTGTCGACACTGGTGATGCAGCCCTAGGGCTTGTTTCCAAAGGACAGATGCATAGGCCAGATTCTTCTTCTAGAACCAAGATTTATAAAACTAAAATAAAGTGTGGCCATTGTGGTATGATGAAACATACCAAAGAGCAATGCTTCAAGTTTGTCAGTTATCCCGACTGGTGGAACGATGGACACAAGAAAGGAAACGAAAAGGTAGTTGTCGCCACCAGCAACACCGGTGAAACCAGTGGTGGCGGCGACCAACAAAAAGGTGGCTTTGGTGGGATTGCCTTTGCAGGTGCAGAAGACGCAACAGATTCAGGTAACAGGTTTGAGGGACTAACCTCATACCTTATTTGTAACCCTAGATTCTTTTCCCCAAATATTTTAGATCTGTTAAACAACTCCTCACAAAAAAAAAAAAAAAAAAAAAAAAAAAAAAAAAAAAAAAACATGGTATATGGTTCAAAGCAAGTGTTGTGACACCTGACGATTTTCCAGATAATTAACCGTACTTATGTAAAGTTAAGTATATGTTTATAAATAATATTTGAAGTTAATAAAGTGAATTTTAAGTCCAAAAAGGCTTATTTAATATGATTATTATAACTAGTTAAGTTGTAATTGCAAAATTGTCGCGTATCGATTTAACGCGCGAAAGCGAACGTTGTTGATGACCCGTTTAATATTTACAGTTCGAAACTATAAAAATATGCTTGAAATAATATTTCTATTCATTTTTAAGTAAGATTTGGAAGTCCCGGGGAGAACCATGAATGTGCGGGGATACACAACGGAGGAAATATGGATTAAACTATTTGGGCTAGGCCGGCCCCACTTGTTCAATTGGAGGTTGGACGGGTGCATGTTGTCTCTTAGGTATTCAGTATTCATTCTGGCGGTATTCATGTATTCATAGTATTCGAGTCCAGTAATGGTTTTCCAATCGCAGTAGTGACAGGTACTCATTTGGTTTGCATGCATGTGGCCTGGTTTGGCCGCGGGTATTCACTGAAACTTTTGGAGTTGGTCTTCATGAAAAACCTGTGAACTCACCGGCATTATTTGCTGACGTTTTTAGCATGTTTGTCTCAGGTCGCTAAGGTAGCAGCTGTCGATAAGAGCACGGAGTCTCACGGCGTCTAGGATTCATAAGCATATGTATTAAACATTTTCAGACTTTAAATTTTACTTTTTGGTTGTAATAACATATTATGCTTCCGCTGTGTTGGAATGGTTTTGACACTTAATGGGCAGTTTACGTTTTTTTCATATCATATAGATGTCGTTTATTGTGACCGTTGACTTGGATCTTGGTGTGTCACGCGCCTCGCGGTAAAACCCCGCACGTGGAAATTTGAAGGTGTGACAGATTGGTATCAAAGCCAATGGTTATAGTGAACTAGGACTGCATGTAGAGTCTAGTCTATAGCCGAGTCTCACACACATTAGACGGTTACAGATATTTATAACGGCGTGTCATTTGGTAAACATACTAACCTTGTCGGGGTGTCGGTGTGCTCATCACACAGTATCATACTATCTATCCTTGGATTATTTCTACCTTTATTCTATCTTCTTCTTCGGGTATGAAGATGAAGAGCCTTATCGCTTATACTCGCCAGTAGTGTACATTGGGGTGGCTTCGGCACATTCTTGAGATTTGTCCGGGATTTGGATATATCCCCTTTATGCCCTAATGGACACACTTGCCCACACACTATTATGCACTAGCACTTGTTACAGTGCACCTCTGAGTGATTGTTCACTTTAGGTTCGTTGTGCAATAAACTCTCTTTTAAGGATGTGGGTATTGGGTGACTCGAAGTTCTAGCTAGGAGCACGCCTAGAGGACCATGTAGAGCGATTTATTATTTCGGGTGCACACGAAATCATAAATCGAAATGCATGAAAATCTTGGTGGACTTCGTGTTCGGACTGATGGTCATGCTGGAACCCCGTTCTGAATTCTTTGGGTCACTAGTAGTCTGATCTAGTAGTGAGACTGAGTATCTTGTCTCATGTTTTGACAGAACATGTCTGGTCATAACGGTGGACGTACTAGGGGACGCCGTGGTGGCAGCGGTGGTCGCACAGTCGGTGGACGAGGTGGTGGAAACATCACCATGACATAGGCGGAGTTGGATAGCATGATGCAGCAACAGTTGAACATTGCATTGTGTCACGACCCGCCAAAATTCAACCCAAAACTTTCAGCTTCTAGGCCTTTCCGGGACCGTCTAGTCGCCACTAGTGATGTCCGGAAGTCTCCGGAACAGCCTACAAAAATCCAGAAATCATGGGGCGCCTATAAGCATCAACGACCGGCAAGGAAAGACCTAGAAAGATCTGGAAAAAGCTGGTCAAAACAGCCCTTAACATGCAGCCCTGGAACATTCTAGATATCACAAGATAAGTCCTAAATTATCAAGATATCACCATGGAACTTGCTAGAAATAATGTGGTAGATTTTTATAGATTGATCTAGATTTAGAACTATCTAGATAACCAGAGAACAAGTATAAATAGGAGGGGTGGCCATTTGAACAAACCACCTCCTATCACCTTGTAAAAGCTCTTTGTAACATTACTTAGAAGCAATAATATTATTTCTTGTTCTTATAAATCAAAGTCTTCCGTTTCCAAATACCAACATAACCAACTAATTAAGGCTTACTTAGATCCAATCTAAGGCCGCACGTGAGTCAAGAGAGTTACTCCGTGACAAGTGGTATCAGAGCCAAACGATTCAAGGGATGGCGAAATCAAGTATCGCGATTGGAGACGAAGGCCATAGCCATGACATGTCTCGACAAGGAGCAAAGAAGGATCTTGTTGAGTCCCGAGAGATGTTGATTTGTTTGGATAAAAGAGTTGTGGACATAGAATCATCCATAACCGAGTTGAAAGCGCGAGTCGAGGAGGCCCATGGTGGGCTAGATTGTTTGAGTTCACATGTGGCTGACTTGAATGACAGCTTACTTAATGCTTTCAACGTACAAGGTGGTGACATAAAATGCGAGCTCAGTGACTTCCTAAAGATAATCTTGAGCGAGATTGCAAAAATGCGCAATGAAGTAGAGATGGAGGTATCGGCTAACCGCAAACGCTTCGAAAGCATAGAGGCAGATCTAGGCCTGTTGAAAAAGGTGGTGGGTAGTGGACTTGGTGTCACCACACCCATGATGTCTGATGTCCCAAAACCGTCACCATACCTTGGAAAGAGAGAAGCCCAGGCAGTTGACAACTTCATCTGGGAAATGGAACAATACCTTGATGCAATACAGATCACCGATGATGCTCGAAAAATTAAGACAACCACAATGTTCCTGAAAGAAACAGCAGCATTATGGTGGAGACGTCGGCATAAAGACATGAAACAGGGTAGGTGCAATATTAACACTTTGGACGAATTCATTACCGATCTTAAAAGACAGTTTTATCCAACGCATGCGGAGGTTGAAGCAAGGTGTAGACTACGATGGCTCAGACATAACGGTACAATTCGCCAATACATAGACGAATTCACAACTTTATTACTCCAAATTGATGATATGACGGATAAAGTTTCGTTAATATACTTTCTCGATGGACTACAACCATGGGCAAAAATGGAGCTTTGTCGCCATAATGTCTAAGACTTGGCTTCGGCTATCACTATAGCAGAACGCCTTGGCGATCGAAGAGAGAAAAGTTCACAAAAACGCAAGACCAGAGAAAGTGATTATAAGATTGGTGGGGGAGACGACCAAAATAATGTTCGGAAAAAGAAAGCACTTCGGATTCGCAATAAGAAATCAACCACAAAGGTAGAATGTTATAGATGTAAAGGACCACATTTGGTGCGTAATTGCCCAGACTTGCAAAGAAAAAAGGCCAGGAAGCATAATACAAACCATGAAAAATCATACCTCGGGACGTTACAACTCTTGAACACCATAACCACAAGTGAGGCATCACCAAAGATGAAGCGTATGTCATGCATGAAGATGAACAATAATAACACCAGAGGCAGAATGCAACATAAGTCGCTCGACACACATCAAAAGCATAGAATGATACTTCCCAAAAGAAAGGATGGAAGTAACTAGCAAACAAGAAGCATGGCGCGTCATGACCAAAAGAGACGAAAACCACTAAAGAGACACGACGAGGACGTCGTGAATTTAGGTGGGGGAGAATGTCACGACCCGCCAAAATTCAACCCAAAACTTTCAGCTTCTAGGCCTTTCCGGGACCGTCTAGTCGCCACTAGTGATGTCCGGAAGTCTCCGGAACAGCCTACAAAAATCCAGAAATCATGGGGCGCCTATAAGCATCAACGACCGGCAAGGAAAGACCTAGAAAGATCTGGAAAAAGCTGGTCAAAACAGCCCTTAACATGCAGCCCTGGAACATTCTAGATATCACAAGATAAGTCCTAAATTATCAAGATATCACCATGGAACTTGCTAGAAATAATGTGGTAGATTTTTATAGATTGATCTAGATTTAGAACTATCTAGATAACCAGAGAACAAGTATAAATAGGAGGGGTGGCCATTTGAACAAACCACCTCCTATCACCTTGTAAAAGCTCTTTGTAACATTACTTAGAAGCAATAATATTATTTCTTGTTCTTATAAATCAAAGTCTTCCGTTTCCAAATACCAACATAACCAACTAATTAAGGCTTACTTAGATCCAATCTAAGGCCGCACGTGAGTCAAGAGAGTTACTCCGTGACAATTGGCTGCCTTCCAGACTGCTCAGCAGACTCTGGGAGGTACTAATCAGATGCAGTCTGGGTGCACCTACAAGAAGTTCATGGACTGTAAGCCCCATAACTTCAGTGGGACTGAAGGGGCGATGGGACTACTCCGGTGGTTGGAGAAGATTGAGTCGGTATTCGCTATGTGCAACTGTCCTGACACTAATCGTGTTAAGTATGCTTCTGCTACTCTGGAGGGACATGCCCTGACATGGCCGAACTCTACCACTGCGAACCTTGGCCTGGGTGAGGCCTATTCCATGCCGTGGTCCGAGTTTATTCAGATGCTGCGAGCGGAGTATTGCCTGAGGGATGAGGTTATGAGGTTGGAGCATGAGTTCTGGAATCTGAAGATGGTTGGGTCTAAGATCGAAGAGTTTACTGCTAGGCACAATGAGTTGGCTGTGATGTTCCCTGGTTTGGCAACACCTGAGTACCGGAGGATTGAGCACTACATTGTTGGGTTAGTGCTAGAGATTGCTGGGCACGTTGTTGCCGCTGGTCACACTACTATGTTGGCTACTGTTCGGGCAGCTCACAAGCTGACCAACATGAAGGTTGCTGAGGGTGTTTTACCTCCGAGGGGTGCTGCTGTGAAAGCCCTTGCGGATAACAAGAGGAAGTGGGAGAGTGCTGGGAAGAACGTTGGGTCGTCCCAGCAGTAGGTGAAGAAACAGGATGTTTTGGGAGTGTCAGCTGAGCAGAAGTCTGGGGGTATACTGGGAAGCTCCCGAAGTGTGGTGAGTGTGGGTTTCATCATAGGGGTGATTGTGAGAGGTTTCGCTATCATCGGTGTTAGCGTTTTGGTCATCATGCTAAGGATTGCAGGACTACTCTTCAGCTACAACCGGCTCAAGCTACTACTGCTACTACTACCCCTGCTACAGCTCCTCATGGGAACAGCGATGTTATCACTGTGCTGATATTAGGCACTTTAAGCGTGATTTTCGTAAGTTGAAACAAGGCGAGGGTGGCGGTCGGACTGGTCGTGTTTACATCATCGGTGCGAGGGGGAACCAGGAGGATCCTGATACTGTTACTGGTGAGTTTTCCTTTACGTGTTATTTGTTATACCCTGATTTATTCTCATTCATATTGTTTGGCATTTCGTATTCATCGAGTGTTTCCGGTATTGGACTTGGTTATCATTTTGCGTTCATGGGTTTGATGTGGGTCCTTTGGAGATGTTACTTGGACGATACCGGTGTGTCATTTATACCGATCACAGTAGTCTCCAGCAGGCCTTCGGTCAGGAAGAGTCATTTGTTTTGCGTTCAGCTCGGGGGAGGAGGTTCCCCGGCACGGAGTACCTGTTGTTGTCATTCTTCGCTCGTGATCCTCATTTCGTTTGCATTCTGGGAGACGTTACTTGGGTTAGGTCGGCACTCATTACTATTGAAGCTGAGTGAATCTCGGGACGAGATTCCTTTCAACAGGGGGATGACGTGACGACCGAAATTTTTATTCTTTCTTATCGTTTTATTCTCTTTGACTTTGGGAAATTTTCGGGACGAAAATTCTTTCAACAGGGGGATGATGTGACACCCGGCATGTTCAGGTTAACATTTTCACAAATACATAAGTCTACCTTAGCGAAAAAACGTTTATTTAAACATATTTAACTAGTTCAGTCGAGTCAGATTACATTCCGTATTGTCCAGGGTTCAATGATTCGGATGATCATTGGGTTAATCACACACACACAAGTCATGAGTCCCGTTGTTGGTGAATTACATGAATTAGATTAAGTAACAAACATGAATTGATCCGTATATGGTGTAGAATATGCAAATACTTGTTTAAACGATGTTCAGGTGATTATCCATGATTATATATGCTCAACATAGGTTAGGATTGCATGTTCATGTGTTAGGATGTGTTAAAATGCGTTAAAACGACAAAACTGGAAAACTTGAAAATACTAGACATTCAGAAGCTTAAAAGCTTCATTCGACCACTACTTGTCTCCTTCGACCCACACACAGGGTCAAACCAGGCTTCTGTATAAATACCATACTTTGTCATTTTTCATCATTTCACAAACCCTAAATGCCTCTGAACACTCTCTCTCAACTTTAATCACTGGGGAAGGAGTTTTTGCTCTTGTTTTTCATAATCTAACCTATAAACATCTCCTAAACAAAGATCTAAGGTGTGTTCTTCATCCTAAATCCTTTTTAAAGTATTTTGATTTGTTTTCATTAAACCCCAAAGGTCCAGATCTGTTTTAAGATGGTTTTCACAATTAAAAACCTTCCTAGCATCTTTCTAAACAAAACCTAATCATTGAACATGAGTTTTCATACAAGTTAACATGTGTTATGTTATGATAATGATGTTTTATGTGTGTTATGTGTTGTATGATGATTATGTACTGCATAGGTGTTATAGAAATGATCTAAGGCTTCTATGAATGATAGGTTTTGGATATTTTAGGCTATGAATTGTTGGATGATGATATTTTGCTCGTTTTGGGGATTTTGATAGATTTAGGGATTTGATTCATGATGTTATTATGGGTAATATGGTTAGGGGTTTTGCTACTCATGATAATCTGAACATGTTGGTTGATTATTGAATGATTTCGGAAAATTTCGGTAATGTTTTCATGCATGATGTGATGTTTCCATAATTTTACCATTTTGGGTAAGTATTAAAACAGATTAATTTTGGAGTAAAATTGGTAGGGTTTTGTAGGGATATGTTATTCATACTTGACTACAGTGTTTCTTGATGTTTTCGTATTGTTTTGATGCGTTTTAGGAAGAATGTTGCTGCATGGGTTGAACCTGGCACTCCTTCGACCAGCGTGGAGTCGAAGGTAGGGCCATGAGATTGAATGTAGCTTCAGGTAGGTCGAATGTGCCTCTGTTAGGTCGAACGAACTTGATTTATGGCAAATTAACACATGTTAAGGGCGAATGAACATGTGTTAAGGTCGAATGAACTTGTATTAAGTTTATGAACTTCTGTATAGGTCGAATGAGCCACAAAGGGGTCGAACCAAGGTCAATTGGGTCGAACCTGTTCCTGTTTTATGCTGATTCGACCTTACAACTCTGTATGTGTAACGACCCAGGTGGCGCAGCGGATTAGCATTAACAGATTTAATTGTAATGATTACATTTAACTGAATTTCAATACGGATGAAATACATAAAATGTAGCCATAGCATCCTCTTCTTATCCAGATCTTCTATTCGTCAACTTTCTCTTTAATAATCTTGTATAAATACCTGACCACATGCTTAAAGTACGTTAGTATTTTCATACTAGTGAGACATGCCGAGATTTAGACATACTTATATAATAACGACTCAAGTTTAACCAACATGAAACATAACGTTATGGTTCGGTCATTCTAAGGTAGAATGTATTATCGATGGGAGCACCATACTAATGCTCTATAATGGTTCCAAACCTCTAATTGGTTTAGAAAATACATTCACTTGATACCGAATGGATCCATTCTATGTGATTTCTATTCGACCGATTTCTATTTTATAACATGATCATAATCCGATGATATTCTATTAACAACTCGATAATACTTCTATAATATAAACCATATAAAATATCTTGATAATGACTGGACAAGCATGTAATCACCCCAAAAACTTTTATAAATAAAAAGGGGAAGGGTCATGTACTCATCTCTATTATATTCTTCTGAATTGTGTAGTCTATCCCTTACTGGTATATCCCATAATATTGTACCTAATAATATGTTTTATAAACATTAGCGCGTGTAAGGCTTGTGCACGTGATAACGCCGGGGACATCCTTCAGTATTATACTTTAATATTTTATATTCTTGTATATTTATTTTTTAAATTGATATACGTTTAATATTGTCGGGTTACATTATCGTCCCACACGTTTCACATTAATATAAATAGTAATAATACAAATAGTATAATAATAATAATAACAACAATAAAATAAATCTAACCTCCTCTCTTTCGGATCCGGTTTATTGAACGGGTTCGAGCTTGGACCGGGTCAACTAAGTTAACCAGTTTGATATCTTTTAATATAAAAGGCATATAAGATATGGTTTTTAGAGTTCTATAAAGAAGGTTATTTGAGAGATAAAACGTTATCTGTCGGAATGATCGGAAATTGTTTATTGGAGATGAAGGTGGGATAGTTCTGGTTGGTTGCTCGTAACCGCTCACCAATGAGGGTGACCGGAGAAGATGACCGTAGTGGTGGTTCTCGGGTCATTGGTTATGTCGAACCAGAAGTTGACGGGAAAAGTGAACATGGTGACTGGTCGCCGGAGGGAACTAACGACCAGACAGAAAGGGATCAGCTATGGTTATGTGGTCACCGGTGAGTTGTTCGGGTTTAGGGTTTAGGGTTTAGCGGTCACCGAAAAGGGTGATCGGAGAAGATAACTATAGTGGTGGTTTGAACAGACGAGGTGAAGTAGCGGTTGTGGTGTCGGGTTACCATAATAGAGGGTATTTGGAGGTGGCCGGTTTGTAGTTCGTAGGAGGGTGTACGGCCGGAGAGTCACTCAGGAATGAGGAAGAAGGTGGTGTGGTTGGTTGTTGGTGTTCGTTTGGTCGCCGGCGAACAGAACCACCGGAGAAGAAGACCGGACCGGTGGTGGGGTCTCTCTATCTCATCCCGATTGTTGCAGGTTTGTATATATGGATGTATATTTTAAAAGTGGTGTGTAGATTGTATGTGTGTACCTTACAAATGATCGATGTGTAGTATATAAATAATAATAAGGTGAATGAATGTCATGATGAGATGATGATGATGATGAAGATAAATGACCTGTAACAGGTGTGAAGGAATGAATATTTGGATAAGATTTAGGCAGTGCGTAGGAAACAACCTAGGTAAAAGGGGATGTATGTGTAGGTTGAGTGTATACCATATAGAAAGGAGGTGGCAGATGATACATGCATGAGACTTAAGGTAGAGGTGTCCCATGTGCAGCCAAACTTTCATAGGACTCTAGGAGGTGGGCATGGGTGTTGGTCAAAGTCATAATATTTCTTTTAATTAATACTTAATAATCTTTTATAAATTACTATTATCACTTAATTAATTATGGATTTAACATAATCTTAGGCACTTAACACCAGGGTGTTACATTCTCCCCAACCTATTGGAATCTCGTCCTCGAGATTCGATTCGAATTATCTTATAATGTTTAATAAATATCCTTTGGTTATTATTTTTGATAATCTTTGTAATACTTATTATTAGGTTCTCCCCATCCTATAGAACTTGTCCCCCTCTTATTTTTCTGATAATAAATTCTAATCCCTATAAAAACAGAATTAAAATCTTGGATTCTTAATCTTTCCGATCTTTTCCCGTTTGTTTATATAATTAAGCTATGAAGACTAAGACGGTTTCTTACTTCTGGGTGTTTTCTATAATATTTCTTTATCATTGGCCAATCCTTTGGCAATACTGAGTCTTATCATAAAATTCTATAGATCATTTGTTTATACTATCATTTTTCTAACCTTTCTTTAATGATTCTCAGATTATAATATTAAGGTTACTTTCTAAGGTTTCTCATACTATTATTTATTTTTGGCCAAGCCTTTGGCTACATCGATTCTTATCATAACTTTCTTGTGGTGGTATGATATCCCCATACCCTATTATTTCTCTTAAATAATGATATTTGTAATCATCTATAGTTTACATGTCTATTCGAATTATAATTCTTATGATAATTTATTCTTGGCCAATCTTCTCGCTATACTGATTCTTATTATGGATTTTCTGATGGTGGTATCTTAATCATTTTTTTTTTCATTATATAACGATGGCTTGGTATACACCAAGTTAATATTCTTGATACGTATCTATTATAATCTTGATGATTTATTTATCCTTGGTTTGTTAACAATAATATAAGATATCTTGGATTTTCTTTCAAATTTCTATTAGATAAATTTCTTTTATTATGTATTCTGAAAATAACAATCGGATAGTCACTTATCAGATTGTCTTAGGCATATACGACCATATAACTCATGATATTTTATTAATCTTTAAATTATCTTCTATAATTTATCGGCTTATGTAGAACAGTATAGATATATCTAATTTGTTTTCTATAATCTATCGGCTTATTCGAGTTTGATAAGCATAAACGAATATTTTCAGGAGTAGATAGTTATAGATATTTTCGATCTGTAATAAATATTCAGGTTGAGACTAGGTTTCGCGGAAAATTCGAATGAATAACCGTATAAATTAGGTCTTTACGAAGTATTATCTTTACTTGAGTGGAATATATTTAACGCGTAAATAATTCTCAAGATATTTTATGAAGCAGGATCCTTTATCATACAAAACGGAGATCATTGAAGATAATACATCGAGACTTACATGATGTCAAGAAAACTATTCATGTTGGGAATAATTCATCAATGTCATACATTGGGAAGAGATCTACATCATATATATAATATGTATTTTCTATATATGGAAATGATCATGATAAAATTTTCCATTGCAAATGGTTAAATTGTAATCGATTCGAACTGGTTTAGTGAGTAACTCTTATGCTGAATATCTTATAACAAACCCGGATGATGAAGATCGAGAATAATAATTCATGATGTCGATATAATAATATATCTCAGGAGATATGTTAGGAAGCATTCGTGTATATACTCAAAAATGATCTCCATCGTTTAGGATATTTTCTATGTGTGCGAATGATTATAATAGAGTTGTCTGTTGATGTGAAATGACCAGAATATGACCGAAGGAAGTCGATCTATCTGTAGGATACTTGATACTCTAGTAATAGGCCATTCTTATATAAAACATAAATATTATGTTGACTAAACTAAAGGATCTCTTGATACTATTCTTAAGGTATTAGCAAAATCTGTAGTCGAAAGTGCAAGAATTCTCTTCATCATTTAGATAGCATGCCTTTTCCTTTATAGTATCATATGTCCCTACACGGAATCCTATGGGAAACGTCCGGATATGCCTCTTATAAGGGTCCGGATCTCTTTTGCCACAGGGGTTGCATACGAGACATGCAGCCATCTTTGATTCTACATACTGATTTGATCATAAGATTTTAACCAGTTCTGTATACGGTGGAATATGGTTATGAACAAGATTCTTATTTCAAGATCTAGGCTGCCGTGTCTAATTTACAGAATCTCGATTTACAGATGGTGGTTTATTGTTACAATATATTACACCTTTGGTATAAATCAAAGCTCTTATCATATTGTCACAAGTTTCAGGTTTCGCGAATCAATGGTTGAAGTTACCGAGTATGCTAATCATCCACGAATTTCTCAAATTTCTTAAGCAAATAAATTCGGAATAGAGAATGATAATGGTTTGCACTTTTCTAATGATGTACTTCTTGGGTTAAATACCACTTTTTCAAACTTTAAACCAATATCATGAAGGACTTCATAATTGTCGGGGGTTCTACTAGTTATACTGATAGAAAAGTTTTGGAATTCTTCTAATTGCAACCTTGGCCGTCACAATTTTTACATAGCGTGTTGATTGTTTAAAGTGCTCTAATTCTTTTTATATCAAAATGCTATATTCTTTTCTTCGAGGCTCTAGACAATGGAATGGTAATGGTAATACTATTGGTGTATTACAGTTTCACATTTTCTCAAATTTTACTGAATTCTCAAGTCTTCGAATTTGATTTTCAAAAATTTTATTTGAACGATGTGAAGAGTATAGATATTTATATATAAAGAAAATATATATCCCCTTATGATATGCATATCTGTCTTTATATTTTAAGAATAAATAATCAACTTTATGCTTGAAAGCTTAAGTTACCACGAAGTGGCTTAATTTCTAGAAATTGAACATGTCATTAGATTATCTGTGGGGTGAATACTCGGGTGGGAGTTTTTAAATATTTTGACAAAGGAAAGAAGGTTCTCGGTATAAGTTGGAGATAAATACTTGGAACGACTCTAATTGATTGCAAAATCTTGCTTGAAGAATATGAGATAATTTTGACATATGTACTATTCTATGAAGTTAAGAACATAATACACTGAGTTCGAGTAGTGATATTAATCGGGTGAGGATAGTTTCTAGAATTTTGGAGTAACGATTGACAATACTGCTAATAACCGAAGCGTTGATATTATGTTTTCTTGATAATCATAGATTTGTTACGATCGAACTTTGATGTTAGACAAGATTTGTAAAAGTTTTACGTATAAAGTCGGGGTGATAGGTTTTTATATCGGAGGTGTTTCGGGCGTGATCTCGAACTGAATGTTTAACAAAAGAATGTTAAACTTTAGTCTAGAAAAGGAAAGTGATCGGGATTATTACCAACAGAAACTTTGAATATCCAAAGTATTCTAGAATTTCTAGTGACCTGTGAGAGACATGCTTTAGCCTATAAGTGAATGCTCATCCCAAGATTTCCCAGGTAGGCATACGGGTCCCGTGGTTAATTAGGATTTATACGAAATGCCAACCTTAGACAGAAAACTCAGGATACATGCGCTCACCCTTCCAGATTCCACGTGTCTCATCATACTAGTGATCCCAAAACTTTTGGGAAGGAACGCGATTATATACTGATAGGGTTTTGATTTGTAATACAAGGAAGTCTTCAGGTGAAACATTAAGTCTAACGAGCTGGACTTTTAAACTTTATGATTTGTTTCTGATGAGATGAAAGTATCTTTTAAATGTCTCGATTTAATATAAACTTTAATCTTACTTCTATTGATTCGTTCAGATCGGGATGACACTGATTCTATTTCTTGATAATATGAGTTGGATTCTGATATTCTTTTATCGGCTTCTTATAAGGTTTCCAAGTTGAAAATAGTTTTCTAGGTTTATATGTCCAAGAAATGATTTTGCAAAGCGGATAGAACGAACTTTTAAAAGGAATTATAGAATATATATATTTTTCCGGATATTTTGTGAAAATATTTGTACAATGCTTTCAAATGATAAGTTATACGAAATGGTATATTCTTATAGAATATATTTATGTTTTCTTGGTTTTCATCAGGCCGGCAGATAGAACGAATTTTGTCTGAGGAATAATATCTTTTTGGAAACTTGATCACAAGAATGCTCAAGTGGGAGTACAATATTTGTACAGATTTATAATTTTTCTTTAATAATCGGATATATTCTTCTAATTATGTTATGATTTTATACATAAATTTCTTCTTTCACCATTCTGACTAACTTATACGAGGGATAGAAAGAATACTTCTATAATAACTTATCTATACTTCATAAAATTCTTGTTTATAGATAATTAATATTTCTTGTATTTCCCATATTTTGGTATTACCAAAGAATTTTCTAGAAATCAATCGTGCCTGTAAATTAACAATTTTCTGTGCACAAAAATTGTCAATTTACCTCACAATATTATTCTAGTAATTTCCTTGATAATTTTTCTGTACTTTCTTATAATTTCTATTGGCATAGGTTTCTTTCTAAAATATTTTTTTTTTGGTTGATCTTGGATCAGAAAAGGATTTCTATTAATTAAATCTGGTGCACTGATGCCACCTGTAACGACCCAGGTGGCGCAACTGATTAGCCATAGCATCCTCTTCTTATCCAGATCTTCTATTCGTCAACTTTCTCTTTAATAATCTTGTATAAATACCTGACCACATGCTTAAAGTACGTTAGTATTTTCATACTAGTGAGACATGCCGAGATTTAGACATACTTATATAATAACGACTCAAGTTTAACAAACATGAAACTTAACGTTATGGTTCGGTCATTCTAAGCTAGAATGTATTATCGATGGGAGCACCATACTAATGCTCTATAATGGTTCCAAACCTCTAATTGGTTCAGAAAATACATTCACTTGATACCGAATGGATCCATTCTACGTGATTTCTATTCGACCGATTTCTATTTTATAACATGATCATGATCCGATGATATTCTATTAACAACTCGAGGGTAACCGGTCACCGATGAGGGTGACTGGAGAAGATGACCGTAGTGGTGGTTCTCGGGTCATTGGTTATGTCGAACCAGAATTTGACAGGAAAGGTGGACATGGTGACTGGTCGCCGGAGGGAACTAACGACCAGACAAAAAGGGATCAGCTTTGGTTATGTGATCACCGGTGAGTTGTTCGGGTTTAGGGTTTAGCGGTCACCGAAAAGAGTGATCGGAGAAGATAACTATAGTGGTGGTTTGAACAGAGGAGGTGAAGTAGCGGTTGTGGTGTCGGGTTACCAGAACAGAGGGTATTTGGAGGTGGGATTGTGGTTCGTAGGAGGGTGTACGGCTGGAGAGTCACTCGGGAATGAGGAAGAAGGTGGAGTGGTTGGTTGTTAGTGTTCGTTTGGTCGCCGACGAACAGAACCGCCGGAGAAGAAGACCGGACCGGTGGTGGGGTCTCTCTCTCTCATCCCGATTGTTGCAGGTTTGTATATACGGATGTATATTATAAAAGTGGTGTGCCGTTTGTATGTGTGTACCTTAGAAATGATCGATGTGTAGTATATAAATAATAATAAGGTGAATGAATGTCATGATGAGATGATGATGAAGATAAATGACCTGTAACAGGTGTGAAGGAATGAATGTATGGATAAGATTTAGGCAGTGCATAGGATACAAGCTAGGTAGAAGGGGATGTATGTGTAGGTTGAGTGTATACCATATAGAAAGGAGGTGGCAGATGATACATGCATGAGACTTAAGGTAGGGGTGTCCCATGTGCAGCCAAACTTTCCTAGGATTCTAGGAGGTGGGCATGGGTGTTGATCAAAGTCATAATATTTCTTTGAATTAATTCTTAATAATCTTTTATAAATTACTATTATCACTTAATTAATTATGGATTTAACATAATCTCAGGCACTTAACACCAGGGTGTAACATTCTCCCCCAACCTATTGGAATCTCGTCCTCGAGATTGGATTCGAATTATCTTCATTTGTACATGTGAACTCACCAGCATTATTTGCTAACGTTTTTAGCATTTTTGTCTCAGGTCGCTAAGGTAGCAGCTATCGATAGGCGCACGGAGTCTCACGGTGTCTAGGATTCATAAGCATATGTATTAAACATTTTCAGACTTTATGTTTTACTTTTTGGTTGTAATAACATATTATGCTTCCGCTGTGTTTGAATGGTTTTGAAACTTAATGGCAGTTTACGTAATTTTCATATCATATAGTTGTCGTTTATTGTGACCGTTGATTTGGATCCTGGTGTGTCACGCGCGTCGCGGTAAAACCACGCACGTGGAAATTCGAGGGTGTGACACAGTCGCCACAGCCCTAAAAGTCTTTGATGAGCACTGTACAAATGAAGGATCTAGATGGAAAGATACCATAAATTTAAACATTATTATTTTATATTAATTAAACAATTAAAACTATGGTTCTTACAAATGATATGAAGTCTTTTATTGTTCCTATAACTTTAAAAAATGAACATATATTTTATATAAAAATTCTACAAAAATATCACCATCTATAAAACGTGTAATTATAGTTTTTATTTATTGACGACTTATTATATTTTAAATAAAAAAATTACATGATAACTTTTTTAAAAATATTGTTTGAACAGAAATGGGATAACAGAAGTTAAAACAGATAAAATTAAAATAACATAACATCCACGGCAACAACATAATCCAAAATATAAACTAAAGTTATTCCTTATTAAAAAATAATCTAAAAATTACCCAAAAACTAACCTATTCCGGTACCGATATAGCGGGTCAAACCGGTATACCAGATTTTACCGGCGGTATAAAAGGGATACCGTTTCACATATTTACCGGAGTGTTTCGTACCAGATTTCCATCTGAAAACGATAATACCGGTGTTTACCATTTTTTAAAACATTGCCTTTACACATTATTCTTTTTGTATTAAGTAAAGAATTAAAACTATTGTTCTTATAAATGATTTAAATTCTTTTATTGTTCCTGTAACTAAAAAAATGAACATATATTTTATAGCAATAAAAATTCTACAAAAATATCAGCATGTATAAGATATGTAATTATATTTTTTGTTGACAACTTATTATGTTATAAATAAATAATATTTCCATGATAAACTTTTTTAAGAAATGACATGAAATATACTCACCGTAACTAATATTTTAATATATTTAAAATGAAAATTTACATATAAGTCACTTAAGTTATTATAACAATCTGTTTAAATTAATAGTATGAATATGATCATTATTTTCAATGTCGTAACAGTAACTTTCGAATAGAAACCTATTATAAGTTCAAGGTATACAATATTTGATGACTTGTCAATGGATGTTGCCAAACAACTGTGATCAATTACAATTTTCAAGTAAAGGGTGATGAAACCAAAGTTTTAAAACAGACTTTGTAAAACTTAACTTGTAATCAATATCTAACAAAATAACTATAAATTTAAATTAGATCAGTCTTTTTCAAAATTCATAATTACAAACAGTCGCCACAGCCTTAAAAGTCTTTGATGAGCACTGTACAAATGAAGAATCTAGATGGAAAGATACCATAAATTTAAACATTATTATTTTATATTAATTAAACAATTAAAACTATTGTTCTTACAAATGATTTGATGTCTTTTATTGTTCATATAACTTTAAAAAATGAACATATATTTTAAAACAATAAAAATTCTACAAAAAAATCACCATCTATAAAACGTGTAATTATAATTTTTATTTTTTGACGACTTGTTATATTATAAATTAAAAATATTTCAACGATAACTTTTTTAAAAATATTGTTTGAACAGATATTGGATAACAGATGTTAAAACAGATGAAATTAAAATAACATAACATCCACGGCAACAACAGATGTTAGACAACAGCTGTTAACTAAAATATATTCATCCCAAGTTGTTAAAGCAGTGTGTACAAAATTAACATACATATCTTTGAACTTCAAAGACATTAACAAAAACTTACAACTGAAAAATCTTAACACTCATCTGAATACGTTAATAATAAGTTCTTAACTTTCAAATCTAGCTGCCTTTTTCTTCAATCTTTTGCTTCTAGAAGTTTGATCACCAACATTTACATTACCATAATCATCAGCACTTCTTTTTCCATTCGGACTTGTGGCAGTATCCACAACGGCATCATCACATACAACATCCTTCGGACAAAAGACGAAACACCAAATAAAACGTTACATAACAATACAAGCTGTAGAAACAACTTACACATACTTACACAAAGGTATAAATACCTTAGAAGTAGCTTGAAACCCAAGTTGCGAAGATTCTGAAAGGTTAACAGACACTTTTCGACAAACTTCATGAATGACCTAAAAAGTGCTCATATACAAATAAACATAACAGATTTGAACGTCTACTGAAAATAAATGCTTATTACAAAATAATTAGAATAAATACCTCGCCAAAATGATCCTGTACATTCTCATATCCGTCAAACAACTCTTTAATTATAACAGGATCATCACAAATCTTAACAACAGTGTACACATGGTATTCATTTGTAAGATTGTAATCAGATACATCAATCTTGAAAGCCAGTTTGTTTTCAACAACACGAAACAACTGAAGCGACAAACTTTTTGTGTTGCTTTGCTTCAACTGCCTTTGCCTAATATCCCATGCAGCAGCTCCAATGATCATTATAACATCTTTATCAAACATCACAAATGATACACTACCGGATTCATCACAATGGTTTTCTTCATTATCTGCAACTTGAACCTAAAACAAATAAAACATACTTTATCTAAAAAACATGAATGAAATGAAATTAAAAATCTAGAAACAAAAAAAGTGTATACATCTAATGATTTACATACTTTGGGGTAATGGAAGTACATTCCCACTCGCATTTTAGACAAACCAACGCAGTACCAGGCAATTTGAGAATTGCTTCGCACACTTCTTCAGCATTTTGTAAATACTCTGATTTACTTAAAACCTTCTTGTTACACTTGCGGCATGCAACATAAAACCAACCATAGCTTTCTTCAACACTTTTTATGGTAGCAACCACAACAAAAGACATCGGCTGCGAACACAATGTGTATTCAACATAATAGAAACATATAGTAAAGTGAAGACATATAAAAGTTACGTATAAAATATTGAAACCACTTGAATTTCTGAAACAATGAGTTCATCAACACGCTTCTTCTGTGTTCCAACTATGAATTCCTGACGCATTGAATAAATTACAGCCTGGGAAGAAAGAATGGTTTGAGAAATACAACTAGACTCTTCTTCTTGTTTCTACATCAAACTACAAAATGGATAAGCTCTCTTCCACTTTCTTATGACTCGAGCCTTCATGTGCCACATGTCTTTGGCTGGATTCAGATCACAATGGTTTTCTTCATTGTCCATTGACGTCAACATTGTTTTAAATTTTAAGAGGGAAATTTGAAAATCTTTGTTTAAAAAATTCAATGCTGATATTAGAAATGGCTGGATTGGTTATGTGCTTATATATATAAGCAGCTAATGAGGCACGTTTCCCTACGTGGATTTAAAATTTCCCTCTTAAAATTCAAACTTAGGGCCTAAACAGTTGAAAACATATGTGCATAACGTCTGCTGTTGGTTGGCAGACCCAATGATTCAGAACCGCGGTTGAGAACAACAGCGGTGCTTTCACGTGGCCCATGTCTTTTTTGAATATTTTAAGGCGATTAATGACGCCAATTTTTGCATCATACAGACATTGGTGGTCAGTCTCTCCGGTTGACACATCAGCTTTCTGACGTCACTCATGCTTCTCCTATTATGGAAAGTATAGATAGATTATTATCGATTTCGTTTTTTAAATGAGATTGATTGTGAAATGGGTTATACGAAACAAATTTAAGTGTTATGATCCATCTTAATATCTATTTCTAAATGGTAAATTTTGAAAAAAAAATATTGGACAATATTGCAATGTATTTTTAGCTAAAGGAATTGTGAAACAAATTAACCATTTTATGAATTATGAATTACTAGCGGAGTAGCGGGAATGTCCGCGCGTTGCAACGGGTTTCCTTACTTATATTAGATTTAATTATAATGCCAATTATGAACCATAGCCATTCTTAGTTTCTAATATCAATTGTGTGTTAAAGTGGGTGGCATTAGAGGTTGGGTTGACCTGTTGAGTCGTTCAATGAAAAGGAGAATTGTAGAGACGTACGTTTAATCCGTGTGACATGTTTCCCTTTTAACTAAACACCTATAACAAATCAACTTTTTTTTGGATATCTTCCTCATCTAACAACATGTGTAAGTAATCCTTTTACACATAATTTGCAACCAACGAATCATAAGAATAATGAACGAGCCACAACAATTTTGGTAACACACATATTTAGTTGACTTATCCAAGATGGTTCAGAACATAAGGGTTTTAAGTATGTATTTTGTTTGAAATTTTGTATATAGCGCACTTTCTTACATATAAGTATAGCTAACACATACATCATCGTTACATACTAAAATTCTTCATAAATCAACACACAACGTTAGAGCTGCAAACGAACCGAACGAACACAAACAAGGTCTTGTTCGTGTTTGTATGTTAAAAAAAATTATGTGTTCATGAACAGTTCATGAACACTTACCGAATGAGATTTTCTGTTCCTGTTCGTTTGTTAAGAAAACACTCATGTTCGTGTTCGTTTGTTAATGTTGTTCATGAAAGTACACGAATACAAATGGGCATTAATGAACACAAACAAGTGATCCTGAACACAAATGAACACACAAAAGTGTTCATGAACGAAAACAAACACAAAGAGACATATATTAACTTTTGAATAACATTAAATTCACATACATTAAGAGAAATAAAAATAAAAGAATATAATAAAGTATGAAAATTAAAAATCTTAATAAACTATCGAACACAAACGAACATAAACGAACACGTTACCGAATGTTCACTAACATAAACGAACGAACGCGACCTCTGTTCATGTTCGTTCGTTTAACTAAATGAACGGAATTTTTTGTTCGTGTTTGTTCATTTATTAAACAAACAAACACAAACGAACTTCCCGCCGAACGGTTCATGAACTGTTCGATGAAAGTTCAGTTCGTTTGCAGCCCTACATAACGTTGAAGTGGGTAGAAATAAAGCTTGGGAGTTACTTCCTTGTAATATTTCTCCTACTGGTGGTTGGAAGGCTCTGGTTACATGTCTTAGTAAACTAATGGTGGGCTCGAAAAAGATCATGTATCAATTCAAAGGGAGGGTAGCAGATGGAAGACAGATCAGATTTTGGTTAGATGTTTGGCATGGGGAGATTCCTTTTAAAGAAGCTTATCCAAACCTGTTCCGTCTTGTGGTGGATAAGAACGATGTAATCAGGAGTGTTTGGAATTTAGGATCAAATAGCTTTTTAAGCAGGTGGAAGAGACAGGTTATGGTTGATGCAGAGCTGCGAGAATTTAACAGTTTAGCTGCTAGTCTGTAGAGCCTATCTTTTACAGATTCGACTGATTGTTGGGAACAAGTCGGCCGAAGGAGTTTATTCAATTGCTGAATTCAGAAAGCTGCTAATACAAGACATAACTCAGACCAGATCGACGAGTATGCTCTGGATCAAATGGGTCCCTTTAAAGATTAAAGTGTTTATTTGGAGATTTGAAATGGATCGTATTCCGACTCGTATGGCTCTTCGTAGAAGACAAGTTTATATCACAGATTCCTCCTGTACTCTTTGTGAGGTGGACGACGAAACCTCTTTACATGTGTATATGGGATGCGGGTGGTCCTTCGGATTTTGGTCGGCTATTGGATCATGGTGCAAACTAGCCCCTTTTTTTATTGTTTGAAGTTTCCGACTTGTTTAAGATTGCAGATGGGTTTAGGAATAAGGAAGCTAGACACATTATTCAAGGTATTTTCTATGTGTGGATGTGGGCGATTTGGATGGCTCGGAATGATAAGATTTTCAACGGAAAGGAAGCTGAAGTAATAGAGGTCGTTGCGTCTGTCAAGTCGTTATCGTTTCTTTGGTTAAAGTCTAGATCCAGGTTTAAGAGTTTGGTCTGGAAAGATTGGGCGGTTTATCCGATATATATGTTGTAATTTGTTTGTGCTCCGGTCCTTGCTTTGAGGACCGGTTGCGTGTTTTTAATGAAGTTTACCTTTCAAGTATATACATATATATACATATATATATATATATATTAATATAAGATAACTTAACTTAGTAAGTGTTTAGTTAAAAAAATTTATAAATATATACTTTGTTCCAATCTAATAGTAGTGCAATAAACACAAAGAGGGGTAGGAACATGGAATAAAAATATGGAGATTACCCTTGTGTACATCCAATTTGCTTAATAGTTATGTTTTTTAGTAATGATATATCGATATACTACTTGGTAATAGTTATTTGAAGTGTTTAAACTTCGAATAGCTCAAACATTATTGAGGTGGAAACATAGTGTGTGTAGATTTATTTGTTTACCCATTGAACTTTTGTATGGTATTCAACATCTAGAGGTCCATATAGATGTTTAAAATATTCTTCCGTATCCAAACAATCAAAATCAGCCTCATCCAAATTTATAATACTCTAAAAACCAAAGCAAATGTGCAATGGTGAGTTGTAACTTTTGCTTCAAGGGTTGTACATGCTTTGGTGAGTTGTACTCTATGCTTTACCTGTTGTATTGATGGTATTGACAAACAATTGGATGGTTTTGTAATACCCACAAACCAAACCTTACACTCTACCATCTTTCTCTCTACAATCTCTCTCTCTCTCTCTCTCTCTCTCTCTCTTCTCTCTCTCTCTCTCTCTCTCTCTCTCTCTCTCTCTCTCTCTCTCTCTCTCTCTCTCTCTCTCTCTCTCTCTCTCTCTCTCTCTCTCTCTCTCTCTCTCTCTCTCTCTCTCTCTCTCTCTCTCTCTCTTAAAACAACCCAAAGCATGAGTTCACCACTCAAATAATATCAATAAATAAATGGTTTTTTAATGCCATCAACCAACCCAGCTATATAACCTTGAAACAACCATTCGACACACCATTTCTCACACTTTTATCAGGTTCTAGAGAGAGATAGAGTAAATCGGTTAGAGAGAGAACAAAGAGAGAGAAACAACAGCGTAGAGAGAGAAAGCGACGAACGTGTAGAGAAACAACAGTTGTTGGAGGCAATCGCGGTAGTGTTGGTGGTTGTTCAGGTCATGGAGCTGTTTTTAGGGCTGGTGGAAGAGTAGGTGGCGGCGGCGGGGGTGGAGGTCGTTCCGGTCATGAAGGTGGTGGTGGTAGGTATGGGTATTTTAATTTTTTTTTGTAGTTGTTTGATAGGTCAATATATTGTGTATACAGTATGTTCCTTTACCAAATTTTCTTTTGAACGACTAACTAATTTACTATTAATCACCTCAAAATAGTTATCCAATACCTGCACTCTATAAGATTTGAACACTTCACCTAGACGAGTAACACCTTATCATCACACCATATCCCTTGATGTTTGACGGTTTAATTCACCATATAGAACAAATGTTTGATAGCACAATTTGAGTACTAAAACTGTTTGATTAATGGAATTACACATAATTAAATATATCTTTGGTTCTAGATTAACTATTAAAGATGGTTCAATAAGGACAATGTCGTTGCTGTATTTAGTGATTGCTATACGCAAATAAGTGATATTGGAACAAAACCTTAATTAAAAAACGCAATATTTGTTTAAGGATCCGAAAATGAGAAAGCATGGCATTTACTTTACAAATTCGATTGATGCTGCAGCTCGGAGATATGCCATTGAAGTGCTTCAGGTTAATCTTTATTTATTGATTTAGTTTTTTCTTAGGTATTGAGGATTATTGACCAATTAAAAAAATATTTGATTTAATTTTTGGCTTTATTTAGGAAAAATATGAAACGACAACGGCGTTTGTTGCTGAAATGGAGAACATAGTGGTTATGGCAGAATCAATGTTGGCCTTCTCCAAGGTATTTTTTTCTTGAATGAAATAGATTGACTATTGTTCAATATCAGGCAATAACGAGACAATGTTTGGAAGCTTTGGATTACTTGCATGAATTGGGAATAATACATTGTGATCTAAAGCCTGAAAATATTCTTATCAAAAGCTATAGCCGATGTGAGATCAAGGTTATTGATCTTGGAAGCAGTTGCTTTAAAAACGACACATTGTCATTATATGTGCAATCTAGATCTTATCACGCTTCTGAAGTCATACTCGGCCTTCCATATGACCAGAAAGTTGACCTTTGGTCACTTGGTTACATCTTAGCTAAACTCTTATCTGGTGATGTATGTCTACATCATAAAGCTCTGATCTTTCATCATTATTTTTTATTAGTTACGACAATGTCATAAAATAACAATATACTTTTGCGGTTGTTTTATTTGAATTCACACAGGTTTTATTTTCGAATGACGAAATTGTGTTCTTGCTTGCGCGAGTGATTGGAATGATCGGGCCAATTGATTTTGATATGCTACAAAGGGGTCAAGAAACAAGCAAATATTTCACAGACGAGTTTGATCTTTATCACATAAACGAGGTTTGTTTCTTTCTTTCTAAATCATAATAAAAAGATAGCTGACTTCTAAACTTTTTAAATACATGTATGTCTGGTTTAAAACTTTAACGCGCCCAGGAAACAAATGAACTGGAATACATAACCCCACAAGAAACATCATTGGAAGAACACCTACAAGTTTCGAATACATTAGGTGGCAAAACAGGTGGCTCGGGTTGGGTCAGTCTGACTCGCAAATACTTTTTCTGTATATTCTTTTGCTTGGTGTTAAAAAATTGTTTCATATCATGTAGAGCAACAAAGCAAGATTCCTTAGCAACAAGAACATGTCAAGAACTTTCACCAGAAATTCCTGCAAGAAAGATTTGTCTGTTATCTAGAACATTTGGACTCGGGTGGCGCAACAAGAACAAGGTCAATTCTCAACTTATCTTGCCACTTGAATCTTTCTGGATTGCAACCCGTTAACCAATCTAGCGATTTTTTTATTTTAATGATAATTACAGGCAGATGTAAAGGCTACAAGTGAGGAACAAAGCCCAAAACCAGTGGAAAAACTTTAGACGAGACAAACAGAAGAGCAGATTGATAAATGTTGACTTTTGTGGTCAAACCATTAAGTTCTTAGTTAAATTTATTTCAGATTACATGACAAACTCGACACCTATATGTGCTTAACTCATGGTAAAGTTTAACAAGATAGCAATCTTAGGGCTTTTATTAATCCTCAAGTTGAATGTGTGTCCACAAAACTCTAACGCACCTCTATGCTGGTCTTAGCAGGGTGGTTGGCGGATGAGCAGATTATCAAATTGAAACGACTAACCCTTATTCACAGCAGGTTGCAGGCGATGATGGCATTGAGACGTCTCTAGAACAGTCAACATCTTTATCAAGCATTGGAGATTCAAAAACCGTATGATCTTTTAGTATTGATCCTATATTTATCGCCTCTATTTTTATACCAATTTTTTGATCTCAACCGCAATGATGCGTTCATCAATTTCTAGGTTTTTGTTACTGTTTTAGTGTTGTTTTATTATAATTGTTGTATAATGATGCTTTTATTAATGTTTACAGGGTTGGAAACTGGACAACATACATGAATGTTAGAGCGAGAGGTAATGCAGTAGATAGAGCTGTGTTTTTTTTTTTGTTGTTGAATGTGTGATTGGATGTAGTGTGTTGCTGGTTGTATGATTGAATACTAAGTTATTCATTTAGGGGAATGGTGGTTATGGGATATAGGGATTAGTAGGAAGTGCTAGATAATTGAAGAATGGAAAATTGTATATGCATATTGATGTTGAGCAATGATGATAGACACTTGATTATACTAGAGCAATTTTTTACCCTTCAACATGTTTCCTGTATTAATAACTTTTGTTTCTAAACGGTTTTTCTGTAAATAATCAAACACAAATGTACACGTTATCAGACCTAGAACAATTCCATTTAGCGCGCTTTGCAATGCGCGCGTATATAAAACAAGATTATCAGATTGACCCCCGCCGCAACGCGCGGGGGGCGACATCTAGTTTTTACTAAAAAGAATAATGTGATGCATCAAAGTTACAATTTTTTTTGAATGGCCAACAAATCAATTCTGAGCACTCTCGGGCAGCCTTTTGGCGAATCAGGTAGTCGAGAGTACCCGGGCCACCAATTGCTACCAATTCCCGGGAAAACCCGACCACTCACCCGCCCGAAGGCACGACGGTGAAATAATCGGTAAAACCGGTCGGGATTGTCACACCCTCAAATTCCACGTGCGGGGTTTTACCGCGAGGCGCGTGACACACCAAGATCTCAGTCAACGTTCACAATAAACATACAACAAACATGCATTCATAAATATATTTAAAACCAAAATATCATGCTTTGAGCCGTAAACCAGCAGCGGAAGCATTTCTTGTTTACAACCAAAAGACATATCATTGTTTACAAAACATTGTTTAATATGCTTCAAAATATTAGACACTGTGCATGACTCCGTGCGCCTAGTCCATTGACCGCTACCTTAGCGACCTGAGAAAACATGCCAAAAATGTCAACATATAATGCTGGTGAGTTCACAGGTTTTCTTTTATAAAGTGTTGTTATAAGTTCGGTAAAATCATTTCCGTTACTACTATGTTATGAGAACGTTAGCTAGACGTTAAGTGTTGCTACTACTGCGGTTGGGAATCCATTACTAAACCGGCATAAGTGTTGAAGCCAGCCCAGACGGACGGGATTACCGATGCCTCGGTAACCCCCAAAGTGTTAAAGACAATATGCACCCGCCCAGCTCCCAGCCGTCGGGTGGGGTTTGGAAGGCCCAATAGATCTATCCACATTTCCCCCGTTGTGCATCCCCGCACATTCATGGTTTCCCCCTGGGACTTTCCGTAAAAGCCGCATAGTACGTGAAATAACCATAGTATAACATGATCTATGATGAGTAATCAAAATAAGTAGCATGTTTCTCCCCCGAAAGCAAAACGGTAAAAGTGGGGCTGTGACACTCACCTCGGTTTGCGTTACTTGAAAACAGTTAAGTAATTATGCTATGATAGCCCCAAATAGCGGCGACCTATCATAAGATGTGTATAAGTATTCGGACTAATAACCTGTGGGTTAACTATTCCCCGAATGTCCAGACCGTGACCATAAACGTTTGAAAACATCTTTGACTATTAAACCGACCGTACCAGACAAGACCCGACATCCCATTGGTGACCCGACATCCCACGTGTTAGGTAAATACAAGACATCATGCATCACATGCAATTAAACATTCAATACGCGCAATAGTTCACCTAGTCTAGCATAATGTCCAATTAACGCATAAACAGGTCCGAACACGTGTTACCAAGTCATTAGACATGTCCTGGGGTTCCTAACATGTTCCTAGGTGTCAATCCGTGTTTCGGGATGTTAAAATATACATACAGCAGCATTACACGCGATTAGGAATCAAACTAACATTTAGGATTGTAATCACTAGTAAAAGTGGCATTTAGGATTGTACTCGCCAGTACTAGAGGCGAATAGGGTTGTATTTGCTTGAACATGAGGCGATTAGGAGCCTATTCGCATGAAGCTTCATGCGAGTAGGTTCCTACTCGCCTCTGCACATCTGTAGTGCGTTTTCGCGCGTCAAACTCTCCAAATCAGATCCGAAACATGTAAGCACACCCAATATCACAACTAAACTATTAGCCAACCCTTTCCAAGCAAAAACTCCCAATTTATCTGTGTTCTAACGGGCTCGGTGCGATTATTTCCAAAAATGACAAAATACTAGGTTTCATTAACTATGAAATCTTTCCTTAAGTAGTAAAGATCAGATTACACCTCCTACAACTTGCAATTCATCATCTCTATGTTATATCATCATCCTAGCATGATTTCTAACCATAAACAAGCAATGAATCATATCATAACATCCTATTCTTCAAGAATTACCCAAATGGGTCAAAATGCATACTTGCACCTAAACACCATAACAAGAGCTCAAACTCATAGATAAGCATCCTAACAACAACTACACATTAGAAGTACAACAAATTCATGGAAACATTCATGTTATAATCACCAACAATCATCATATGCACAAATACTTCACATATAGCAAGTATTATGGTGTAGACTTGTTTTAGAACTTCTTTCCAAGGTTTTTAAAGACTCATTATTATCAAAATAAGGTCTGGACTTTTGGGGAACCAAGACAATAATATTACAAAGGTGTAGGATGAAGAACACACCTTGGATTTTATCAAAGAAAGGTGTATAAGCTTGGTGATGGTGTGTTTTAAGGCAAAACAAGTTCCAGAGGTATTTCAAGGTGTGTGGGAGGCTTAGGATCAGTTAGGGTTGCACAAATGGTGTTTGGGGAGTCAAGGGTTCTATTTATAGGTGTTTTGACTCGTGCTCAGCAGTATAGGCGAGTAGCAGCTCATTTCAGGCGATTAGGGATCCTACTCGCCTCTATTCATGCGAGTAGGGCTCCTACTCGCCCCCAACTCCCTCTACTCGCTTAAAGAAGGGGCGATTAGGGGCTCCCCAGGCTCCTAATCGCCTATAGGGTGCTGGAACGGGTTTTTGGCGCGTTAAACACTATTTTAACACATATAAACACGTATTCACATACCGATAAGTCACATAATGATTTCAAACATAAAATGCATGATAACTAACACGTTTACATCCGTTCACCAATTCCCGGTACTCGAGACTTGTGTGTGCGTTAAACCCAGCGATTCCACGAATCACCAATCCTTGTACACATGGTTATGGACCGACTCCCGATGATCCCGCGGATCATCGTAACGACTCCCGATGATTCCCAGAATCATCGTACCGACTCGACTGACCCCGTTAAGTACGTAATATGCATGACTCGCTAAGGTAGACTTAATAGTTTAGTCAACGTTACTAACCTGAGTTTGCCGGGTGTCACAGGGATCAGGACTCGAACCCAAGCCAATGGCCGGGTCATCCCTCATTTCCCCTCCACCAATGTCCTCCAAATGTAGCTAGTGGGAATTTAACCCAAGCCTCCCATATGAAACTTTAGACCCTCAACCAACTGGGCTAGAAGTGTTGTACTCAAAGTTACAATTTCAAATACGATTATGTTCATAAGCACTCATTAAATTTGTATGTATAGACAAATAGGAACCGTACAAAATGCAATTATGGGTCTCAAACTTTCTTAACTTAATATTTTTCTTATTGCAATTAAAACTAACACTCAGGACTCGAACCCAAGCCAATGGTCGGGTCATCCCTCATTTTCCCTCCACCAATGTCCTCCAAATGTAGCTAGTGGGAATTGAACCCAAGCCTCCCATAGAAAACTTTAGACCCTCAACCAACTGGGCTACAAGTGTTGTACTCAAAGTTACAATTTCAAATACAGTTATGTTCATAAGCACTCAATAAATTTGTATGTATAGACAAATAGGAACCGTACAAAATGCAATTATGGGTCTCAAACTTTCTTAACTTAATATTTTTCTTATTGCAATTAAAACTAACACAAATCTTTAGGTTCAAAGTATAAAACACACTTTTTTGCTTAAGTAAGGTAACAATAATAATCAAAATCATAAAATAACACTTAAAACAGGCTCCCTACTAAATTGGCTCAGCAACTTCTTACGCAAACGGCAAACGTAATGCTCTTAGATGGATGACTTGGACTCTATCTAATTTAGAGTTAGTTTTTTTACTTGCGACATGGCCTTCATCCAATTTAGAGTTCGTGTTTTCCATTACTAAGTTGAGAGTAATGTGGCCTTCCTTTGTCTGTTTTGAATTAAACAGATAAAAGGTTCACATTCAATTCCAAACTTAAGAAACCGTAATATTTAGTAAGCACCATACTTATAAAACTTATCAAATCATGGATCCAATAAAACAAATACTTCAAAGTATGGTCACGTAAACTGATTTATCAGCTGCAAACATGTGGTTCTACAAGAGCCTATGCTTTTATATGACTCTAAGAAACAAATCAATGCAAATAATCTGTCTTAAAATGCAAAAAAAAAAAAAAATAAAAAAAAAAAAATAAATAAAGCTTCAATCAAGATTCTTATCAAACAAATCAGCCTAAATTCATTTACAAGATTCTTATCAAACAACAATTTGAGCCTAAATATGTTTCTTATTCACAAGATTCTTATCAAACAAATCAGCCTTGATGTGTTAAATATCCAAACCTTGGTTTCAGAAAGCATGCAGCGCACTAATGAGCTTTAATCCGAAAAGTGTATCATGTGTGATTCATGAAGGGCGTGGATCACGTTTATGAGATGTTTGTTACTAAAAAATATACTTATAGCTAATATTTGAACTTGTTAGCTTTTAAATACACTAAAATACAAGATATTTTCTTCCTCTTGGCTCATAATTGTTTAATCTAAGGCGTATTTTGTTTAAATACTCAAACCCATTGCATAATCAATTGTGGTATCGTTCAATCAGATTTGAAAAACCATTGCAATAGAGCGTCTAATTTGTTAAAATACGGGTTATCTGCATAAGGCATTGAATCAGAATGCATCATGTGATGCAACTGCTCACCATGATCCTAACACAAAATTCTTGTATATTTCTTTACAAATTTACAAGATGATTCTATATCATCTACATGTTACCCACTTCTTCGTGATATATAATACATTATAAGGAGATTGAGGAAGAAGAAATTATACAGAATCATTTTCATAATATAAATACATAATCATTATACAGAAGAAATTATGCGTTAAATCTCGGGAAGAATGAACCCGATCAAACTGTCTTCATCCTCCCGTAACCATCCTTCAACCAACCACTGTCTCCACGACCACTATCATCTACCATCACTGCTTCCCACCACAGTCACCGAACAAAATTAGCCGAAGCGTTTCAATCCACTCAAACCCCTCAGTTTCCGTCACCAACCCCCACCATCTCCATCTTCAGCCACCAAACCCCACCATCTCCATCTTCAGCCACCGAACCCCACCATCATCCAACCACTATTATGATGTTTTGATAGTGTATGAGAGAGAGAGAGAGAGAGAGGTATGCAGAGAGAAAAAAAATGTATGTGTTCCTAGAGAGAGAAAAAGATAAGATATTGATCTGTGTTCATAAAACAGTGCCGTGCCTTTATTCATTTTGAAATGGAACGTTTGCCTTTATTCATTTGGCTTAACAAACCTTTGAAATCCGCATCGCGGTATTCCCGTTCACCGCGTCTTAAAGTGGAGTAAAAATAACATTACAAGTGTGAACACTAAATTTCGGCTAACTTTGGATCATTGGTCGCGTTTATATATTGGCCGCGTCTTAACTAAATTTGACCACGTTTTTCGGTCCGTTTTGTAGTAGTGTATTAAACACGATTATTTTAATATTCAGTTACAAAATTACCTTCTAAATATTAATATTTGTTGAACTGTGTGTCTACACGGGCTTTAACCTAGTCATCTATGAAATAAGAAACCAAATGACACACTTTTTTGCGTCGCGACAATGGGGTTACTATTTAACCTAGTCATCTATGAAATAAGAAACAAAATTAATTATCATTACAATACGTAACTATTACAAAAATTGGAACGAGCATTCACTGACGCCTCCTCTGACTGCGTCGCGGCAATGGGGTTACTATTGACCCTTTTTTTGCTTACCTGGCAGGGCGCTAACCTACACAGATTAGCGTAACTTTATACAAGAAAGAAATATATAACATTGGCTAACAGAAAATAAAAGATAATTAATTTTGTTAACAACAAAAATAGTACAACTTTGATATAAGAAAGAAACATATAACAGCAAATTAAAAAAATATATAATAAATTTTGTCTAACAACAAAATTAGTTATCATTCTTCTCAAAGTCATGACGACTGTAGGTTCAAATGCACACACATGAGCGCAACGTATTTATATTACAAACACAAACAATATAAAAACGATCTATTTTTTCTTTAACATCCGAAACTCTAAAATGACAACAGTTATAACAAATATTCCAAGAACAAATCCATAGCCACCATTCCATGAGCTTCCGGCCTTAGCAAGATGGATTCCATAGAAAATATTCACAACCGCAAACAATACCATAAGTCTTCCTACATTATGATGATACCAGTTCCAGCATTTTCTTGAATTTGCATCTATAGAAGGACGAGCCAAGAAAGCTAAAACCTGTCACAAAACATATATGATATCCAATGTTTATTATATAAAACCAATTTTTCTTTCCATTATATATTTTCCTTATGTTATTCCGAAGTATAGGAACTATAAACTCGAACATGAACACTATATGATGTATCCACACTCTGAGACAAAATAAATAAACAATCAGAAAGATAGTGTAGTACGTACCTGAAGAAAACCAAAAACAAGAATGGTTACTCCAAGTCCTTTGTGCCTTCCAACACTAGCACTAATCCGATCATTTAACACGACTCCGGCAATCACGCCTGCTAACCCGAGAATAAACCCTAATGACTGAATCCCCGTATGCACATAAAACCACAATGAACCCAAATGCTTCAAATAACGGGCAACAATTGCGCCAATAGGGATTAATATGCCCCATCCTATCATGTTCAATTGCGACCCTGACTGTTTCGACCCGGCCGGGCCCGCTAGCGACCTGGACCGTTTTGATCCAACCGGACCCGGTAACGATCCAGACCGTTTCAACTTGACCCGTCCCGTAGTGACCCGGACCGTTTCAATCTGACCCGTCCCGTAGCGACTCGGACTGTTTCGACCCGGTCGGGCCCGCTAGCGACCCGGACTGTTTCGACCCGACCGGGCCTGATAACGACCCTCACCGTTTCAACCCGACCTCTCCCTTAGCGACCCGGACCGTTTTGACCCGGCCGGTCCCGGTAGCGACCCGGACCGCTTCGACCCGACCGGGCCTGGTAACGACCTAGACCCTTTCAACGTGACCCGTCCCGTAGCGACCCATACTGTTTTAACCCGACCGTGCCCGTTAGCGACCCGAACCGTTTCGGTCTGACCGATCCCATTAGTAACACGGACCGTTTTGACCCGACCGAGCCCGTCAACGACCATACCATTTTGATCCGAACGGTCCGGTCAACAACTCAGACCCGTTTGCACTCGATCAAACCCCCTAACGACTCGAACCGTTTCGATGAGATCGGTCTTGTTAACGACCCGTGTTGTTTCGACATTGACGTCCGTTAACGACCCGAACGGTTTCGAACCGACTGGGGTGATCAACAAATGCAAAAGATATAATTTTTTGTTTTTAATGACATTGATTTCTATAAGGCATCAAAGCTTTTGGTGTTGGGTGAGTTTTAATTCAGATTTGTATATGGTTATCTAAAAATACCCATTCTAACCCATTTGTTTTTTTTTTTGACATACCTATCCTGACCCACTTACTTATTTCCTACAATTAAAATTACCCATCCTAAACCCCTTGAAAATTATACTAAACCCATTTTAACCCAAAAGGTCAAATTTTAAACCCAAAACAACCTAAACTTAAATAGATGGGTTGAAATTGTCAGGTCTAGTGATAAACAATAAACAACGGAATAAAATATTAGAAATAAACATAAAATGCTGTATTTTTTATGAGATAGCATAAAAAGTAAAAACTATTGTATTTGTCATGATAAAAACTTACCCGATGCATAATTAAATCTAATGGTGATTTCGCTTCTATGTTGAGTGAATTGAAAACTAGGGGCGCTTGGAGCTGGATTGTTGTTGTCCCCTACAGCGTACACAAGTCGTTGGCTTGGTTGGTCTGTGACCAGCTAAAATGCCATGTATATCCGAGACGAATCCGAAAAAATTGAAGTTGTGTTTCCTAGAATCTTTAGGTCCCCTTGATCCACCAACACTTGGCTCGGGGTTTGACCACCGAGGAAATACCTCTTCATCATGCTTTGTGAACCACCACTAGCCACCCACCCCACCACCGCACTGGACCCAACCATACCTCCATTTGGTGAAAATCCCATTCCGATATAGGAGTTCGTGTTTGGTGCGGATAAGACAAAGTTCCATAAACTTGGACCTGCTCGGGAGTACTAGAAACGGCGATTATTTGTTGATTAGTACGCACAAACTTGTTGTTAAACAATTGAAACACTATAATGTGTATTATTATTTATCAACTATTTATAAGACCATGTATAATGGACATTATGTGGGCATGAATGAGTTTGATAACACCCTTAACACCGTCTTCCTTGGGCATTACAGGGGCATGAAGAAGGAGTGGTATTTCTAGTATAATGTTCAGAGAGAATAAAAATAAGGAAAGTAATTATTAAAAGGATATTAAAAAGAGGTTAACCATTACACATTCTTTGAAGGAGCATTATGATGATGATGATGGGACGAAAAATGTTTCTTAGATGGCATTAACCATTACCCATGGTCTAATAGTACAATCAGAATAGTTACAAAGTAAACCTAATATAATAATAACTCCTAATTTTAATAAAGATAATTATAGTAAATCTTATTTACTTAACTAATATATTCTATCTAGGCTATCTAATACTTATAGAACACATGAAGGAACTTACTCTAAGGATGAACTGTTCAGATGTCCAAACAGGATGGCAATTTAGAGAAGAAGTGTCAAAGAGGATTTGGTCTTTGAGATTTCCAAGATTTGTGTTAGAAGTACAAGTATCTTGGGCTTGGGCATGGATCAGCTGCAATGACAGAAGATTACATGCAAAAATAAACAAAAAATGAAGTTTTATGAGTAATGATCTCATCATGGGTATGTTGTTGATCATTTCTTTCAATTCTTTCTAAGATGTATGATAATTAAGATGGTGGTGGTGAAGAAGAAGAAGAAATGCAAAGTAGTGGGAGGGTGATGAATGATAGAATATGTTTGGATGCATTGTTTATTTATTTATTATTGCACATTTGATATATAAATGGGAATAAGTGCGGTTGACTTGGTTATAATTATTATTAGCCAAGAGTAAGGGTATATTTGGTAAAACTAGTTGATGGCAGGTAGGTGAAAGCTGTTAGCTAGAAGCTGAAACCTTTTTAATTATATTTTGGTGTTTGGCAGGGTAGCTGGAGCTTTTAATAAAATATATAAAATGACAAAAATGAGGATAATTAAAAGCTTGTAAGGAAGGTTTTTATTTTATTTTTAAAATAGAATGGGTATTTGTATAATTACTAATTAAAAGCTTATAGCTAGTAGAGTTTTTTTAAATGTTAGTACTATTAGCTTTTCACTATAGAGTTTTTTCTCTTAACCTAAAAGCTTCCAGCTCCTTCAACCAAACAAGGTTTTTTTATTGAGTATGAGATTTTTCTTAAAATTTGAAACTTGAAGCTTCTAAAAGCTCTTAAAAGCTCATTGCCAAATATACCTTAAGCATGTTATAATATTTTGTAACATATTCAATAGAAAATAAGGTTTGGTATACCGATCTAACTAGATGGCATCCCCCGCGCGTTGCGGCGGGGGACAATCTGACGACAGGTAACATGACTACGTATGTTGCTATCCAACGTTGTCATTGCGACGTACAGAATAAATTCGAATTTGAAGTACATACATGGAATCAAAATCGTGTACATAAATCGTCCAAAATTCCAGTTCATATATTAATACCTAATGTATTAATACCTAATGTAAATCGACGACAATAATGAACTCAGACGTAAGTAAATACATACTAACAATGATGTATAAAACCTAAACAATCGACGACTCTGAGCACAGTCTTCATCGCAAAAATAATACGTGGCTCCTTTCTTTTTGCTTTCTTCATCTTCGTAGTCGCCTGTCTATAGCACCACAAAAGTAGAACTGAAATCAAATTCGAGACTCAATCCAACATATACCAACGCTGCAAGAAATTAGGAGTGAGCATAAATGGGCCGAACTGAGTTAAAACCAAGAACCAACCCGAATTTACAGCATAACCGAACCATGGCTATAGTATAGGTTCTGTGGTCGGTCCGTGTATTTCGCCCAAGTCGGGTCTCGGGTCGGTCCTGGAAGGCCTAAAAACCGAAACAAAACATGGGCTGAAATTCATCTCAACAACATATATGCATTTTACATATTGTTATATTTATTGCAGTGTCTATGTGTATAACTTGTGTCTTGCCCAAATACTCCTCAGGAATTTTCTCTTTAGCTAACATTGCATCATAACATCCCAATGTATGCCTGTGAGATGATGAAAATTGAACTTTCAGGAATGTATTACATTCATACATACATACTATTTTTATCAACTATGAAGTTAAATAGATACATGTAATTATAGGTTACTAACAAACTAACCTCCATATCCCCCAATGACTTGCATCATATCGGTGAAGTGTAGTTGGAGCAAGTGTATGCCTGACAGAAGCGGTGAAGTGTAGTTGGAGCAAGTGTATGCCTAACAGAAGCATTAAACAGTCAGTATATATGATTGAAGAGAAACATAAATATAAACATATGAAATGAGTTAAGATGAGATCAATACCTTAAAACATGAGGAATGCATTACATGACCACACTAAAGGGCCTTAACAAATTCAAGTTGTATGATCAAGAAATTGGTGTAAATGACCATGGATCTATCAACAGAAGCTGTATCTTAATCTTCATATGTCGGGTCGGGTTATTGGTTTAGAACCGTAGGTTTAAGAACCGGTAATCGACCCGTGCTTTAGGGTTTTATTTCGGTTCCATGTATTTATGTTGGTCGGTTTTCGGGTCGAGTAGGTTCTCGGCATATGCCCACCCCTACAAGAAATGGCAAACAAACATTATACATTTAGGCATCCTAAAAGGATTGAAATTACCAAGTAAAGTCCGCACGAAAAGTTTTTTGTATCCAACGGCGCTTCATCAAAGGAATACTCAAGCCAAACTCGATAGTCGTCTCTCATCATTTGGGTAGTCCCTAAATAGTTAATGCCTAGCAACGAAATTTAATAACGCAAAAGGAATATTAGACTGAATTACAAGTTTTGTCCTTTAAGTTTATACCAAATTGCAAAGAATGTCCTTTAACTTCAAAATTGATTGGTTATGTACTTTATGTTTTAAAATCTTGCACGTTTTGTCCTTTCGACCTGACTCTGTTAATTTTCTTCGTTAAGTTTGGTCATGTGCAAGGAACATGAGGGTATTATAGTAAATTCACCCACCTTTATTTCTTCCCCAATTGACCTGCACACTAGACTCCCTCCCTCATTTTTTCTTCTATTTCTCTCTCTCTCTCTCTCTCTCTCTCCATTTCTCTCTCTGTATATCTTAGCACCACCATCCCTACCAACCCCATACACCACCGGCCACCAACACTCCAACAACCTTCACACAATCAATTGAATATCCAACGCTCACTAACCATTAGGTTTCATTTCAAAGCCCTAATTTTATCGATGATTGGGCGTTTTGTTGCAACACTAAACTAAGCCTAAATCTGTTTCGAACGCAGTGATATTGGACCCTTACTGTGTAGCAGTTTACATCATGAGGACGGTTGCAGGTGTGGGGTGAGGTGGGTTGGTTGAAGGTGACGAAGATAAAGGGTTTGGGTTAAGGCGTCGGCGATGAAGGGTTGGATTCGTGATGTTTAAGGTGACGAATGGTGATGGTGGGTTGGTTGAAGGTGACGAATGGTGAGGTGGGTTGGTTGAAGGTGGCGATTGGTGATGGTGGTCCGATGGAGGTGAAGGGGGTTATGATGGTGGTCCGATCTGTTTGGTATTGAGGCCAGGGTTTGGTTTGATTTCATGGAATGGAAGGGGTTGTGGTGGTGGTGGTCGGCGGCAGGTGGTGGTGTTGGTTGGTGAAGGTAGTGGTGGCAGGTATTAAAGGATCTGATTTGTGTCGATGTTTGATAACGAGTTAGGAATGTTTTTTTTTACCAGTTTTCACATCTGGGTAGGGAGTTTTGATGCCATGGGAGGGGAAGGTGGTGGAAGGCAAGTGGAGCGATGGTGGTGACGGTAGACGATGGTGATGGGTGGTGGTAATGGAAAGGCTTACAGTGGTTATTTAGAGGTTGTTGGGTGGGGATTTTGATGTTAGGGTTGGTGGCTGTGGTGGTGGAGGGTGATAGCAAGCGGTGGCTGTGGTGGCAAGTGGTGGTGGAGGGTGGTAACCGGTGGGGGGAGAGAGAGAGAAAGAGAGTTTCAGGATTTTTAATTTTTTTTGTTTTGTTTTTTATTTTTGATGTAAATTAATAATAAATGGCATGAAAGGACTAAAATGCCCTCATGTGCCTTGCACATGACCAAACTTAACGAAGAAAATTAACAGTGTTAGGTCGAAAAGACAAAACGTGCAAGATTTTAAAACATAAAGTACAAAACCAATCAATTTTGAAGTTAAAGGACATTCTTTGCAATTTGGTATAAACTTAAAGGACAAAACTTGTAATTCAGTCGGAATATTATCATAAAAAAATAATGCAAAAAAGCCTACCATGTCGCAGCGGGGGCGCAAAACCATGCCGAGTGACAACATCATCTTGTAAAACCTACGAAACATGAAACTAAATCCAATCAAATAAAGATTCAACATTTCATTTAATTTATTCCGGTGTATCCCAATAAAGGTTGTATTTCCAGCCCTGTACAGGATTAATTCACAACCCTATACAACTGCATTTTGCAGCCATATACGACCCTATAACAGCCCGTTTTACAGCACTGTATGATTGTATTTTCCAGCCATAAATTTCTGCGTAACAACCCCAGTTATGCAGCACAATAATGTTATATTTGCAGCACTAATCCACCTCATAACAGTTACATTTCACAACACTGTAAAGCTGATTTGTTTTACCCATCCAATCGACCTCAATTACACCACAATGTACCCAAAAGCTTAAAGAAATCTTGATATTTAGACATTTATAGAAACACTGTACAGAAATCAGAAGTGGAGGTGTGCCCTTGCAGTTGGTTCAAAACAGTTGCTAGCAGCATAATTTTCGGTGTCTATTTTTATCAATTTTGCCCAAGAGGTTTATAACACAATCTTTTGTAAAAAAAAGTACTCATTTCAGTCAAAAGTGGTCAAGTGGTCATTATTCATAAGAATTAACATGTATAAGCATAAGTTGTCAAAAGTAAACCCAGCCATCATGTTATAACCACAAACAATTTGTGCATTAGAGAACCCTAACCTGGAAATGGCAACCTGGATGATGTAGCAACATATTTATGCTTAGAGACCTGTTAATCAACCTGGGGCTATCAACATAAGGAGATGTTAAACCCCACTATCTTTGTCTCTGATTCCCTGTCTAAAAAGGAAACCGGCGTTGGTCCACAACCGCTAATGAAATCTAGTAAAGTGGTATAATTCATGACAACCGACCGCAACCATAACTCCAGAAACGTCATCAGACTAATAAGTAGACCAATCGCCGGAAATTGCTCTGATGTCTAGAGATAGAACCTTCAATTGTTCATCAATCATATTAGCAACAACAAATGGTTTTTAGGATCTAATACTCTACGTATACCAGTTAATTTAAAGATACAAATCAATCCGATACTACCAGCCGAAGCTCGGGATACCACCATCGCTTCAGTGGCGGGCACTCAGAAAGAGAGCCAAGAAGGTCGTCGTCCAAAATAGAACAACAAATAACCTAAATCGGAGACACACACTGGCAGAGAGAGATGATGGGGAAGATAAGTGGTGACTACAACGGCACCAGGAAGCATACTAACCGCATCAGCGCCGCTCCGATGCAACTTCCATGTCCACAAATGACTTCGAGAAAAGATGCACGCGCCGGAACAGGGGACGCAACACCGAAAAGGCTGAACTAAGTCTGCGTAGACAGTAAAAAAATCTCAAAAAAGCAGACTATATCGCCTAAACTTGTAGTATGGTATTGAAAAGAATACCGAGTTGTCATAAATAAAAATCATTAACAATTATTATGATCCCTACTTATTGAGAAATGATGTGTAAACAACAGTAGAACAAGAAACTTAAAAAGGAAGTTAATGAGCCATAAGGGAACAAAAACATATTTAGCATACTGCAGTTACCAGGCGCCTCAGAACACGGTCTTCATCATAGGACTCACATATCCGATTGCCATCTTCAGCGACACCGTTTCCATCACCTATAGGACAATAAAGAAAATAAGATTAGAACTGAAATTGAAATCAAAACCTTAAATAACACGCATGACGATCAGAAAGCATAGGGATGAGTATAAAAACATTGTTAACAAACACCTCCCACCACCTACCACTGTCAGCATCCTCCATCGTCTTCCCCATCCAACACCTAACAATTAACATAACCAACCAGCTCCAAAACCTACATATGAAACATATGAAACATATTAAACATGTGCAGACCAACTGGAAATGCAATACACAATATCAAGTGACTAACCGTATACTAACAGAACTATCAACCAGCCTCTCAACATTTTGACCTCCGAACAGGCGACCGACTATAAGGGAATAAAATATATTTAGCTTACAATGGCATTGCAAAGTCCTCATCCAAACAGTCAACGAAAGTTTTCCCAATACAATTAACACAAAAACGAAAAATGTTACCTACTATATCTCCCATCAGCATGACTATTTGGCCTGTCATTGGATGTCCAACTGTACATATCATATCCTGTAAGGACTATCACCCTGCCGCCCATAATCTCTTCTAGGACTGCTTGTGCGTGACTGTCTCTCACTATTATCCCTTAGAGCATACTCCACTGATACCACCTGATCCAATATTTTACTGCAGGCAAACACAAATACATGGTCATCTTTGACTCTTTAACAGCTTCCATCAAAATAATAACAAAAAAAATGCAAACCTCATGTATATGGCGCCTT
This sequence comes from Ambrosia trifida, assembly GCA_028751855.1. Classification (NCBI taxonomy): domain Eukaryota; kingdom Viridiplantae; phylum Streptophyta; class Magnoliopsida; order Asterales; family Asteraceae; genus Ambrosia; species Ambrosia trifida. The sequence goes on along the minus strand of CM054129.1, from coordinate 63,334,185 downwards.
ATACGAATGTGGAGAACATTTCCTTAAGGCACAAAGTGCTTCTCAATACCACGGAATAGGGTAAAAGTTTATTATGAACAATGTTTCAGTTTGTCTTTGGTTCGCCACTGACTTTGATCCGTCATGGCGTCAAACACGCTCACTCTGCCACAACCCACATGTCAATTTCAGATCAGACAACACAACCGTCTTCCTCACCCAACACCACCGTTCATCACCCCCAACCCCACCATTCATCATTCCCCCAACCAAAAACCTCAACCCCAACAAAACCTAACCCCATCAAAAAAAGTCAAATGAACAGTTTGTTGTATGATTGATGAGATGATGATTGAAACATTGCGGTGGTGTTATAATTTTGGATTTAGATCTAGATTGATATGTGGAGAGAGAGGAAAAGAAAGAGAGATGAGATGATATGTGTACAGAGAGAGAAAGTGAGGGGAGAAGAAAGATGAAGATGTTGAAAGGTTTAAAGCATACGTGTACAGAGGTGATACAGTAGCAAGAGGTGTGGACGCGTGTATTGTACAATCTTTTCTGCATAGGGTACAACTAACACAAAGCATGAAACACGCCTTATGCACAGGTTACAACACCCTAAGACTGCCCGGAGTGGGGGGTGGGAAAGGGGCGGGAAGGGGGGAACACCACCGCCACCCTGGCGTGGAGAGGGCAGGAAGGAGGAGGGCGGGAGCAGAATCCTTGGCGTGGGGCTTGTGGTGATGGTGATGTGGCACCATTTGATTGGTCAGTTTTTTTTAACTTGTGTTTGAAGCGTTTTTAGGAAGATTTACACAACAGGGGTGAACCTGGCCTCCTTCGACCGATCGAAGGTGCGAAGGAGGAAATCCAGGGTCGAACCTGGGTTTTTGTTGGGCGAATGTGGTTTAACGGGCGAAGGAGGCATCAAACGGTCGAACGAAATGTAAAACGGGCGAAGGAGACTGAAAACGGGCGAAGGAGACTGAAAACTGACTGGTTCGACCGTTCTGATGCAGAAATGAGATTTTTGATACAAACTAAGTGTTTTATGCTTGAACCTTGTGTGTAATCTATGTGTACTTGATTAGTTAGGGTAATGGGTCACCAACGGGATGTCGGGTCGGTCTAGTGTGTCGGTTAAACATTCAAACACGTTTTAAAACATACTTGGTTACGATCTGGACAATCGGGGACTAGATAACCTTATAGTTATTAGTCGGAACACTTATGTGAACATTTTGATAGATCTCCGGTAGAGGGATTATCAAGGGCTAAACATCTTTACTTGTAATCGAAGAACGCTATTTAAGGTGAGTTCATGGCCCCACTTTTACTGCTTTAACTTTTGGGGGAGAAAACATGCGCTAAACTATTTTGTTAACATATGTCATACTATGGTTTTTAACTTTATATTGCTATACGATCTTTGGAAGTCCCGGGGGAAACCATGAATGTGCGGGGATGCACAACGGGGGAAATGTGGATAGATCTATTGGGCGTGACCTACCCCACTCGTCGGCTTGGAGGGTCGGGCGGGTGCATATTGTCTCGAACAGGAACATTATCATGCTGAACATACGGGCTACTTAAACATGCTAAACATTGCTAAACGTGTCTAGTAATGGTTTCCAATCGTAGTAGTGATAAAACATACGCCTAGCTAGCGTACTTGGTAACATTGATATAGTATGGACATGGTAACGTTTTGGTAACATATTGAACAAACCTGTGAACTCACCAGCATTATATGTTGACATCTTTTTGGCATGTTTTTCTCAGGTCGCTAAGGTAGCAACAAATGGAACTAGGCGCACGGGTCTGCATTGGCGTCTAGGCATAGTTGGACGTTTTGTAATAAAAAGTGTTTTGAATACTTTGGATCACAGCATAGCTGTTTAAATACTTCTTAATGCTTCCGCTTATAAAATCGTTGTTTATGGTTTTACGCTTTTCATATAGAGTTGTTTATTGTGACCGTTGACTTGGATCCTGGTTTGTCATGCGCCTCGCGGTAAAACCCCGCCAGTGGTAATTTGAGGGTGTGACAGATTGGTATCAGAGCTAATGGTTATAGTGAACTAGGACTACATGTAGAGTCTGGTCTATAGCCGAGTCGCACACACTAGACGGTCACATACTTTGGGTCTATTAGTGGGATACGTATTATTATCATCATGCTTCTCCGTTACATCATCCGCTTTTATTTGGGTTCTTACCTACTCTTGTCTTCTTCTTCTGGATTGAAGAAGGAGGGGTTGACTTGTTGGTTCTAGCACACACATGCCTTCTTACACTTGCACCTATCGTCACACGTTACTAGGCGACGATATTCAGTGACTGGGGTCTGGATTAGGGGTACATCTGGAGGACCATGTAGAGCAGTTTATCATTTCGGGTGCACACGAAATAATAAACTGGAATGCATGAAAATCCCGATGGATTTCGAGTTTGGATGTATAGTCCTGGATTTGTCCCTAGGTTAACTCTTGTAAATTTCTAGTGGTTGACACTGGAAGTGAATCTGAATCCCTCGATTTCTTGATTTGTTAGATCATGTCTGGTGCTCGCGGTGGTGGACGTCGTGGTGGCAGCGGTGGTCGTGCTGGAGGCGGTGGTCGTGGAATCATCAACATGACCCAAGCTGAGCTGAACAACTTGCTACAGCAGCAAGTGAACATGGCTATGGAAAATTTCCAGGCTGGGATTAATGCCATGGGTGGTGAGTTGATTTCTGTCGACCTTGCCTCATTTTCGGGTTTCGTGTCCTTTCGTTTGTGTTTTACTCGTGTACCGTGTTTCAGGTGTTGGTGCCAATCCACCCCCACCTCAGTGCTCTTATAAGAAGTTTCGGGACTGTCAGCCCCATAACTTCGCTGGAACTGAGGGAGCGGTGGGACTGCTCCGATGGCTTGAGAAGGTGGAGTCTGTGTTTGTTATGTGTAACTGTCCTGCTGGGGACCGGGTAAAGTATGCTACTGCGACATTTGAGGGGCCTGCACTGTCGTGGTGGAATGCTACTACTCAGAACATGGGATTGGGGGAGGCTATTGCTATGCCTTGGGCGGAGTTTGTGCAGCTGTTGAGAGGTGAGTACTGTCCGAGAGAGGAGATACAGAAGTTAGAGCATGAGGTCTGGAGCTACAAGATGGTTGGGTCTGAGATTGAAGAATACACTGTGAGGAGGAATGAGCTGGCGGTGTTGTGCCCTGATTTTCACACACCCGAGTACCAGAGGATCGAGCACTATGTGTCTGGGCTAGTGCCGGAGATTGCTGAGTTGGTGGCTGCTGGGAATCTTCCCACTATTGCTGAAGTTGTCCGGTCAGCTCATCGGATGACTAACCTAAAGGTGGCAGAAGGCGTTTTGCCACCCAAGAGGAAGTGGGATAGTGTGGGGAAGAGTGTGGTGCCAGCTCAGCCGGCGAAGAAGTTTGATTCATCTGGGTCTTCTTATGGGCAGAAGACGAGTGGGTATGTTGGGAAGCATCACAAATGCAACAAGTGTGGTTTACACCATTCTAGGGGTTGTGATAGGGCTCGTTGTCATCGGTGCCATCAGTTGGGGCACCATGCTAAGGATTGCAAGGTGGCACTCACCCCAACTCAGACTCCTGCGGCTAATCCTGCTCCTGCTGCTCAGGGGACTCAGGGGAGGCAAGGGTGTTATAACTGTGGTGATACGGGACACTTCAAGCGTGAATTTCCTAAACTGAAGCAGGGCGATAATGGGAGGGGCGGGAACGGTAACGGGAACAATGGCGGCGGAGGCAGGACTGCACGAGCTTTCGTCATTGGATCTGCGGAGGCTAGGCAGGAACCAGACACAGTTACCTACGTTCCTTCTTAATGATCGCTATGTTTCTGTCTTGTTTGATTCTGGTGCCGATAAGAGTTTCGTATCTTTGGATGTTAGTCGATTGCTAGATATAGTACCCACACCTTTAGAGGCTAAGTACTTAATAGAATTGGCTGATGGTAAGAAAATCGAAGCGACACACACCCTTAGGGAATGTCGCTTGGAACTGTCGGGTTTGTCTTTCCCCATTGACCTTATGCCGGTACCCCTGGGTAGTTTTGATGTCGTGGTCGGCATGGATTGGTTATCGTTGTATCACGCGGAGATCGTTTGTTTTGACAAAGTTATTCGGATCCCTCTCCCTGATGGAGAGATTCTTTCGGTTCGTGGCGAGAAAAGCGGTGCTCCGCTGAGTATCATTTCTAGCATGAAAGCCCGTAAGTATCTTCGGAAGGGCTGTTCGGCCAATCTGGCACTTGTTAACGTTTCTACTGACGATGAGAAGAAGATCGAGGATATTCCGGTGGTTCGTGACTTTTCTGATGTGTTTCCTGATGATTTACCTGGTCTTCGTCCCCATCGTCAGGTTGAGTTCGGTATTGATCTTACTCCGGGCGCAGCTCCTATTGCCCGTGCTCCGTATCGTCTTGCACTTCCCGAGATGCAAGAGTTGTCCAGCCAGTTACAGGAACTCTTGGAAAAGGGTTTCATCCGACCGAGTTCTTCCCCGTGGGGAGCTCCTATTTTGTTTGTGAAGAAGAAGGACGGAAGTCTTCGCATGTACATTGATTATCGTGAGCTGAACAAAGTGACCATCAAGAATCGTTATCCTCTTCCTCGCATTGATGATCTCTTTGACCAGCTTCAGGGCTCCAGCTACTATTCGAAGATTGATTTGCGGTCTGGTTATCACCAGTTGCGCGTCAGGGAAGCTGACATTCAGAAGACTGCTTTTCGCACTCGTTATGGCCATTTTGAGTTCTTGGTCATGCCTTTTGGTCTCACTAACGCACCGGCGGTGTTCATGGATTTAATGAACCGCGTTTGCAAACCTTACCTTGATAAGTTCGTCATCGTGTTCATTGACGATATCTTGATTTATTCCAAGAACAAGGCGGATCATGAGGAACATCTGCGGTTGGTCTTGGAACTTTTGAGACAGGAGCAGTTGTATGCTAAGTGCTTAAAGTGTGATTTTTGGTTGCGAGAAGTCCAATTCCTAGGGCATGTGGTGAATGAACTGGGAATTCATGTCGATCCGGCTAAAATCGAAGCTATTAAAGACTGGGAAGCACCAAAGACGTCATCTGAGGTGCGGCAATTCCTAGGTCTTGCGGGATACTATCGTCGCTTCATTGAGGGATTTTCGAAGATCGCTCGACCCCTCACTGCTCTTATCCAGAAGGACCGAAAGTTCGACTGGGATGAACCACAAGAATTAGCATTTCAGATGCTGAAGCTTAAACTTTGTTCTGCACCTATCTTATCCTTGCCAGAGGGTACGGATGACTTTGTTGTGTACTGTGACGCTTCTATTCGTGGTCTCGGTTGTGTGTTGATGCAACGCGGGAAGGTTATTGCTTATGCTTCTCGTCAACTCAAAGTTCATGAGAAGAACTACACTACTCATGACTTAGAACTGGGTGCGGTAGTCTTTGCGTTGAAAAGCTGGAGACATTACTTGTACGGTACCAAGTGTGAAGTATATACCGATCAAAAGAGTCTTCAGCATATTTTCGACCAGAAGGTGTTGAACATGCGGCAGCGTCGCTGGGTTGAACTCCTGAACGATTATGACTGTGCCATCAAATACCATCCTGGCAAGGCGAACGTTGTGGCGGACGCCTTGAGCAGGAAGGAGTCTGCGAATCCTCGTCGTGTTCGAGCCTTACAGCTCACCATTCATTCGTCACTGCCTGACCGAATCCGTTCTGCACAGTTGGAAGCCTTGAAGGGGGAAAACCTTAAGGCTGAAACTATGCACAGTGCTGACAAGCATCTTGAGCTCAGGACCGATGGCATACACTATTTTGCGGGACGTGTTTGGGTCCCATTGTTCGTGGGATTGCGCGAGCTTGTTTTGGATGAAGCTCACAAATCCCGGTATTCTATTCACCCTGGCTCCGATAAGATGTATCAGGATTTGAAGATACTTTATTGGTGGCCGAACATGAAAGCTGATATAGCTTCTTATGTCAGCAAATGTTTGACTTGTGCTAAAGTCAAGGTGGAGTATCAGAGGCCGTCTGGTCTCCTGCAACAACCAGAGGTTCCGGAATGGAAGTGGGAGCGAATCACGATGGATTTTGTCACCAAACTGCCATGGTCACCTAGTGGTTACGATATGATCTGGGTGATTGTTGACCGGCTGACAAAATCGGCACGTTTTATACCTATTAAGGAAACCGATGGACTCGAGCGGTTGGCTCGACTTTACCTAAAGGAGGTGGTTGCCCGGCACGGGGTGCCTGTTTCTATTATCTCTAACCGTGATTCTCGTTTCGATTCGCGTTTCTGGAAGGCTCTGCACAAGGCTTTGGGTACTCAGTTGGATATGTGTACGACTTATCATCCGCAAACTGATGGACAGAGTGAGCGGACGATTCAAACCTTGGAAGACATGCTTCGGGCATGTGTTATCGATTTTGGCAAAAGTTGGGAGATCCACCTGCCGTTAGTGGAGTTCTCCTACAACAACAGCTATCACTCTAGTATCAAGGCAGCTCCGTTCGAGGCTCTTTACGGACGGAAATGTCGATCACCACTTTGTTGGGCCGAGGTGGGCGAAAGCCAGCTCACTGGTCCGGAACTTGTGTACGAAACATCGGAGAAAATCGTACAGATTCGTCAACGTTTGGCTGCTGCACGGGATCGTCAGAAGAGTTATTCCGATCGCCGTCGACAACCTTTAGAGTTCCAGGTTGGGGACAAAGTGCTTCTGAAAGTTTCACCATGGAAGGGCGTTATACGCTTTGGAAAGCGTGGCAAGCTTAACCCTCGTTATGTCGGACCATTCGCAATCCTGGATCAGATTGGACCGGTGGCATACAGACTTGACTTACCGGCGGAGCTCGGTAGTGTGCACAACGTCTTCCATGTGTCTAACTTGAAGAAGTGTTTGGCTGATGAATCTCTCATTGTACCACTGGAAGAGATCAAGGTTGATGATCGTCTTCGCATTGTGGAGGAACCTGTCGACTACAAGATTCGTAGCCTTCGTCGGAGTAAAATCCGCATCGTTAAAGTCTGTTGGAACTCGAACCGTGGACCGGAATTCACATGGGAACGGGAGGATCAGATGAAAGCTAAGTATCCTCATCGTTTTCCGAAACGCGCGTTCGAATCAAGGCATGTTACTGCTGAAGCGGAATGAATCTCGGGTCGAGATTCCTTTCAACGTGGGGATGATGTGACATCCGGTAATTTTCTTTTCGTTCTGTTCTTTTCGTTTCTTTCTTTTGGGGCTTTGCGCAATTTTCGGGACGAAAATTCTTTCAACGTGGGGATGATGTGACACCCGGCATGTTTGGCTTAAACATATTAGTAACATCTAAGTCTACCTTAGCGAGAAACGTTTATAAACGAACTTAACTGGGTTAGTTGAGTCGGGTCAAGTTAGGATTGTCCAGGGTACAATGATCTGGAGGATCATTGGGATTGTTTTGGTAATACACTAGTACCGGGTTCCGTTGTTAGTGACATTACATGAACTAATTAAGTATATGTATAGATTATGGGTTGTGTGGTGGATTATATACATAGATGTGTTTAAATGATGTGTAAATGATTATCTATGCTTAAATATGTCAAATATAGATTAAGGATGCATGCTTATGTGTTAAGATGTGTTAGAATGCGTTAAACACGACAAACTGGAAAATTAGTTAAAAAGGAGTTCTGGTTCGACCACTTCGAATGGTCGAAGGAGAACATTGTGCCTGGTTCGACCCTTTGTAAGTGGGCGAACCTGGGGAGTGAAATTGAAAGAATTCCTTTCGACCAGGACAGGGCTCATTCGACCCTGTGGAAGGGTCGAAGGAGACCACCTTCGACCATTGAAATGGGGCGAAGGGGGATTAGTATAAATACCAACCTTTGTCATTTTTCATCATTTCACAAACCCTAACCGTCCCAAAACGCTCTCAAACGATCTTAATCACTAAGGAAGGAGTTTTTGCTCTTCTTTTTCATAATCTAACCTATCTACAACATCTAAACAAGAATCCAAGGTGTGTTCTTGATCCTAAACCTTTTTAGAAGCATTTTAATTCGTTTTCATCTAACCCTAATTGTCCGGATCTGTTCTAAGGGTGTTTTTATGATTAAAAACCTTTTAAACATCTTTCTAAATCAAAACATTATCATTTAACATAGGTTCTCATGATGAATAACATATGTAAATTGTGTATTATGTGGTGTTATGTGTTATTCAATGATTTGCTGCTATATCTATGATAGAAACATGATATAGGATTGTTATTGATGTTAGAATATTGTTGTTTAGGGTTAGGATTGGATATGATGATATTATGGGTATTTGGGGGTTTTAACGGATCTAGACTTGATGCATGATATTTATGATCAATAGAATTGATAAGAAAAGATCGAACACTCGACAAACTGAGCATTTCAAGTTGAATAAGAATCGATTTCAAAAGTTTCCAAATTGGGTAAATTATTCATGCATGAAAGTGATGTTTCCATAATCTTTACCATTTTGGGAAAGGGCTGAAACGGATGTATTATCAGGGGAAATCGGTGGGGTTTTGTAGGGATAAGTTATCCATGCTTGACTGCTGTGTTTGATGATGTTTCGAGTCGTTTTGAATGTGTTTGAAGCGTTTTTAGGAAGATTTACACAACAGGGGCGAACCTGGCCTCCTTCGACCGATCGAAGGTGCGAAGGAGGAAATCCAGGGTTGAACCTGGGTTTTTGTTGGGCGAATGTGGTTTAACGGGCGAAGGAGGCATCAAACGGTCGAACGAAATGTAAAACGGGCGAAGGAGACTGAAAACTGACTGGTTCGACCGTTCTGATGCAGAAATGAGATTTTTGATACAAACTAAGTGTTTTATGCTTGAACCTTGTGTGTAATCTATGTGTACTTGATTAGTTAGGGTAATGGGTCACCAACGGGATGTCGGGTCGGTCTAGTGCGTCGGTTAAACATTCAAACACGTTTTAAAACATACTTGGTTACGATCTGGACAATCGGGGACTAGATAACCTTATGGTTTTTAGTCGGAACACTTATGTGAACATTTTGATAGATCTCCGGTAGAGGGATTATCAAGGGCTAAACATCTTTACTTGTAATCGAAGAACGCTATTTAAGGTGAGTTCACGGCCCCACTTTTACTGCTTTAACTTTTGGGGGAGAAAACATGCGCTAAGCTATTTTGGTAACATATGTCATACTATGGTTTTTAACTTTATATTGCTATACGATCTTTGGAAGTCCCGGGGGAAACCATGAATGTGCGGGGATGCACAACGGGGGAAATGTGGATAGATCTATTGGGCGTGACCTGCCCCACTCGTCGGCTTGGAGGGCCGGGCGGGTGCATATTGTCTCAAACAGGAACATTATCATGCTGAACATACGGGCTGCTTAAACATGCTAAACATTGCTAAACGTGTCTAGTAATGGTTTCCAATCGTAGTAGTGATAAAACATACGCCTAGCTAGCGTACTTGGTAACATTGATATAGTATGGACATGGTAACGTTTTGGTAACATATTGAACAAACCTGGGAACTCACCAGCATTATATGTTGACATCTTTTTGGCATGTTTTTCTCAGGTCGCTAAGGTAGCAACAAATGGAACTAGGCGCACGGGTCTGCATTGGCGTCTAGGCATAGTTGCATGTTTTGTAATAAAAAGTGTTTTGAATACTTTGATCATAGCATAGCTGTTTAAATACTTCTTAATGCTTCCGCTTATAAAATCGTTGTTTATGGTTTTACGCTTTTCATATAGAGTTGTTTATTGTGACCGTTGACTTGGATCCTGGTTTGTCATGCGCCTCGCGGTAAAACCCCGCCAGTGGTAATTTGAGGGTGTGACAAAAAGTAAAATTCAAGGGGACGTTGAAAGTGGATTTACCTGAAATATATGTAAATTACAAAACCGAGAATGACTACATCAATCTAGATCATGTGTCAACCCCCTTCGAGTGATTTTCACCATTCCTCAAATAAGAACTTGGTTAATCAAAACCTCATTACATCACAAAAGACTTTTTTTTTCTATTGTAATCATTTTCGAGACTTTAGTTTCATTTTATTTTTAAGCCTCGTATATATCAACATTCCTATTAAATAGAACGCATGTATATCTCCTTAGTGGCTTTATTTAGATGTGTGAAATGATTTTCATTGATATTAAAATGCCGCCACCCACGTTAAGAGGTTAAAAAAGGATTAAGCCTCAAATAAAAGTAAAATCAAGGGGACGTTGAAATGGATTTACGTGAAAAAGATTTAATTTACAAAACCGTGGATGACTACGTCAATCCAAATGATGTGTCAACCCCCTTTCGAGTGATTTTCACAATCCCTCAGATAAGAACCTGGTCAATTAAACACCTCATTCCATCATAAAAGACTTTTTTCCAATTGTAATCATTTTTGAGGCTTTATTTTCATTTTTTTTCTAAGCCTTGTATAAATCAACATTCCTATTAAATAGAATGCATTAATATAGGCTTAATGGCTTCATTTAGATTTGTGAATAGATTTTTGGAGATTTTGAAATGCCACCACCCACGTTAAGAGGTTAAAAAAGGTCTAAGCCTCAAATAAAAGTAAAATCCAAGGGGACGTTGAAAGTGGATTTACGTGAAAAACATTTAAATTACAACACTGTGAATGACTACGTCAATCCAAATGATGTGTCAACCCACCTTCGAGTGATTTTCACCATCCCTCAGATAAGAACCTTATCAATCAAACACTTGATTCCATCACAAAATACTTTTTTCAATTGTAATCTTTTTTGTGGGTTTATTTTCATTTTATTTCTAAGCCTCGTATATATCAACATTCCTATTAAATAGAACGCATGTCTATCGCCTTAGTTGCTTCATTTAGATGTGTGAATAGATTTTCGGTGATTTTGAACTGCCACCACCCACGTTAAGAGGTTAAAAAAGGTCTAAGCCTCAAATAAAAGTAAAATCCACGTGAAAATATGTAAATTACAAAATCGAGAATGACTACATCAAACCAAATCATGTGTCAACCCCCTTCGAGTGATTTTCACCATTCCTTGGATCAGAACTCGTCAATCAAACACCTCATTCCAACGCAAAAGACTTTTTTTTTTCAAATGTAATCATTTTCGAGACTTTAGTTTCATTTTATTTTTAAGCCTCGTACATATCAACATTTCTATTAAATAGAACGCATATATATCGCCTTAGTGGCTTCATTTAGATGTGTGAATAGATATTCGGTGATTTTGAAATGCCGTGTTAAGAAGTTAAAAACGGTCTAAGCCTGAAATAAAAGTAAAATCCAAGGGAACGTTGAAATGGATTTACGTGAAAAACATTTAAATTACAAAACCGTGAATGACTACGTCAATCAAAATGATATGTCAACCCCCCTTCGAGTGATTTTCACCATCCCTGAGATAAGAACTTGGTCAATACCTGATTCCATCATAAAAGACTTTTTTACAATTTTAATCATTTTTTAGGCTTTATTTTCATTTTATATCTAAGCCTTGTATATATCAACATTCCTATTAAATAGAATGCATGAATATCTCCTTAATAGCTACATTTAGATGTGTGAATAGATTTTTGGTGATTTTGAAATGCCACCACCCACGTTAAGAGGTTAAAAAAGGTCTTAGCCTCAAATAAAAGTAAAATCCATGGGGACGTTGAAAGTGGATTTACGTGAAAAACATGTATATTACAAAACCGAGAATGACTACATCAATCCAAATCATGTGTCAATCTCCTTGGAGTGATTTTCACCATTCCTCAGGTAAAAACTCGGTCAATCAAACACTTGATTCCATCACAAAAGACTTTTTTCAATTGTAATCAATTTAGTGGCTTTATTTTCATTTTATTTCTAAGCCTCGTATATATCAACATTCCTATTAAATAGAACGCATGTATATCGCCTGAGTGGCTTCATTTAGATGTGTGAAATGATTTTCGGTGATTTTAAAATGCCACCACCCACGTTAAGAGGTTAAAAAAGGTCTAAGCCTCAAATAAATGTAAAATCCAAGAGGACGTTGTAATGGATTTACGTGAAAAACATTTAAATTCCAAAGCCTTGAATGACTACGTCAATCCAAATGATATGTCAACCCCCCTTCGAGTGATTTTCACCATCCCTCAGATAAGAAATTGGTCAATTAAACACCTGATTCCGTCATAAAAGACTTTTTTACAATTGTAATCATTTTTGAGCCTTTATTTTCATTTTATTTCTAAGCCTCGTATATATCAACATTCTTGTTAAATAGAACGCATGAATATCGCCATAATGGCTTCATTTAGATGTGTGAATAGATTTTTGGAGATTTTGAAATGCCACCACCCACGTTAAGAGGTTAAAAAAGGTCTAAGCCTCAAATAAAAGTAAAATACAAGGGGACGTTGAAAGTGGATTTACGTGAAAAATTTATAAATTACAAAACCGAGAATGACTACATCAATCTAAATCATGTGTCAACCCCCTTTCGAGTGATTTTCACCATTCCTTAGATAAGAACTCGGTCAATTAAACACCTCATTACATCACAAAAGACTTTTTTTCAATTGTAATCATTTTCGAGACTTTAGTTTCATTTTATTTCTAAGCCTCGTATATATCAACATTTCCTATTAAATAGAACGCATGTATATCGCCTTAGTGGCTTCATTTAGATGTGTTAATAGATATTCGGTGATTTTGAATTGCCACCACCCACGTTAAGAGGTTAAAAAAGGTCTAAGCCTCAAATAAAAATAAAATACAAGGGGACGTTGATCGTGCATTTACGTGAAAATATGTAAATTACAAAAGCGAGAATGACTACATCAATCCAAATCATGTGTCAACCACCTTCGAGTGATTTGCACCATTCCTCGGATCAGAACTCGTCAATCAAACAACTCATTCCATCACAAGAGACTTTTTTTTATCAAATGTAATCATTTTCGAGACTTTATTTCATTTTATTTCTAAGCCTCGTACATATCAACATTCCTGTTAAATAGAACGCATATATATCGCCTTAGTGGCTTCATTTAGATGTGTGAATAGATATTCGGTGATTTTGAAATGCCGTGTGAAGAGGTTAAAAAAGGTCTAAGCCTCAAATAAAAGTAAAATCCAAGGGGACGTTGAAATGGATTTACGTGAAAAACATTCAAATTACAAAACCGTGAATGACTACGTCAATCCAAATGATGTGTCAACCCCCCTTCGAGTGATTTTAACCATCCCTCAGATAAGAACATGGTCAATTAAACACCTGATTCCATCATAAAAGACTTTTTTACAATTGTAATCATTTTTTAGGCTTTATTTTCATTTTATATCTAATCCTCGTATATATCAACATTCCTATTAAATAGAACGCATGAATATCGCCTTAATGGCTACATTTAGATGTGTGAATAGATTTTTGGAGATTTTGAAATGCCACCACCCACGTTAAGAGGTTAAAAAGTTCTATGCCTCAAATAAAAGTAAAATCCATGGGGACGTTGAAAGTGGATTTACGTGAAAAATATATAAATTACAAAACCAAGAATGACTACATCAATCCAAATCATGTGTCAACCCCCTTCGAGTGATTTTTACCATTCCTCGGATCAGAACTCGGTCAATCAAACACCTCATTCCATCACAAAAGACTTTCTTTTTTTCAAATGTAATCATTTTCGAGACTTTTGTTTCATTTTATTTCTAAGCCTTGTATATATCAACATTCCTATTAATTATAACGCATGTATATCGCCTTGGTGGCTTAATTTAGATGTGTGAAATGATTTTTGGTGATTTTAAAATGCCGTCACCCACGTTAAGAGGTTACAAAAGGTCTAAGCCTCAAATAAAACTAAAATCCAAGGGGACGTTGAAATGGCTTTACGTGAAAAACATTTAAATTACAAAACTGTGTGTGACTACGTCAATCCAAATGATGTGTCAACCCCGCTTCGAGTGATTTTCACCATCTCTCATATAAGAACCTGGTCAATCAAACACTTGATTCCATCACAAAAGGCTTTTTTCAATTGTAATCATTTTAGTGGCTTTATTTTCATTTTATTTCTAAGCCTCGTATATATAAACATTCCTATTAAATAGAACGCATGTATATCGCCTTAGTGGCATAATTTAGAGGTGTGAATAGATTTTCGGTGATTTTGAAATGCCGTGTTAAGAGGTTAAAAAAGGATTAAGCCTCAAATAAAAGTAAAATCAAGGGGACGTTGAAATGGATTTACGTGAAAAAGATTTAATTTACAAAACCGTGAATGACTACGTCAATCCAAATGATGTGTCAACCCCCCTTCGAGTGATTTTCACCATCCCTCAGATAAGAACCTGGTCAATTAAACACCTGATTCCATCATAAAAGACTTTTTTCCAATTTTAATCATTTTTGAGGCTTTATTTTTATTTTATTTCAAAGCCTTGTATATATCAACATTCCTATTAAATAGAACGCATTAATATAGCCTTAATGGCTTCATTTAGATGTGTGTATAGATTTTTGGAGATTTTGAAATGCCACCACCCACGTTAAGAGGTTAAAAAATGTCTAAGACTCAAATAAAAGTAAAATCCAAGGGAACGTTGAAATGGATTTACGTGAAAAACATTTAAATTACAAAACTGTGAATGACTACGTCAATCCAAATGATGTGTCAACCCACCTTCGAGTGATTTTCACCATCCCTCAGATAAGAACCTTGTCAATCAAACACTTGATTCCATCACAAAATACTTTTTTCAATTGTAATCATTTTAGTGGATTTATTTTCATTTTATTTCTAAGCCTCGTATATATCAACATTCCTAGTAAATAGAACGCATGTATATCGCCTTAGTGGCTTCATTTAGATGTGTGAATAGATTTTTGGTGATTTTGAACTGCCACCACCCACGTTAGGAGGTTAAAAAAGGTCTAAGCCTCAAATAAAAGTAAAATCCAAGGGGACGTTGATCTTGCATTTACGTTAATATATGTAAATTACAAAACCGAGAATGACTACATCAATCCAAATCATGTGTCAACCCCCTTCGAGTGATTGTTACCATTCCTCGGATCAGAACTCGGTCAATCAAACACCTCATTCCATCACAAAAGACTTTTTTTTTTCAAATGTAATCATTTTCGAGACTTTTGTTTCATTTTATTTCTATGCCTCGTACTTATCAACATTCCTATTAAATAGAACGCATATATATCGCCTTAGTGGCTTCATTTAGATGTGTGAATAGATATTCGGTGATTTTGAAATGCCGTGTTAAGAGGTTAAAAAAGGTCTAAGCCTCAAATAAAAGTAAAATCCAAGGGAACGTTGAAATGGATTTACGTGAAAAACATTTAAATTACAAAACCGTGATTGACTACGTCAATTCAAATGATGTGTCAACCCCCCTTCGACTGATTTTCACCATCCCTCAGATAAGAACTTGGTCAATTAAACACCTGATTCGATCATAAAAGACTTTTTTACAATTGTAATCATTTTTGAGCCTTTATTTTCATTTTATTTCTAAGCCTCGTATATATCAACATTCTTGTTAAATAGAACGCATGAATATCGCCTTAATCGCTTCATTTAGATGTGTGAATAGATTTTTGGAGAATTCGAAATGCCACCACCCACGTTAAGAGGTTAAAAAAGGTCTAAGCCTCAAATAAAAGTAAAATACAAGGGGACGTTGAAAGTGGATTTACGTGAAAAATTTATAAATTACAAAACCAAGAATGACTACATCAATCTAAATCATGTCTCAACCCCCTTTCGAGTGATTTTCACCATTCCTTAGATAAGAACTCGGTCAATCAAACACCTCATTACATCACAAAAGACATTTTTTCAATTGTAATCATTTTCGAGACTTTAGTTTCATTTTATTTCTAAGCCTCGTATATATCAACATTTCCTATTAAATAGAACGCATGTATTTCGCCTTAGTGGCTTCATTTAGATGTGTTAATAGATATTCGGTGATTTTGAACTGCCACCACCCACGTTAAGAGGTTAAAAAAGGTCTAAGCCTCAAATAAAAATAAAATACAAGGGGACGTTGATCGTGCATTTACGTGAAAATATGTAAATTACAAAACCGAGAATGACTACATCAATCCAAATCATGTGTCAACCACCTTCGAGTGATTTTCACCATTCCTCGGATCAGAACTCGTCAATCAAACACCTCATTCCATCACAAAAGACTTTTTTTTTTCAAATGTAATCATTTTCGACACTTTATTTCATTTTATTTCTAAGGCTCGTACATATCAACATTCCTGTTAAATAGAACGCATATATATCGCCTTAGTGGCTTCATTTAGATGTGTGAATAGATATTCAGTGATTTTGAAATGTCGTGTTAAGAGGTTAAAAAAGGTCTAAGCCTCAAATAAAAGTAAAATCCAAGGGAACGTTGAAATGGATTTACGTGAAAAACATTTAAATTACAAAACCGTGAATGACTACGTCAATCCAAATGATGTGTCAACCCCCCTTCGAGTGATTTTCACCATCCCTCAGATAAGAACTTGGTCAATTAAACACTTGATTCCATCATAAAAGACTTTTTTACAATTGTAATCATTTTTGAGGCTTTATTTTCATTTTATTTCTAAGCCTCGTAGATATCAACATTCCTGTTAAATAGAACGCATGAATATCGCCTTAATGGCTTCATTTAGATGTGTGAATAGATTTTTGGAGATTTTGAAATGCCACCACCCACGTTAACAGGTTAAAAAATGTCTAAGCCTCAAATAAAAGTAAAATCCAAGGGGACGTTGAAAGTGGATTTACGTGAAAAACATATAAATTACAAAACCGAGAATGACTACATCAATCTAAATCATGTGTCAACTCCCTTCGAGTGATTTTCACCAATCCTTAGATAAGAACTAGGTCAATCAAACACCTCATTACATCACAAAAGACTTTTTTTCAATTGTAATCATTTTCGAGACTTTAGTTTCATTTTAATTCTAAGCCTCGTATATATCAACATTCCAATTAAATAGAACGCATGTGTATCGCCATAGTGGCTTAATTTAGATGTGTGAAATGATTTTCGGTGATTTTAAAATGCCGCCACCCACGTTAAGAGGTTAAAAAAGGTATAAGCCTCAAATAAAACTAAAATCCAAGGGGAGGTTGATCGTGATTTACGTGAAAATATGTAAATTACAAAACCGAGAATGACTACATCAATCCAAATAATGTGTCAACCCCCTTCGAGTGATTTTCACCATTCCTCGGATAAGAACTCGGTTAATCAAACAACTCATTCCATCACAAAAGACTTTTTTTTTCAAATGTAATCATTTACGAGACTTTAGTTTCATTTTATTTCTAAGCCTCGTACATATCAACATTCCTATTAAATAGAACGCATATATATATCACCTTTGTGGCTTCATTAAGATGTGTGAATAGATTTTCGGTGATCTTGAAATGCCGTGTTAAGAGGTTAAAAAAGGTATAAGCCTCAAATAAAAGTAAATTCCAAGGGGACGTTGAAAGTGGATTTACGTGAAAAATATGTCAATTACAAAACCGAGAATGACTACGTCAATCCAAATCATGTGTCAACCCCCCTTCGAGTGCTTTTCAACATCCCTCAGATAAGAACCTGGTCAATTAAACATCTGATTCCATGATAAAAGACTTTTTTCCAATTGTAATCATTTTTGAGGCTTTCATTTAATTTTATTTCTAAGCCTCGTATATATCAACATTCCTTTTAAATACAACGCATGAATATAGCCTTAATGGCTTCATTTAGATGTGTGAAAAGAGTTTTGGAGATTTTGAAATGCCACCACCCACGTTAAGAGGTTAAAAAAAAGGTCTAAGCCTCAAATAAAAGTAAAATCCAAGGGGACGTTGAAATGGATTTACATGAAAAACATTTAAATTACAAAACCGTGAATGACTACGTCAATCCAAATGATGTGTCAACCCCCCTTCGAGTGATTTTCACCATCCCTCAGATAAGAACTTGGTCAATTAAACACCTGATTCCATCATAAAAGACTTTTTTACAATTGTAATCATTTTTGAGGCTTTATTTTCATTTTATTTCTAAGCCTCGTATATATCAACATTCCTACTAAATAGAACGCATGTATATCGGCTTAGTAGCTTAATTTAGATGTGTGAAATGATTTTCGGTGCTTTTAAAATGCCGTCACCCACGTTAAGAGGTTAAAAAGGTCTAAGCCTCAAATAAAACTAAAATCCAAGGGGACGTTGAAAGTGGATTTACGTGAAAAATATATAAATTACAAAACCAAGAATGACTACATCAATCCAAATCATGTGTCAACTCCCTTCGAGTGATTTTCACCACTCCTTAGATAAGAACTCGGTCAATCAAACATCTCATTACATCACAAAAGCCTTTTTTTCTATTGTAATCATTTTCGAGACTTTAGTTTCATTTTATTTCTAAGCCTCGTATATATCAACATTCCTATTAATTAGAACGCATGTATATCGCCTTAGTGGCTTAATTTAGATGTGTGAAATGATTTTTGGTGATTTTAAAATGCCGTCACCCACGTTAAGAGGTTAAAAATAGTCTAAGCCTCAAATAAAACTAAAATCCAAGGGGACGTAGAAATGGCTTTACGTGAAAAACATTTAAATTACAAAACTGTGTGTGACTACGTCAATCCAAATGATGTGTCAACCCCGCTTCGAGTGATTTTCACCATCTCTCAGATAAGAACCTGGTCAATCAAACACTTGATTCCATCACAAAAAGCTTTTTTCAATTGTAATCATTTTAGTGGCTTTATTTTCATTTTATTTCTAAGCCTCGTAAAATCCAAGGGGACGTTGAAATGGCTTTACGTGAAAAAACATTTAAATTACAAAACTGTGAATGACTACGTCAATCCAAATGATGTGTCAACCCCCCTTCGAGTGATTTTCACCATCCCTCATATAAGAACCTTGTCAATTAAACACCTGATTCCATCATAAAAGACTTTTTTCCAATTGTAATCATTTTTAAGACTTTATTTTCATTTTATTTCTAAGCCTTGTATATATCAACATTCCTATTAAATAGAACGCATTAATATAGCCTTAATGGCTTCATTTAGATGTGTGAATTGATTTTTTGTGATTTTGAAATGCCACCACCCACGTTAAGAGGTTAATAAGGTCTCAGCCTCAAATAAAAGTAAAATCCAAGGGGACGTTGAAAGTGGATTTACGTGAAAAATATGTAAATTACAAAACTGAGAATGACTACATAAATCCAAATCATGTGTCAACTCCGTTCGAGTGATTTTCACCATTCCTCAGATAAGAACTCGGTCAATCAAACACCTCCTTACATCACAAAAGACTTTTTTTTCTATTGTAATAATTTTCGAGACTTTAGTTTCATTTTATTTTATTTCTAAGCCTCGTATATATCAACATTCCTATTAAATAGAACGCCTGTATATCGCCTTAGTGGCTTCATTTAGATGTGTGAAATGATTTTCGGTGATTTTAAAATGCCGCCACCCACGTTAAGAGGTTAAAAAAGGTCTAAGCCTCAAATAAAAGTAAAAATTCAAGGGGACGTTGAAATGGATTTACGTGAAAAACATTTAAATTACAAAACTGTGAATGACTACGTCAATCCAAATGATGTGTCAACCCCCCTTTGAGTGATTTTCACCATCCCTCAGATAAGAACCTTGTCAATCAAACACTTGATTCCATCACAAAAGACTTTTTTCAATTGTAATCATTTTAGTGGATTTATTTTCATTTTATTTCTAAGCCTCGTATATATCAACATTCCTATTAAATAGAACGCATGTATTTCGCCTTACTGGCTTCATTTAGATGTGTGAAAAGAGTTTTGGAAATTTTGAAATGCCACCACCCACGTTAAGAGGTTAAAAAAAAGGTCAAAGCCTCAAATAAAAGTAAAATCCAAGGGGACGTTGAAATGGATTTACATGAAAAACATTTAAATTACAAAACCGTGAATGACTACGTCAATCCAAGTGATGTGTCAACCCCCCTTCGAATGATTTTCACCATCCCTCAGATAAGAACTTGGTCAATTAAACACCTGATTCCATCATAAAAGACTTTTTTACAATTGTAATCATTTTTGAGGCTTTATTTTCATTTTATTTCTAAGCCTCGTATATATCAACATTCCTACTAAATAGAACGCATGTATATCGCCTTAGTAGCTTAATTTAGATGTTTGAAATGATTTTCGGTGCTTATAAAATGCCGTCACCCACGTTAAGAGGTTAAAAAGGTCTAAGCCTCAAATAAAACTAAAATCCAAGGGGACGTTGAAAGTGGATTTACGTGAAAAATATATAAATTACAAAACCAAGAATGACTACATCAATCCAAATCATGTGTCAACTACCTTCGAGTGATTTTCACCACTCCTTAGATAAGAACTCGGTCAATCAAACACCTCATTACATCACAAAAGCCTTTTTTTCTATTGTAATCATTTTTGAGACTTTAGTTTCATTTTATTTCTAGGCCTCGTATATATCAACATTCCTATTAATTAGAACGCATGTATATCGCCTTAGTGGCTTAATTTAGATGTGTGAAATGATTTTTGGTGATTTTAAAATGCCGTCACTCACGTTAAGAGGTTAAAAAAGGTCTAAGCCTCAAATAAAACTAAAATCCAAGGGGACGTTGAAATGGTTTTACGTGAAAAACATTTAAATTACAAAACTGTGTGTGACTACGTCAATCCAAATGATGTGTCAACCCCGCTTCGAGTGATTTTCACCATCTCTCAGATAAGAACCTGGTCAATCAAACACAGGATTCCATCACAAAAAGCTTTTTTCAATTGTAATCATTTTAGTGGCTTTATTTTCATTTTATTTCTAAGCCTCGTAAAATCCAAGGGGACGTTGAAATGGCTTTACGTGAAAAAACATTTAAATTACAAAACTGTGAATGACTACGTCAATCCAAATGATGTGTCAACCCCCCTTCGAGTGATTTTCACCATCCCTCATATAAGAACCTTGTCAATTAAACACCTGATTCCATCATAAAAGAATTTTTTCCAATTGTAATCATTTTTAAGACTTTATTTTCATTTTATTTCTAAGCCTTGTATATATCAACATTCCTATTAAATAGAACGCATTAATATAGCCTTAATGGCTTCATTTAGATGTGTGAATAGATTTTTTGAGATTTTGAAATGCCACCACCCACGTTAAGAGGTTAAAAAGGTCTCAGCCTCAAATAAAAGTAAAATCCAAGGGGACGTTGAAAGTGGATTTACGTGAAAAATATGTAAATTACAAAACCGAGAATGACTACATAAATCCAAATCATGTGTCAACTCCGTTCGAGTGATTTTCACCATTCCTCAGATAAGAACTCGGTCAATCAAACACCTCCTTACATCACAAAAGACTTTTTTTCTATTGTAATCATTTTCGAGACTTTAGTTTCATTTTATTTTATTTCTAAGCCTCGTATATATCAACATTCCTATTAAATAGAACGCCTGTATATCGCCTTAGTGGCTTCATTTAGATGTGTGAAATGATTTTCGGTGATTTTAAAATGCCGCCACCCACGTTAAGAGGTTAAAAAAGGTCTAAGCCTCAAATAAAAGTAAAAATTCAAGGGGACGTTGAAATGGATTTACGTGAAAAACATTTAAATTACAAAACTGTGAATGACTACGTCAATCCAAATGATGTGTCAACCCCCCTTTGAGTGATTTTCACCATCCCTCAGATAAGAACCTTGTCAATCAAACACTTGATTCCATCACAAAAGACTTTTTTCAATTGTAATCATTTTAGTGGATTTATTTTCATTTCATTTCTAAGCCTCGTATATATCAACATTCCTATTAAATAGAACGCATGTATTTTGCCTTAGTGGCTTCATTTAGATGTGTGAATAGATTTTCGGTGATTTTGAACTGCCACCATCCACGTTAAGAGGTAAAAATGGTCTAAGGCTCAAATAAAAGTAAAATCCAAGGGGACGTTGAAATGGATTTACGTGAAAAACATTTAAAGTACAAAAGCGTGAATGACTACGTCAATCCAAATGATGTGTCAACCCCCCCCCCCCCCTTCGAGTGATTTTCACCATCCCTCAGATAAGAACTTGGTCAATTAAACACCTGATTCCATCATAAAAGACTTTTTTACAATTGTAATCATTTTTGAGGCTTTATTTTCATTTTATTTCTAAGCCTCGTATATATGAACATTCCTACTAAATAGAACGCATGTATATCGCCTTAGTAGCTTAATTTAGATGTGTGAAATGATTTTCGGTGATTTTAAAATGACGTCACCCACGTTAAGAGGTTAAAAAATGTCTAAGCCTCAAATAAAACTAAAATCCAAGGGGACGTTGAAATGGCTTTACGTGAAAAAACATTTAAATTACAAAACTGTGAATGACTACGTCAATCCAAATGATGTGTCAACCCCCCTTTCGAGTGATTTTCACCATCCCTCAAAAGCAGCCAACACAACGTTCAACTACTGCTGCAACATGTTCTCCAACTCCGCCTGAGTCATGGTGATGTTCCCACCACCTCGTCTACCGCCATTGCGACCCCCGCCGCCACCACGGCGTCCCCCAGTACGTCCACCAGTACGACCAGACATGTTCTGCCAAAACACAAGCAAGATACTCAGCATCATTACTAGGTCAAACTACTAGTGACCAAACGAATTTAGAATGGGGTTCCAGCATGATCATCTGTCCGAACTCAAAGTCCAACAAGATTTTCATGCATTTCGATTTATGATTTCGTGTGCACCCGAAATAACAAATCGCTCTACATGGTCCTCTAGGCGTGCTCCTAGCTAGAACTTCCAATCACCCGACACCCACATTCCTAAAAGAAACCGTTATCGCACGAAGGTCCCCAATGCGAACAATCACTCAGGGGTGTACTATGACAAGTACTAGTGCGGGATAGTGTGTGTGTAGGCAAGTATGTACATTAGAGCACAGAGGGGAGATATCCAAATCCCGGAAAAATCTCAAGAATGTGCCGAAGCCACTCCAATGTACACTACTACCAAGTATAAGCGATAAGCCCCTTCATCTTCAAACCCGAAGAAGAAGATAGAATAAGTGTAGAAATACTCCAAGGATAGATAATACGATACTGTGTGATGAGGACACCGACAACCCGACAAGATTAGTATGTTCACTAAATGACACGACTCGTAACAATGTGTGACCGTCTAACGTGTGTGATACTCAGCTATAGACTAGACTTTACATGCAGTCCTAGTTCACTATAACCATTGGCTCTGATACCAATCTGTCACAACCTCAACTTCCACATGCGGGGTTTTACCGCGGGGCGCGTGACACACAAGGATCCAAGTCAACGGTCACAATAAACGGCAACTAAATGATATGAAAACAACGTAAATTGCCCATTAAGTTTTCAAAACCGTTCTAACACAGCGGAAGCAAAATGTATTATTACAACTCAAAAGTAAAACTCGAAGTCTAAAATGTTTAACAAAATATGCATATGAATCCTAGATGCCGTGAGACTACGTGCGCCCACCGATAGCTGCTACCTTAGCGACCTGAGAAAAACATACTAAAGAACGTCAGCAAATAATGCCGGTGAGTTCACAAGTTTTTGAGTAAAAACGTTTCATGAACTTTTGAAAGACTATCATGATACTACCGACTGATGAAAACATTCGTTAAAAACGTTTGAACTCCATAACGAACCTCCCAAACAAACTATCGCCTACCGCGGTTAACGAACTACCATCCCATGGTCAACGAACTACTATATCATAGCTAACGGACTACCATCCCATGGTCAACGAACTACCATATCATAGCTAACGAACTACCACATAGGGGCTAACGAACTACCGCATCGCGACTAACGAACTGCCACAACATAGGCCATATAATACTGAACATAAATGAATACTTTGAACCCAAATGAACCCTCCCAATGGTAATGAACTTATGAACACAATTGACACACGTTTAAAGAACACAGCATGTTTTCTCCCCCGAAAATGTAAAACCAGTAAAAGTGTGGGGCTGTGAAACTCACCTTAGAGTGCGCCTTTAGATATTTAGAATTCCAACACGTGTACGATGACCCAACTTAGTCACGACCTATCAATGAGTTTACATAAGTGTGATGACTACTAACCCGAAGGCTAATCAGTCCCCAAGTTGTCCAGACCGTGACCGTGTATGTTGAAAACATGTTTAAACGTTAAACCGATCAAACCAAACAATACCCTTCATCCCATTGGTGACCCGACATCCCACCTGTTAGTCACATACAAGATATCATGCAACTTATGCAATTAAACACTTAGCATGCGCAAACATTCACCCTATCTAGCATAACGCCCAATTAACGCATAAACAAGTCCGAACACGTGTTACCAAGTCATTGGACATGTCACGGGGTTCCTAACATGTTCCTAGGCGTCAATCGGTGTTTCGGGATCTTAAAATATACATACAGCAGCATTACACGTGATTAGGAATCAAACATGTGATTAGGAAAAGTCAACTGGTGATTAGGAGAGTCAAACTAGTGAATAGAATTGTAATCACTAGTAAAGTGGTGAAATAGAATTGTAATCACTAGTAAAGTGGGGAATAGAATAACTAGGAAAATGGGGAATAGAATTGTAATCACTAGTAAAATGGGGAATAGAATTGTAATCACTAGTAAAATGGGGAATAGAATTGTAATCACTAGTAAAATGGCGAATAGGGCTCCTAATCGCCTATAGTTCAGGCGATTAGGAGCTAATCGCCTATAATAATGGCGATTAGAACTCCTATTCGCTAGTTCTGATCTGTTCCGTCCTTTTTGCGCGTTTAACCCTCCAAATCAGATCTGAAACATGTGTAAACACCCAATATCCGACCCAAAACATTAACCCAACTATTTCAAGCAAAAACCCCTAATTTATCATCACCCTAGCCGGCCCGAATGCATGCGGTTTCCCAAAATAGCATCACTAGCATGTAAGCATCACATCAACATGCAAAACTTACCCTAAATAGCAAATTTCCAGATTTCATCACATAACGACGTTGTCCGACAATATCCTACTATTCTAGCATCATCCTGGAGTAAACCCTAACCTTAAACAATCATCCAAACACATCATATCATCATTAATCCTTCATAATCATTCAAACGGGTCAAAACGCCTAATATCAATATTACACATCTATGAACCTTCAAACTCCTAGGTTATCATCATATTAACTCATTTAGGTCAGAAACACAATAATAACACAAGAACAATCATGTTTAAAAAATAAAAATCCTATCTTGCATGAATACATCACATATAACAAGTATAGAGGTTTGGGTTTGTTTTGAAACTGATTTTAATGAGTTTTCAAAGACACAAAGGTTTGGGATGAAGAACACACCTTGAAATGATGAGATTATGAGGTGTAAAGCTTGGAAATGTGATTTCTTGTTCAAAAACGTGTTGCAGAGGTTGAATAAGGTGTGGGGTGGCTTTGGGGTGTATTAGAGTTTTACAAATGATGTTTTGAACCATAAGGGTGGTATTTATAGGCGTTTTTAGTCGTCATGTGCAGATCAGGCGAGTACAGGATGGTTACAGGCGAGTAGAGCTGTAATCGCCTATACCTACTAGCGAGTAGGCTGTAATCGCCTATACCTACTAGCGAGTAGGCTGTAATCGCCTATACCTTCTAGCGAGTAGGCTGTAATTGCCTATACCTATTGGCAATTACGCGTAATCACCTATAATGTCATGCAATTATGCGTAATCACTATTTTAACACATATAAACACCTATTCACATACCGACAAGTCATATAACGATTATAAGCACATAATACATGATAGCTAACACGTTCTCGTGCGTTCACCAATTCCCGGGACCTGAGATTTACGTGTGTGCGTTAAACCCGGTGATTCTACAAATCACCTATTCGTGTTCACGTGGTTGTGGACCGACTCCCAATGATCCCGTGGATCATCGTAACGACTCACGATGATTCCCGGAACCATCATAACGACTCAACTGACCTAGTTAAGTATGTTTGAAAACGTTTTTTTCGCTAAGATAGACTTATGTTTTTTATAAAATGTAAACCTAAACGTGTCGGGTGTCACATTCCCAGCACTCTCCCACTTCCACTTGTTGTCCGCAGGGGCTTTCGCAGCAGCACCCCTCGGAGGTAGAACGCCCTCAGCAACCTTCATGTTGGTCAGCTTGTGAGCTGCCTGAACAGTGGCCAACATAGTAGTGTGATCAGCAGCGGCAACAAGCCCAGCAATCTCCGGCACTAACCCAACAACGTAGTGCTCAATCCTCCGGTACTCCGGTGTAGCCAAACCGGGGCACATCACAGCCAACTCGTTGGGCCTTGAAGTAAACTCCTCGATCTCCGACCCAACCATCTTAAGATTCCAGAACTTATGCTCCAACTTCATAATCTCGTCTCTTGGGCAATACTCCGCCCTCAACATCTAAACAAACTCGGACCACGGCATAGCATTAGCCTCACCCAGACCAAGGTTTGCAGTGGTGGAGTTCCACCAGGTCAACGCATGTCCCTCCAGTGTAGCAGAAGCATACTTGACACGATCAGCGTCGGGACAGTTACACATAGCAAATACCGATTCGATCTTCTCCAACCACCGAAGTAGTCCCACTGCCCCTTCAGTCCCATTGAAGAAATGGGGCTTACAGTCCATGAACTTCTTGTAGGTGCACCCAGACTGCACCTGATTAGTATTTCCCAGGGTCTGCTGAGCAGCCAGGAAAGCAGCCAACGCAACGTTCAACTGCTGCTGCAACATGTTCTCCAACTCCGCCTGAGTCATGGTGATATTCCCACCACCTCGTCCACCGCCATTTCGACCCCCGCCGCCACCACGGCCTCCACAAGCACGTCCACCAGCGCGACCAGACATGTTCGGCCAAACATGAGACGAGACACTCAATACCACTAACAGATCAAGCTACAAGTGACCAAACGAATTCAAAACGTGGTTCCAGCATGACCATTGGTCCGAACACGAAGTCCACCAAGATTTTCATGCATTTCGATTTATGATTTCGTGTGCACCCGAAATAACAAATTGCTCTACATGGTCCTCTAAGCGTGCTCCTAGCTAGAACTTCCAATCACCCGATACCCACATTCCTAAAAGAAACTATTATCGCACGAGGATCCCAAAGTGAATAGTCACCCAGGAGTGTACTATGACAAGTACTAGTGCATGATCGTGTGTGTGTAGGCAAGTATGTACATTAGAGCATAGAGGGGAGATATCCAAATCTCGGAAAAATCTCAAAAGTGTGCCGAAGCCACCCCAATGTACACTACCGCCAAGTATAAGCGATATGCCTCGTCATCTTCAAACCCGAAGAAGAAGATAGAACCAAGGTAGGAATAACAAAAGATAGATAATGTGATACTGTGTGATGAGGACACCGACACCCCGACAAGGTTAGTATGTTTACCAAATGACACGACTCGTAAATATGTGTGACCGTCTAATGTGTGTGATACTCGGCTATAGACTAGACTCTACATGCAGTCCTAGTTCACTATAACCATTGGCTCTGATACCAATCTGTCACACCCTCAAATTTCCACATGCGAGGCGCGTGACACACGAGGATCCAAGTCAACGGTCACAATAAACGACATCTATATGATATGAAAACAACGTAAACTCCCATTAAATTTCAAAACCGTTCTAACACAGCGGAAGCAAAATGTATTATTGCAACTCAAAAGTAAAACTCAAAGTCTGAAATGTTTAACAAAACATGCATATGATCCCTAGACGCGGTGAGACTCCGTGCGGCTAAACTCAATGCTGCTACCTTAGCGACCTGAGAAAACATGCCAAAAAGATGTCAACATATAATGCTGGTGAGTTAACAGGTTTTAAGTTCGTAAACGTTTTCATGTGTAAAGCGATTCCTCATAAAGTGTCAAGTGTGCAAAAGTTCCAAGTAAATAACAAACGTTCCCTTACTACTACAATTGTGTTGCTAAAACCATTACTGACAAACGTTGCTCGAGTTGCTGGCCATGTGCCAAGTGTCAAGTAGAGACAATATGCACCCGCCCGGCTCCCAGCCGTCAGGTGGGGTTCGTCACGCCCGATAGATCTATCCAAATTTCCCCCGTTGTGCCTCGCACATTCATGGTTTCAATAGGGACTTAGGTTTCATCGTATAGTAAATAAGTGCCATGCGCCAAGTGCCAAATGCCAAGTGTCAATGTTTAAAAGTGTCAAGTGCCAATGTTTAAATATGCCAAATGCCAATGTTTAAAAGTGTCAAGTGCCAATGTTAAATATGCCAAGTGCCAAACGTGTCACGTTTCTTAAAAGAGTTACATTCCCAAAAGGCGTCATGTTTCTAAAAGTGTTACGTTTCCAAAAGTGATAAGTTTCATAAGAGTTGCGTTTTCAAATCATAAACGTTGCATTGTTATAACGTGTGGCATGCTTCTCCCCCGAGAGAAAAGAGTATAAAAGAGGGGGCCGTGAAACTCACCTTAGAGTGCGTCTTCTTGATTACTAGAGATCTAACCAGTGTATGATACTCCTGACAATTAACAACCTATTAATGAGTTTACATAAGTGTGATGACTACTAACCCGAAGGCTAACTAGTCCCCGATTGTCCAAATCTTGACTCTATGTGTTTAAAGTATGTTTGAACGTTAACCGGACATCCCAGACCGACCCGACATCCCGTTGGTGACCCATTACATCAATTAGTCATGCACATAAAGTTAACACATAAGTTTCAAGCATAAAACACTTAGTTGCATCAAAAACCTCATTCCGGACATCATATGGTCGAATGTGGTTTTTCCCATTTCCACGTTCGCCCGTTTGAGCCACGTTCGACCATTTGTTCCACGTTCGCCCGTTTGAGCCAGGTTCGCCCGTTTGAGCCACGTTCGACCACACGAAGGGTCGAATGAGTTCCACGTTCGACCGTTTGTAGCAGAACTTCATAAAACGCACCAAAACGCATCTAAACGGTCCGAAAACATCACGAAACATCACCAATCACAGCAGTCAACTATCATTAACATGTTCCTACAAAACCCTACCAAATTTATCCCGAAATCCGTTCGTTTTACAAGTTACCCGAAATAGCAAATTATGGAGATGTCACATCAAACGCATGCAATCTTTACCCAGTTAGGAAACTTTCTGAAATCAATCAATAATCAACTTAATATACTCAGATTATCATGAACAAGAAACCCTCAATCATATCCTTATCACTATCATCATGAACAAGCCCTAGATCTAACCCAAAATCCCCAAAATGAACAAAACATCATCAATAATCAATTGTAACCTATCTCAATCATAAATCATCATCAATAACAGTCCTAGATCATTGCTATAACATCTATACAACAATCAATCATCAAACAATACATAACACTACATAAAACACCATTAACACATGTTAATTTGTATGAAAACTCATTGTTTATTAATAGGTTTTGTTTAGAAAGATATTAGGAAGGTTTTTATCCATGAAAACATGTTTGAATCAGATCTGGACTCTTGGGGTTTAATGAAAACGAATTGAAATGCTTTAAAAATGATTTAGAATGAAGAACACACCTTAGATCTTCGTGTAGAAGATGTTTGTAGGTTAGATTATAGGAAAACAAGAGCAAAACTCCTTCCCCAATGTAAAAAGTTGCTAGAGAGTGTTTAGAGGCGTTTAGGGTTTGTGAAATGGTGAAAAATGACAAAGTGTGGTATTTATACTATGTCCACATTCGCCCCTTTTTCCTGCGCGAATGTACCCACATTCGCCCCTTTCATAGGGTCGAATGTGCATGTTCTGGTCGAATGAAACCTTTTCATTTTCACATTCCAGGTTCGCCCCTTTGCTAAGGGTCGAACCAAGATTAATTTCCAGGTTCGCCCACTCGATGTGGTCGAACCAGGACTTATGTTTTTCGTAGTTTTCCAATTTGTCGTGTTTAACGCATTTTAACGCACCTTAACAAACGAGCATGCAACCTTAGACTATGTTTAACATATTTAAGCACGGATGATTATCTACACATCATTTAAACACATCTAAGCATATAATCCACCATACGACAATTAGTCTACAGATACACTTAATTAGTTTATGTAATTCACCAACAACGGGACTCGTATCGTGTGTGTGTGTGTGTGTGACTAACCCAATGATCCTCCAAGTCATTGAACCCTGGAAAATATGGACTGTGTTCCGACTCTACTAACCCCGTCAAGTGTGTTTAATAAACGTTTTTCGCTAAGGTAGACTTATGGGTTTATAAAATGTTGACCTAAACATGCCGGGTGTCACAAAGGGGACGTTGAAAGTGGATTTACGTGAAAAACATGTATATTACAAAACTGAGAATGACTACATCAATCCAAATCATGTGTCAAGCTCCTTCGAGTGATTTTCACCATTCTTCAGGTAAGAACTCAGTCAATCAAACACTTGATTCCATCACAAAAGACTTTTTTCAATTGTAATCATTTTAGTGGCTTTATTTTCATTTTATTTTTAAGCCTCGTATATATCAACATTCCTATTAAATAGAACGCATGTATATCGCCTTAATGGCTTCATTTAGATGTGTGAATAGATTTTCTGTGATTTTGAAATGCCACCACCCACGTTAAGAGGTTAAAAAAGATCTAAGCCTCAAATAAAAGTAAAATCCAAGGTGAGGTTGAAATAGATTTACGTGAAAAAAAATTTAAATTACAAAACCGTGAATGACTACGTCAATCCAAATGATGTGTCAAACCCGTTCGAGTGATTTTCACCATCCCTCAGATAAGAACTTGATCAACTAAACCCCTGATTCCATCATAAAAGACTTTTTTACAATTGTAATCATATTTGAGGCTTTATTTTCATTTTATTTCTAAGCCTCGTATATATCAACATTCCTGTTAAATAGAACGCATATATATCGCCTTAGTGGCTTCATATAGATGTGTGAATAGATTTTCTGTGATTTTGAAATGCCGCAACCCACGTTAAGAGGTTAAAAAATGTCTAAGCCTCAAATAAAAGTAAACTCCAAGGGGACATTGAAATGGATTTACGTGAAAAACATTTAAATTACAAAACCGTGAATGACTAAGTCAATCTAAATGATGTGTCAACCCCCCTTCGAGTGATTTTATCCATTCCTCAGATAAGAACTTGGTCAATTAAACACCTGATTCCATCATAAAAGACTTTTTTATAATTGTAATCATTTTTGAGGCTTTATTTTCATTTTATTTCTATGGCTCGTATATATCAACATTCCTATTAAATAGAACGCATGAATATTGCCTTAATGGCTTCATTAAGATGTGTGAATAGATTTTTGGTGATTTTGAAATGCCACCACCCACGTTACAAGGTTTCAAAAGTAAAATCCAAGGGGACGTTGAAAGTGGATTTACGTGAAAAACATATATATTACAAAACTGAGAATGACTACATCAATCCAAATCATGTGTCAAGCTCCTTCGAGTGATTTTCACCATTCTTGAAGTAAGAAATCGGTCAATCAAACACTTGATTCCATCACAAAAGACTTTTTTCAATTGTAATCATTTTAGTGGCTTTATTTTCATTTTATTTCTAAGCCACGTATATATCAACATTCCTATTAAATAGAACGCATGTATATCAACCTAGTGGCTTCTTTTAGATGTGTGAATAGATTTTCTGTGATTTTGAAATGCCACCACCCACGTTAAGAGGTTAAAAAAGGTCTAAACCTCAAATAAAAGTAAAATCCAAGGGGAGGTTGATCGTGCATTTACGTGAAAATATATGTAAATTACAAAACCGAGAATGACCACATCAATCCAAATCATGTGTCAACCCCCTTTGAGTGATTTTCACCATCCCTCAGATAAGAACTTGGTCAATTAAACACCTGATTCCATCATAAAAGACTTTTTTACAATTGTAATCATTTTTGAGGCTTTATTTTCATTTTATTTCTAAGCCGCGTACATATCAACATTCCTATTAAATAGAACGCATATATATATATATATATATCGCCTTAGTGGCTTCATTTAGATGTGTGAATAGATTTTCGGTGGTTTTGAAATGTGGTGTTAAGAGGTTAGAAAAGGTCTAAGCCTTAGATAAAAGTAAAATCCAAGGGGACGTTGACATGGATTTACATGAAAAACATTTAAATTACAAAATCGTGAATGACTACGTCAATCCAAATGATGTGTCAACCACCCTTCGATTGATTTTCACCATCCCTCAGATAAGAACTTGGTCAATTAAACACCTGATTCCATCATAAAAGACTTTATTACAATTGTAATCATTTTTGAGGCTTTCTTTTCATTTTATTTCTAAGCCTCATATATATCAATATTCCTGTTAAATAGAACGCATGAATATCGCCTTAATGGCTTCATTTAGATGTGTGAATAGAGTCTTGGTGATTTTGAAATGCCACCACCCACGTTAAGAGGTTAAAAAAGGTCTAAGCCTCAAATAAAAGTAAAATCCAAGGGGACGTTTAAAGTGGATTTACGTGAAAAACATGTATATTACAAAACCGACAATGACTACATCAATCCAAATCATGTGTCAATCTCCTTCGAGTGATTTTCACCATTCCTCATGTAAGAACTCGGTCAATCAAACACTTGATTCCATCACAAATGACTTTTTTCAGTTGTAATCATTTTAGTGACTTTATTTTCATTTTTTTTCAAAGCCTCGTATATATCAACATTCCTATTAAATAGAACGCATGTATATCTCCTTAGTGTCATCATTTAGATGTGTGAAATGATTTTCGGTGATTTTAAAATGCCGCCACCCACGTTAAGAGGTTAAAAACGGTCTAAGCCTCAAATAAAAGTAAAATCCAAGGGGATGTTGAAATGGATTTACGTGGAAATCATTTAAATTACAAAACTGTGAATGACTACGTCAAATCAAATGATGTGTCAACCCCACTTCGAGTGATTTTCACCACCTCTCAGATAAGAACTTGGTCAATTTAACACCTGATTCCATCATAAAAGACTTTTTTACAATTGTGATCATTTTTTAGGCTTTATTTTCAGTTTATTTCTAAGCCTCGTATATATCAACATTCATATTAAATAGAACCCATGAATATCGCCTTAATGGCTTCATTTAGATGTGTGAACAGATTTTTGGAGATTTTGAAATACCCCCACCCACGTTAAGAGGTTAAAAATGGTCTAAGCCTCAAATAATGCATTTACATGAAAAATATGTAAATTACAAAACCGAGAATGACCACAACAATCTAAATCATGTGTCAACCCCCTTCGAGTGATTTTCACCATTCCTCGGATAAGAACTCGGTCAATCAAACACCTCATTCCATCACAAAAGACTTTTTTTTCAAATGTAATCATTTTCGAGACTTTAGTTTCATTTTTTTTCTAAGCGTCATACATATCAACATTCCAATTAAATAGAACGCATATATATCGCCTTAGTGGCTTCATTTAGATGTGCGAGTAGATTTTCAGTGATTTTGAAATGGGGTGTTAAGAGGTTAAAAAAGGTCTAGGCCTCAAATAAAAGTAAAATCCAAGGGGACGTTCAAATGGATTTACGTGAAAAACATTTAATTTACAAAAGCGTGAATGACTACGTCAATACAAATGATGTGTCAATCCCCCTTCAAGTGATTTTGACCATCCCTCATATAAGAACTTAGTCAATTAAACACCTGATTCCATCATAAAAGACTTTTTTACAATTGTAATCATTTTTGAGGCTTTATTTTCATTTTATTTCTAAGCCTCGTATATATCAATATTCCTGTTAAATAGAACGCATGAATATCGCCTTAATGGCTTCATTTAGATGTGTGAATAGAGTCTTGGTGATTTTGAAATGCCACCACCCACGTTAAGAGGTTAAAAAAGGTCTAAGCCTCAAATAAAAGTAAAATCCAAGGGGACGTTTAAAGTGGATTTACGAAAAACATGTATATTACAAAACCGATAATGACTACATCAATCCAAATCATGTGTCAATCTCCTTCTAGTGATTTTCACCATTCCTCATGTAAGAACTCGGTCAATCAAACACTTGATTCCATCACAAATGACTTTTTTCAGTTGTAATCATTTTAGTGACTTTATTTTCATTTATTTTCAAAGCCTCGTATATATCAACATTCCTATTAAATAGAACGCATGTATATCTCCTTAGTGTCATCATTTAGATGTGTGAAATGATTTTTGGTGATTTTAAAATGCCGCCACCCACGTTAAGAGGTTAAAAACGGTCTAAGCCTCAAGTAAAAGTAAAATCCCAGGGGATGTTGAAATGGATTTACGTGAAAATCATTTAAATTACAAAACTGTGAATGACTACGTCAAATCAAATGATGTGTCAACCCCCCTTCGAGTGATTTTCACCACCTCTCAGATAAGAACTTGGTCAATTTAACACCTGATTCCATCGTAAAATACTTTTTTACAATTGTTATAATTTTTTAGACTTTATTTTCAGTTTATTTCTAAGCCTCGTATATATCAACATTCATATTAAATAGAACCCATGAATATCGCCTTAATGGCTTCATTTAGATGTGTGAACAGATTTATGGAGATTTTGAAATACCCCCACCCACGTTAAGAGGTTAAAAATGGTCTAAGCCTCAAATAAAAGTTAAATCCAAGGGGAGGTTGATCATGCATTTACGTGAAAAATATGTAAATTACAAAACCGAGAATGACCACAACAATCTAAATCATGTGTCAACCCCCTTCGAGTGATTTTAACCATTCCTCGGATAAGAACTCGGTCAATCAAAGAACTCATTCCATCACAAAAGCCTTTTTTTCAAATGTAATCATTTTCGAGACTTTAGTTTCATTTTTTTTCTAAGCGTCATACATATCAACATTCCAATTAAATAGAACGCATATATATCGCCTTAGTGGCTTCATTTAGATGTGTGAGTAGATTTTCGGTGATTTTGAAATGGGGTGTTAAGAGGTTAAAAAAGGTCTAGGCCTCAAATAAAAGTAAAATCCAAGGGGACGTTCAAATGGATTTACGTGAAAAACATTTAAATTACAAAAGCGTGAATGACTACGTCAATCCAAATGATGTGTCAACCCCCCTTCAAGTGATTTTGACCATCCTTCATATAAGAACATAGTCAATTAAACACCTGATTCCATCATAAAAGACTTTTTTACAATTGTAATCATTTTTGAGGTTTTATTTTGATTTTATTTCTAAGCCTCGTATATATCAATATTCCTGTTAAATAGAACGCATGAATATCGCCTTAATGGCTTCATTAGATGTGTGAATAGATTTTTGGTGATTTTGAAATGCCACCACCCATGTTAAGAGGTTACAAAAGGTCTAAGCTTCAAATAAAAGTAAATCCAAGGGGACGTTGAAATGGATTTACGTGAAAAACATTTAAATTACAAAACTATGAATGACTACGTCAATCCAAATGATGTGTCAACCCCCCTTCGAGTGATTTTCTGTAACACCCCGCCCCTCTCATCACCAATATTGTCCGCTTTACCCATCCAGAGCTCACGGATTTGTTTTTGGTTGTCCAAGTGGAGACTTCCCAGGAGGTCACGCATCCTGAAATTTCTCCCACCTGAGCACGCTTAACTGTGGAATTCTCCTCTCATCCACTAACCTTATGCCCCAAAACGCGTTGGTGATTTAAGAGGCAAGACATTACTTTTGAACCAAGGATCTCTCCTGGCCACGACCGATGTGGGATTTTCCTGAGGTGTCACATTCACCCCCTATTAGAGTCTCATCGTCCCTGATGAGGTGTGTTCCTGGGGTGTCACATTCACCCCCTGTTATACCAAACTGTCACACCCCGACTTTTCCCCAAATCGGTTGTGACGTTTGGTAGCTTCACCGCGCAGCGGAAAGATGCATCTAAGACTCTTACTTCCTGAACGCCAATTCTAACCCTTTAGGATCCCCGATCCCAAGACGTCGCCCACTCCAACCGTGCCGTTACCAAAGTTTAAACCTGAAAGACATGCTTAAAAAGTCAACATAAAGCTGGTGAGTTCATAAGTTTGTATAAAATGTTACCGAAATGTTACCAAGTTCAATCCTGTCCATACTATGTCAATGTTACCGAAGTACGCTAGCTAGGCGTATGTTTTATTACTACTACGATTGGAAAACCATTACTAGACACGTTTAGCAATGTTTAGCAATGTTCAGCCCGAATGTTCAGCATGTTACCAATGTTACCAGTTCGAGACAATATGCACCCGTCCGGCCCTCCAAGCCGACGAGTGGGGCAGGTCACGCCCAATAGATCTATCCACATTTCCCCCGTTGTGCATCCCCGCACATTCATGGTTTTCCCTGGGACTTTAAAAGATCGTATAGCAATGCAAAGTTAAAACCATAGTATGACATATGTTACCAAAATAGTTTAGCGCATGTTTTCTCCCCCAAAAGTTAAAGCAGTAAAAGTGGGGCCGTGAAACTCACGCAACCCGTTTCATTTTCCAAAACTTTGTTTTGCTTTAAATTCCTCAATTTTCATAAAAGAAGCATGTCTTCCCCCCGAAAATATTTACAAAAACAGTAAAAAGTGGGGTCATGAACTCACCTTAATTTCCGTGCTAAGCTAGCAAACAAAGCCCGAAACCTCGACCGACTTCCTCGTGCCCTAATTACCAACAAAGGACACCTTAACAGTCTATCACACATAAGCCTAGCTTATTAACCGCCTAAAAGATAGTCTATTCGACTGTCTAGACTCGTGTGTACCAATGCGAGTCTCAATGCGTTTCAACTCGACGAACCGATCATGACTTATCTTAATTCACGTGTTACATACAACATAGTACCCAAGTTTCACCCTTGTTGCTATTCGTGTGTAAATCTTGTTGGACTATAACCCCGAAACGTATAACTATCCTGAGCCGAAGATTGTCTCGTAAATCATTTTAGAAAATACTCTTTGAGGAAAAACGAATTTAGTTATTAAACCGATTAATAACATTTGCTACTCTTTCTCAATATCGCTTGAAAATCATCTTCACTGTTATAAATAATTAGTTTTTGAAAACACCTCGATTTTGTATATAATAATGCATTTGTCCAAAACACTTAAGGGAATTTATTTATAGAAATAGCAATTCGTTACGCTTTGATTTTATAAAAATTTGGGCAGAGTTTCCTCTGTTTTTGTACAAACCAGACAACACCCGTTGTCTACAATTTTCCCCAAAATCAACTTTCAAACACAATTCATCAAGTCCTTTTATTCACATTTCCGAGTCACGAGTTCGTCACCTATGTATACTTACATATATAGTAATATATATATATATATATATATATATATATATATATATATATATATATATATATATATATATTTAAGATATAGTCCGACAATATAGTCCAATGTTATTTAGTCCGAAGTTCAATGTCATAAGTCACGTTAAATTAACCATTTACCAAGTTGTTCGATATATAATGTAGTTACCGTTTATTATTATTCGGTCCGTTCGCGAGTTAAAACTATTCTATCCATATCAATATATTTATAAATATATAATATTCATAAATATATATAATATTTACAAATATACAATATTTATAAATATTATAACATCTACAAATAATAATGAATATGAACTCAAGTATAGCGAATCGTACGCGCGCGTCTCGATCTACGTGGTAGCCGGTACCGAGCCGTTTGACCAGATTTGAGCCGAGCATAAAAACGAACACGAACTAACCGCTTGTCATAATCAAACCACCAACTGAGCCACTACAACCGGACCACAATCTCGACCCAAGTCCCGAACCCGAACCATAGTAAACCTGGACCTGACCACACCAGGCCCGTACTAAATCTGTTCCCGGACACGACCCGGACCTAACCACACCAGACCCGAGACCCAAACAGCAGCAGCCACCCTGACTTGTGATCCCAAACTCGTATCGAGTCCGCCCCGGAGCTGAACCAGAACCACCAAGTTGAGACCCAACCCAGACCATTCTAATCCGAATCAAAACCACAAACCCGAGACCCGATAATAACCACTTACCATCATCTGGCCGCCACAGCCCCAATCCGACCATGAACCCACACAACTTGTCACCTCCACCACAATACCATCACCATAAACCCACCAGTTTGTTAATCCCATCAAACACCACCATGAACCGCCTACCGGACCACCATAATGGCCACCACTGAACCCGTCAGTACAAAACAACCTGAAAACCACCTAACCACCATAACCCGAGCTGGAACTAGACTCGAGACCTGTGACTGAACCACCATCAACACAACCACCTAACCCGCCGCCGCTGCCAACCCCACAACCATCACCAACTGCCGCCGTCCCGACTCATCTCGTCACTGTAACCACCACCATCACAGCTCGTCTTCTGCACAAAAAAAACCAAGAAAACCAACACAAGGCCCCTGACGAGCTGTTCTTGCGTCTATGTTGGACCCAACAGCCGCCGCGCTGCCGCCACCAAGGCTGTGGTGGCCGGCCGCTGCCTAGTGAGAGGAGGAGAGGGAGATTGGTGAAGGAGGAGCAGCGCGTGAAAAGAGAGAGCAGAGAGAGATTAGAGAGAGAGAGAGGCGAATTAGAGAAAGAGAGTGTGTGTGGCTAGGGTTTGTGACTTGGAGAAGACAATGAGGAAAATAGGAGAATGAGATGAATTTATAGTTAGGGTTCCTTAGGAAGGTGCACACCATGTAACGAACCCATTAAAATGTGTCGTGTCTCGGTTTTGGTTTCGGTTCAAAAGGTAATAAATAAAACAAGTCGGAAATGTTCGTAATATACGACTTAGCTAAACCGAGCAAAAACATAGTTATTTTTGTTATCCGACGCGTACTTTCCGAACACACGTTTAAATCGCGTTAAAAGATTCAATCACGGTTTCCTTTGTTAAAACGCTCAGTTAACTCCAGAAACTTAATAATTAACAATTATTTATAATAAATAATTACTACAATTAATTAAAAATCATACCGGTGTTGATCGGAAATTGCCGGTTGTCACATTCTCCCCGTGTTACAGAAATTTTGTCCTCAAAATTTGAGGTAGGATATCGTCCAAGAACCAATGGTAGTACAACAAAAATAGTCAACGGACTTGCCGGTACAAATGGCACAAGATAAAGTTCCAAAATCGACTGAATGCAAAGTGTAGACAATAACTTTGTCAATAATACTATTGGAGCACCTCAAACAAAGCAACTAGTGCACCAACTTTCTCATTACACGCCGTAAGGTGTGTTTGGATTTAAGGTAGTAACAAACAAGTTGACGAAAATGAGGCATGCCAAATAAAATCATCCACTGAAACTAGTCGAATGAATATTCACCACAAGGTGTTGTATCAAATTCCAACAATTCGATTCAACTGAAGTGTCGACTTTAAAGAAATTTATCGACGAAGTATCAAAAGATTCATTGCCCACAATTGCCTAACATATCAAGACAATAAGACAAACATTATGAGCAACGTAATGATAAAACAAATCATTAATGAAACAATTGTTCGACGTGAAGCCCTACAATGGACCTTCAAAAATTTAAAGAATCCAAACATACAATAGTTGACTTCCCTTTTAGCCTAAGCCATCATGAAATCCAAGCCATCGCTCAGTGCCCCTCTTCATTTCCCGTAGTTGATAGAGATTTCCCTTGTCATTCAGCAACGCCCTCGTACAGCCCACAACCATTGTTCGGTAGTACCTTCGCCTCCCCCCTTCTGTCAAATCTGCTTCAAACATAACCTTTCCCTTCTTCATTCGCTCGGTGGTCTTAGTAAAAGCCTTTCATTTCCTCCCAATACTCAATTTCCAGTAAGACAGGCCCTCCAACCTCCCCATTTCATTCTCCCGTTTACCTTTCAATCGTCAGTTATTCCGCCAGCCTTGACCAAAGGAGGGGGAAGCGCGGCGTAAGCAAAGACCTTCGAATAAGTTCAAATATAAATATATAGTATAATAGTAGTAGTGGTAGTGGTGAATTCAATTCAATTATTCTTTATGAAGAATTTCTTAATCCCACGTTATAAGCATTTTCTTGGTGGCTAGGGTAGAATTGAACAAACTGACTTGTACACAATTCGTTATCTTTAAAAGAAATACAATATATATATATATATATATATATATAGTTAAAAGAAATACAAAAATAATGTGAGGAAACATGAGAGGGAAAAATCAATTAGTTATATATATATATATATATATATATATATATATATATATATATATATATAACTAATTGATTTTTCCCTCTCATGTTTCCTCACATTATTTTTAAACGTTAATAAATTTTATATACGAGATTTTCTAAAGAAAAAATTACACCAAATTAACGAGCGTTTTATTATCTTTCTAACGAGTAACATAGTGCTATATAAAAAACAGAGAAAAAAACGACTATTTTTTGTGCGGTTTTGTTCATATAGGAAAAAAACACAAAGTGTTCAGGTAATTTACTAATTATGTATAGGCAAGTCACTAATTATTTTCAAACCGGTAAATATGAATTCTATTTTCAACGGGTGTTAGCATTGGAGTAGGTAAGGTATTAATATTAGAGGTGTACATTGGTTTAGGTTACATGTTAACATTAGAGTTATACATTGTTTAAGGTTAGGCATTAACATTGGAGATACATTGTTAATTGTTTTAGGTTTGAAACTACCTAAAGCTTTCCTGCATGAAACTGTAAAGCGCATCAGTCTATTTCTTATGTAAAATTGATATGTCATATTAGATTTCTCAATCCCGGGACACTCCTGGGGTATAATCTAGTAATCTATACTTTCCATAATAGGAGAAGCGTGAGTGACGTCAGAAAGCCGATCTGTCAGCCGGAGAGAGTGGCCACCAATGCGCGTATGATGCAAAAACTGACGTCCCATTAAATAATAAAAAAATCTCACTTGCCTCAACAGCGGTAATAATTCCACTTGCCTGACAGTGATTGTTAATAAATTAGTTTAAATACTGTCAGTTGAGTCAACAGACCTTTGTATCACTGTTGGTTTGAAATTTGAGCTCCAAATTCAAATTCAAATTTCAAATTCGATACCCCATTACACAAATATATAAAGGTATCGTGTGCATCTCTTTGTCCCAAATAATTTATAAATCTCTCAAATAATTTTTAAATCGTAACAGATGGTTCTCTCATATTTACGTTTAGGTCGAAGCACTTGAGCATCAGGTAAAATAATTCTAATATATGTTATCAATAAGACTAAAGTTTATCCATTTTGTTCTTCAATAACCTCAATGTTCTTCAATAACCTCAACATTTTGTCTGCTCCATTAGTAACCAGAGCATTTATGTCGAAAAAGTTTTCGACTATTGAAGATTCTTACAATCAAAGGAAAATATCAGTCTTGCCATTACGAACGGTTGTAGATTGGCAGGCTCAAACTCAAGAGGGTATGTCTTTCCGTTTTTAAATTTATTTATTCGATTGTTTAATACGTAATTATTTTTGTTTTCTGATCAACCTTTTGTATTTCTCCGTTAACAGATAGATGCGTTAGCTTAAGCAATGAAGTGTTTTTCTAGATGGCATTAGGAAAGACATTGATTGCGATTATGCTTTTACGCCACTATGCTTATCTTTTGAGGAAGTCGTATGCGTCTACTTCCGTTTTTGTGGTTCCCGCTGTTGTGCTTCTCAACAGGTATGTTTGTTAAATATGTTATTTATCTTTAATTTGTTATGAAGGCGTGTAGTCGAAGTCTAACTTTGAATCTTTTTTTTTTTCTGTTCTGGTATCAAGCAGAGTATGTAAGGAAGCACCTTGAGTATGTTGAGTATTCAAGGTTAATCTTTTGGATATTAATAATGCTTCTATACATACAACACACACCTTCAACCATTCCTACCAAGAAACAAACATATGTGTTGAAGACTCATGGGTGTATAAAGACATGTTATAATCAAAGTTGATTTTTATGTATTAGCATCATTAGTTTGTGGTTTCTGAAGAGTATTAAAAGATATATTAGATTTTTTAGTGGTTGTTTGTAATATGTGTTTACGATCAAGACATGTTTGTAAATACCCTATTGTATAAATTCAAGTTGTATTCGATGACAGATGTTTTGTGAACTATTGTTTAAGTTTCGGAACATTGGATTATACTTATTGTCAAAGCATGTTTGTAAATCATCTATCGTATAAATTGAAGTTATATTCATTGGCAGTTGTTTTGTGAAGATGTATAGTTTACAAACTCTTATCAATAGTGTTTGTAGCATTATTATTAATTAATTAATTGATTTATATAATATAAGATATAACATTGCAAGCTCTAAGTGAAATTTTAAGCCCATGTTTTGAATATTGAATAGGTGTGTAAGCATTAACAGGGTGAAATTGAAAATAATAAGAATTGTGTGAGCAAATATTGTTGTTGTTATTGTTATTAATTAATTAATTCATGTACGTGACATATTGCAAATTGTAATTGAAAATCTATTTTGATGAAAGCTGGTTTAACAAAATTTGTTGGCGAATACGGGCAGTTTTGAAACTCTATTTTTATTGTTTACCTCTATGTTAGTTTACAAAATCTCATCAATAGTGTTTGTGGCATTATTATTAATTAATTAATTAAGTAATTGATTTATATAAGATATAACATTGTAAGCTTTAATCGAAATTCTATTTGATGACAGCCGTTTTAACAAAATATGTTTAGAAGTTGACAGTTGTAAAACAGATCTTCCAATTATAAAAATAAATAATACATTTAGGCCCAAGTTTTGAAATTAAAGAGGGAACTTTTATGTCCTAAGTTTTGAATCTTTAGGAGGGAAAGTTTTAAACCACATAGGGAAG
Source organism: Ambrosia trifida (assembly GCA_028751855.1). NCBI lineage: Eukaryota > Viridiplantae > Streptophyta > Magnoliopsida > Asterales > Asteraceae > Ambrosia > Ambrosia trifida. Next base: position 63,291,248 of record CM054129.1, on the reverse strand, counting down.
CGTGTTTAGGAATTTTAACATTAACAGGGTCGAGTTGCAAATAATAAGAGTTGTTGTAATAAGAGTTGTTGTATAAGATATAACATTGCAAGTGAAATTCTATTTGAAGGCAACTGTTTTAACAACATCTGTTGTTACTATTAACAGTTTTTGTAAAACAGATCTTGCAATTATAATAATAAATATTACATTTAAGCGCAAGTTTGAATATTCAAGAAGAACTTTTTAAATTACGATAGGGTAGTGTATTTATGATTCTGAACATTAGCTATGTTGAGTGCCAAATAATATGTTTTTTGAGACCAAATATTTTTATTATTTTATTTTATTAATTAAATAATTAATTGATTTATATAACAGAAATATTGTATCATTATGTATATAGTTTGTTGTATTGTTCAATAATATTCACGTTGATAGTTATATTTTATAAAGAACATATTTCAAACCGGCTAGTTATTTTCTAAAATTTTTGTATTAGCGTCATTTCAGTTTGATAATTAAATAATTATAAAAATTATTTTAAAACTATCTTTAATAAGTAATCCCTAAGTTTTGAATTTTTAGGAGGGAAAGTTTTAAATCACATATGGAAGCGTGTTTAGGAATTTTAACATCAACAGGGTCGAGTTGTAAATTTAATGAAGAATATTCTCTTAAGGTAGACAAGTTGTATGTTATTTTGTGAAGTAATAAATGTGGTGTTTGAAATGTTGAGTCCCCGTTTTTTTATATGTATTTATAATCTTAAAATTATTGTTTGTATGTAGAGGTACGATTTTAAGATGTACAATGTGGAATGATTATGCAGTACTGTTTAACAATCTCATTGCTAATATTCATGCTAATGAGCATGTGATGGTTGTTATACACCATGGTAAAGTTAAGGACTGGAAAGGTAAGTTTGTCTTACCTTTGTGATTTTTAAAATAATTGTTAATATGAAATAAAGTCACTAAGTATATGTACATTGTTATATATAGAACAAATTTCCATACAAAGCGACAAGTATGGAAGTCGACTGTTTTTGAACGATTGATGAAGTTAACCAATTAAGGAGGAGGTACAATATTTAGAACATTTTTTTTTTACAAAAAAGAGTAATTTTTCTAAATTTTTTTGGCTCATACTTTTGAGGTATTTTTTTTGTTCATTGTTTTTTCAACTTTTCAGTCTTCTTAAGAAGCAAGGTCAAGAATCTGGTTGTACTTCCCTATCACTACGTTCCTCTGATTCTGCTTACTCATTGCATCAAGAATTCGTTGTTTCAACTCCAAAGAAAGACGTAGACGAGCTTAGCGACATAGAAACGGTGTCAATATTTTTTAATAAATTCCATATTTGTTTACTTCTTTGTTATATTTAATTTGTTTTTTATATTCTGCTCAAGACGATGATCAATATATTGTTGGATTGTAGGTAATGTGTTGTGTTGTGGTTGGGACTATAAAAGTTGTGCAACAAAGTTTTGTTTGGTTCTATGTTGCTTGTAAGAAATGTTTCAGGAAGATGTAAACTAAATCAGAGTACTTACAAACTTCTGCAAAAGTTTTTGAAGAAATTCTCGATTTGCCTGTTACAGCTTTTGTTTGTCCTAAATGCGATTGTGAATGTAAATCTATCTCAACAAAGTAAGATAAAATGTTTATTTACATTTTTTCAACATTACTGTTATCTTATTGGAAGGTATTATTTCAGGTTTAAGACTGGCAATGTGTCCTTTATGTTGTCTGATAGAGATGTGTCCAGCATTGTTGGTTCATCTACGAGTGATTTAAGGGAAAAACAGTTGAAGCTTGAGGATAGTGAAGGCTTTCCCCAAGAGTTATTTCGACTGCTAGATAAGTTTTTTGACTTTCAAAATTGTAGTTTCAGAATACAATCTTAAATATAAATACCGTGTATACTGTTCTGAAGATATGTGATGATCCTACAGTAATTGCTGACTTGGTTATGGGCAGTGATTATGAATATGATAATGCTGGAGAGGTATTTATTACTTTATGCTTGCGTTCTTAAATTTGAAATTTTAAAAAGATTTCGAAGTTCATTGTTATTATTTTCTTTATATTTTTTTTTTGTATGGTTACTTATTAGGTTAGTCAAGATGATGGTGAATACGAGTGTGTTAATCTTAATGAAACTTCTGATGATGCTTTCCAAATGTTGTCAAAGGTGAGTATACATTTTTGTAACTTATTTAAGCTATCCATCGAGTTTGTTTTCTTCATTTTAATAGTTCAGTAGTTTTTTTGTTATTTTTTTCAATGATGTTTTTTGTATTGCTACCGACTCTGTCACACCCTCAAATTTCCACTACGGGGTTTATACCGCGTGTAACACCCCAACCAATGGCGGAAACATCGGGTTGTCACGTATTGATGATTGTTCAGTAGCTCATGGTGAATAATAAATTTCATTATATGACTTAAATAGATTACATACAATTGTTCTACAAGAATTCGTAGATCAAAATGAATGATACTATGTACACATCTTCAAATAATAACTCAAATCTTCCAGCAAATAGAACCTGAAACATGTTAAGTTGAAAATATTTTGGGTCAACAAAAGTTGGTGAGAATACATAGGTTTTTGAAAATAATTGATAACAATAGTTTGTACAACATTCAAAGTTGTATGATGATAGAGTATGATACCGACATGTAACAATGCGTCTTTGTACAACCAAACCTTGTGTCGACTGTTGACTAACTCGCAAGTTAGTTAAATGTTGTTACTGTTATCGATCATCCCTGAATTTATGCGGGGGATGGGTTTGTCAGACCTATAGCGCTATAATCTAAACAGGCGGCTTGATCATTGTTAATGATTGTACTGTGTCTTTTTGTTACAGTCAAATGATAGAATGATGATGTAGTTGAATCACAAGTAAAATATGAGTAAATGATAGTATAAAATGTTTAAACATGTTTCACCCCAAAAATAGTGAAAATAGAGTAAAGGGGCTATGTAAACTCACCTTAGTGTTAGAATGGAGGCCCTTGATATATAAACAAATGTGGCTCGTGTGTATCCAAATATCACCCTATTTCAAGGTAATAAATAAGTGTTGGGGAAAACTTATTAAGTCTAAGTTTTCTAGTCTAAAATATGCTAGGGTTCCTAATTTGGGGATGAATACTTGATTTATGATTAAATACGAATAATTGTTAATAACTCGATAAATAAAGAAATAATTAATAAAAATATTTCTAACCAATATTAACTAAAGGTAGTTGAATTATAATGTAATAAATGTGAAAATAATTTTTATAAAATTATTTTCTTAATTCATGAATATTTAAATATTATTACTTATTTGACAAAATATAAACTTAATATTTTAAAAATATTAAAATTTATAAATTTTGAATTAAAAATTTATATTTCTGATCTAAATGATTTATAATAATTTATGTGAAATTTTAATGTAAAAATAATGAAAAATGAATTTATTATGATTTATTTATGATTAAAACTAACAAAAATTGATTAAAATATTAAATAAATGATTTTCGAGAAATAAAAATCATTTCTGAGATGTTTATAGTTTTATAAGTTTAGAATAATTTTTGTGGAAACTTAATAAAATCGTTTTGATATTTTTATAGAATTTTATAATTATAATAGAATAAACTTGTAATATTTATTATATATAATAAATAAATAATTTTTGGAAAACTAAAAATTGGACAACAAAGTTTATCATTTGAATAACATAAAATAAATTTTGTAGAATTTATAAAGCATTTTTAGTATTTTTAATACTATTTTTAAATATAATGGTGAATATATATGTATAAGTATAAAGGCAAAAAAAGAATAAATGTTTTACATGTGCTAGGGATCGAACCCAGCACCTCAACCGGTTCGAGTGTCTCAGACAACACCCACTACCATCTGATCTGCACCCCTGTTGGTGTTTTATTTGATTTCAAATATATTTTAAACAAATAGAAATTCTAGTCTTCTTCCCCAAATAACACCCTATGAACCCTAGTTTTCTAAGAAATGCAATTAACGAACCATAACCCCAGAAACGTTGGGGTTACTGATCGATGAGTGAGCGGGAATCAAAACATGTATTTAATTGATACTTACGAAGCTTATGTGATGTATGAACGTTTAGTCAACGAAAATGTCAAACCGAGCTTCAATCGCGAAATAGAGAAAAAGAAAGAGAAAAATCAGAGTGAGGGTATGTTTATCGGTACACAGAGATCGTTAGGAAGGTTTTAATTTATAGTATTACGATTCATAATGCAAAAATAGAAATTTGACCAAGCTTTTAATTATACGCGTGATTATCCTTAAAAAGGAATGTTTTGATTGTGTTTACTTGTGTATAATACGCGTAATATACGTCAATTACATGTCTCGAAGCAATTATTCAATTGTTTCCATTGTTTGGTTCAATCAAGAGTTAAAGGAAAGATGGAAGAGGGGTCGCTGTGTTGATGTTCAGCAGCGAGTAGCAGATGGCTTGTCCAGAAGGCTTTATCATTAATTTGAGTCCATCATTAATCAACAAACCTCATGTAGACTAGTGGTGATGTGCGTGTGTTTGTGGCATCGGACCGGCTGGGGACTCAGGTTCGATCCCCGGCCCGGCCATTTATTATACTTTTTTTTTTTTTAGGCAAAGATAAAGGGGAAGGGGTGTTGGTGTTGGGCCGAGTCTGTTCTGGGCTGGGTTAAAACTGGGCCTACAGGTTGGGCTTCGATTTTTTTTTAAAAAAAAAAGAATGCTTGGGTTTGTTATTGGGTTGGTTTGGTTTTGTTAGGACTTTGATATGGTTAAAATAATTCTTCAAATATGTGTATTATAATTTTTGGTATTCTAAAAAAAATCTGATCATTTTATTATTATTATTATTATTATTATTATTATTATTATTATTATTATTATTATTATTATTATTATTATTATAATGTTTTGAAATAAGATTTAGACATGGTTAGTCAAGAAGTTTAATATAATTAAAGTGACGATTTACTAAAAAAAAATAAATAAATATATATATATATATATATATATATATATATATATATATATATATATGTATGAATAATTATTATTTCATTCGGCTTCAAAATATATCAAAAATAATAACAATAAAACTTGTCGTTTTAATCCCGAACAATTATTTAATGCGAAATGTTACAGTCTCCCCTACTTTTAGGAACTTCGTCCCGAAGTTAAGAGAAAACCAGGGTTACAATTGGCCAACTACCGAAAACCTTGATAAAATTTCACACTACCTTAACGTACCTGTAAATTCATGATTACGTTCCGGACCGTAATTACCAATTTACCTTACATTAGGGTTTTGCGTCCTTTTATGACTTTACCGATTGTTGAGCAGGTCTGATAGTCTCCGCCAGTCGTTGAGCAGGTGGTAGGGCCTCTCCCGACTGTTGGAAAGACATGAGACCTCTACCAATCGTTAAGCTGGTTGTTTGGTAGTTAACTAATTGTTGTACAAGTAAGCACGTATGGTCATAGATACAGCAATTAATTCACATTCAAACAAGCATGCACACAGATGTTATGATAATACTTGGATTTATTACTTGAATCAAAAGTGCCATTACATAGAATTAAAAGCAAACATCATTTAAATGGTGGGACTTGCTGTTAAGTAGCTGGAGGGTCTTGATCTCGGTTCAGTTTAGGGCATCGGTTACGAAAGTGATTTGGGTCTCCACATTCATAGCATTGACCATAGTTGTATTGATTAAGGTTAGCAGCTTGAGCAGGGTTGGTGGGTTGGTTGGCATTTGGATTTGGGGTCTCACGACACGTGTTGACCAGATGGCCATACCTTCCACAATTGGTGCATAAGCGACATGCTGAAGCAGTGGGATGATGTCGGTTACAGGTATTACATAATGGGTGGTTTCCTGTATAAGGTTTCTTCTTAGAAGCTTGTGCAGTGAGGTTTGCATCAGGATCCCTGGTCTTACGTTTCTGGTTCTCAGTGGTTACCGCGGCTACAATACTTGTTTTATTGCCTTTCCGAACTAAGGTCCCGTTCTTTACATGATTATCAGTTAAGGTAGCTGCTAAACGTTTGGCTTCCTCCAAGGTGGCAGGATTCCTTCCCCACACCGTATCCTGGATTTGCATGGGCAGACCACCGATGTACTTCTCGATGGCTACCGGCAGGGGAGTGACTTTGTGGGGCAACAATAAGCTAAGCTCATGAAAGCGGGTGTTGTAGGCAAGGTTTTCCCCACTATCTTGAGCTAAGGTGTGGAACTCATCCTCGAGTTTCTTAATTTCATTGCGAGGACAAAACTCTTCCTTCATGACCTCCTTGACTTGGTCCCATGTCATAGCAAGAGCAACTTCGGCCCCACGAGTACGCTTTTCTTCATTCCACCAAGTGAGTGCTCGTTTATGGAGAACACTCATGGCGTAACGAACCTTGAAGTTGTCGGGGCACTCACTGTTGATGAAGGTATTCTCAATACCCTCGAACCATTGGAGAAGTCCAGTAGCTCCTTCTTCGCCACTAAACTTTGGAGGGTTACAAGAGTTGAAATGCTTAAGGGTGCAGGCTTGGGGTCCATTTCCATTGCCATTGCCGTTTCCGTTCCCGTTGTTGTGACCATTCCCGTTTCCGTTCCCGTTGTTGTGACTTGAGCGAGTAAATTGGGAACCAGAGTTGCGATTTGCTGCGCCATTTGTTGAGAAATGATCGCTGCCAGTTGAGCATCGACCCCATTGTTGTTGTGGTTAGGAACTTGGTCATGGTTATGGTTATGGTTATCACCACCTTCTTCGTGGTTCTCACCATTGTTGTTGCGAGTGCTGCGACGAGGAGGCATGATCTGTAATAGACACAATGAAATGAATGAGAGTTTTTATAAGGAATGTAATCATTTATTCATTAATTAAAACGAATAAACGAAAACGTTGACTTATCAAAGATTCTAAATTCTAATAACATATGAAGACATGCTTTAGCCTATAAGTGAACACTCATCCCGAGAATTCCCAGGTAGGCATCCGGGTCCCTCGTCTGATTGGGATATATGCGCAATGCCAGCCTAGACAGAAGACTCAGAATACAGGCGTTCACCCTTCCAGATTGCACGTGTTCGTTATTAAAATCTAGAACTTCGTCGAGATCTCAAGGTGGTTCAGGTTAAACCTGAGGATTTTGTCCTATGAGTCTAAGAGTGAATCCGGTGATGTAGAGCATCTTCTTGTAAGGATGAAAGTAGGGATATGAAGTAGGAGGGAGATAGAGATTAGCAAATAAAGAAGCAAGTACTGATTAAGTCCTATGGTTATAGACTAGATTATTTTTCTAATAACCTAATTCCCTATAACCATGGCTCTGATACCAATCTGTAACACCCCAACCGATGGCGGAAACATCAGGATGTCACGTATTGATGATTGTTCAGTAGCTCATGGTGAATAATAAATTTCATTATATGACTTAAATAGATTACATACAATTGTTCTACAAGAATTCGTAGATCAAAATGAATGATACTATGTACACATCTTCAAATAATAACTCAAATCTTCCAGCAAATAGAACCTGAAACATGTTAAGTTGAAAATATTTTGGGTCAACAAAAGTTGGTGAGAATACATAGGTTTTTGAAAATAATTGATAACAATAGTTTGTACAACATTCAAAGTTGTATGATGATAGAGTATGATACCGACATGTAACAATGCGTCTTTGTACAACCAAACCTTGTGTCGACTGTTGACTAACTCGCAAGTTAGTTAAATGTTGTTACTGTTATCGATCATCCCTGAATTTATGCGGGGGATGGGTTTGTCAGACCTATAGCGCTATAATCTAAACAGGCGGCTTGATCATTGTTAATGATTGTACTGTGTCTTTTTGTTACAGTCAAATGATAGAATGATGATGTAGTTGAATCACAAGTAAAATATGAGTAAATGATAGTATAAAATGTTTAAACATGTTTCACCCCAAAAATAGTGAAAATAGAGTAAAGGGGCTATGTAAACTCACCTTAGTGTTAGAATGGAGGCCCTTGATATATAAACAAATGTGGCTCGTGTGTATCCAAATATCACCCTATTTCAAGGTAATAAATAAGTGTTGGGGAAAACTTATTAAGTCTAAGTTTTCTAGTCTAAAATATGCTAGGGTTCCTAATTTGGGGATGAATACTTGATTTATGATTAAATACGAATAATTGTTAATAACTCGATAAATAAAGAAATAATTAATAAAAATATTTCTAACCAATATTAACTAAAGGTAGTTGAATTATAATGTAATAAATGTGAAAATAATTTTTATAAAATTATTTTCTTAATTCATGAATATTTAAATATTATTACTTATTTGACAAAATATAAACTTAATATTTTAAAAATATTAAAATTTATAAATTTTGAATTAAAAATTTATATTTCTGATCTAAATGATTTATAATAATTTATGTGAAATTTTGATGTAAAAATAATGAAAAATGAATTTATTATGATTTATTTATGATTAAAACTAACAAAAATTGATTAAAATATTAAATAAATGATTTTCGAGAAATAAAAATCATTTCTGAGATGTTTATAGTTTTATAAGTTTAGAATAATTTTTGTGGAAACTTAATAAAATCGTTTTGATATTTTTATAGAATTTTATAATTATAATAGAATAAACTTGTAATATTTATTATATATAATAAATAAATAATTTTTGGAAAACTAAAAATTGGACAACAAAGTTTATCATTTGAATAACATAAAATAAATTTTGTAGAATTTATAAAGCATTTTTAGTATTTTTAATACTATTTTTAAATATAATGGTGAATATATATGTATAAGTATAAAGGCAAAAAAAGAATAAATGTTTTACATGTGCTAGGGATCGAACCCAGCACCTCAACCGGTTCGAGTGTCTCAGACAACACCCACTACCATCTGATCTGCACCCCTGTTGGTGTTTTATTTGATTTCAAATATATTTTAAACAAATAGAAATTCTAGTCTTCTTCCCCAAATAACACCCTATGAACCCTAGTTTTCTAAGAAATGCAATTAACGAACCATAACCCCAGAAACGTTGGGGTTACTGATCGATGAGTGAGCGGGAATCAAAACATGTATTTAATTGATACTTACGAAGCTTATGTGATGTATGAACGTTTAGTCAACGAAAATGTCAAACCGAGCTTCAATCGCGAAATAGAGAAAAAGAAAGAGAAAAATCAGAGTGAGGGTATGTTTATCGGTACACAGAGATCGTTAGGAAGGTTTTAATTTATAGTATTACGATTCATAATGCAAAAATAGAAATTTGACCAAGCTTTTAATTATACGCGTGATTATCCTTAAAAAGGAATGTTTTGATTGTGTTTACTTGTGTATAATACGCGTAATATACGTCAATTACATGTCTCGAAGCAATTATTCAATTGTTTCCATTGTTTGGTTCAATCAAGAGTTAAAGGAAAGATGGAAGAGGGGTCGCTGTGTTGATGTTCAGCAGCGAGTAGCAGATGGCTTGTCCAGAAGGCTTTATCATTAATTTGAGTCCATCATTAATCAACAAACCTCATGTAGACTAGTGGTGATGTGCGTGTGTTTGTGGCATCGGACCGGCTGGGGACTCAGGTTCGATCCCCGGCCCGGCCATTTATTATACTTTTTTTTTTTTTAGGCAAAGATAAAGGGGAAGGGGTGTTGGTGTTGGGCCGAGTCTGTTCTGGGCTGGGTTAAAACTGGGCCTACAGGTTGGGCTTCGATTTTTTTTTAAAAAAAAAAGAATGCTTGGGTTTGTTATTGGGTTGGTTTGGTTTTGTTAGGACTTTGATATGGTTAAAATAATTCTTCAAATATGTGTATTATAATTTTTGGTATTCTAAAAAAAATCTGATCATTTTATTATTATTATTATTATTATTATTATTATTATTATTATTATTATTATTATTATTATTATTATTATTATTATTATTATTATTATAATGTTTTGAAATAAGATTTAGACATGGTTAGTCAAGAAGTTTAATATAATTAAAGTGACGATTTACTAAAAAAAAAAAAATAAATAAATATATATATATATATATATATATATATATGTATGAATAATTATTATTTCATTCGGCTTCAAAATATATCAAAAATAATAACAATAAAACTTGTCGTTTTAATCCCGAACAATTATTTAATGCGAAATGTTACAGTCTCCCCTACTTTTAGGAACTTCGTCCCGAAGTTAAGAGAAAACCAGGGTTACAATTGGCCAACTACCGAAAACCTTGATAAAATTTCACACTACCTTAACGTACCTGTAAATTCATGATTACGTTCCGGACCGTAATTACCAATTTACCTTACATTAGGGTTTTGCGTCCTTTTATGACTTTACCGATTGTTGAGCAGGTCTGATAGTCTCCGCCAGTCGTTGAGCAGGTGGTAGGGCCTCTCCCGACTGTTGGAAAGACATGAGACCTCTACCAATCGTTAAGCTGGTTGTTTGGTAGTTAACTAATTGTTGTACAAGTAAGCACGTATGGTCATAGATACAGCAATTAATTCACATTCAAACAAGCATGCACACAGATGTTATGATAATACTTGGATTTATTACTTGAATCAAAAGTGCCATTACATAGAATTAAAAGCAAACATCATTTAAATGGTGGGACTTGCTGTTAAGTAGCTGGAGGGTCTTGATCTCGGTTCAGTTTAGGGCATCGGTTACGAAAGTGATTTGGGTCTCCACATTCATAGCATTGACCATAGTTGTATTGATTAAGGTTAGCAGCTTGAGCAGGGTTGGTGGGTTGGTTGGCATTTGGATTTGGGGTCTCACGACACGTGTTGACCAGATGGCCATACCTTCCACAATTGGTGCATAAGCGACATGCTGAAGCAGTGGGATGATGTCGGTTACAGGTATTACATAATGGGTGGTTTCCTGTATAAGGTTTCTTCTTAGAAGCTTGTGCAGTGAGGTTTGCATCAGGATCCCTGGTCTTACGTTTCTGGTTCTCAGTGGTTACCGCGGCTACAATACTTGTTTTATTGCCTTTCCGAACTAAGGTCCCGTTCTTTACATGATTATCAGTTAAGGTAGCTGCTAAACGTTTGGCTTCCTCCAAGGTGGCAGGATTCCTTCCCCACACCGTATCCTGGATTTGCATGGGCAGACCACCGATGTACTTCTCGATGGCTACCGGCAGGGGAGTGACTTTGTGGGGCAACAATAAGCTAAGCTCATGAAAGCGGGTGTTGTAGGCAAGGTTTTCCCCACTATCTTGAGCTAAGGTGTGGAACTCATCCTCGAGTTTCTTAATTTCATTGCGAGGACAAAACTCTTCCTTCATGACCTCCTTGACTTGGTCCCATGTCATAGCAAGAGCAACTTCGGCCCCACGAGTACGCTTTTCTTCATTCCACCAAGTGAGTGCTCGTTTATGGAGAACACTCATGGCGTAACGAACCTTGAAGTTGTCGGGGCACTCACTGTTGATGAAGGTATTCTCAATACCCTCGAACCATTGGAGAAGTCCAGTAGCTCCTTCTTCGCCACTAAACTTTGGAGGGTTACAAGAGTTGAAATGCTTAAGGGTGCAGGCTTGGGGTCCATTTCCATTGCCATTGCCGTTTCCGTTCCCGTTGTTGTGACCATTCCCGTTTCCGTTCCCGTTGTTGTGACTTGAGCGAGTAAATTGGGAACCAGAGTTGCGATTTGCTGCGCCATTTGTTGAGAAATGATCGCTGCCAGTTGAGCATCGACCCCATTGTTGTTGTGGTTAGGAACTTGGTCATGGTTATGGTTATGGTTATCACCACCTTCTTCGTGGTTCTCACCATTGTTGTTGCGAGTGCTGCGACGAGGAGGCATGATCTGTAATAGACACAATGAAATGAATGAGAGTTTTTATAAGGAATGTAATCATTTATTCATTAATTAAAACGAATAAACGAAAACGTTGACTTATCAAAGATTCTAAATTCTAATAACATATGAAGACATGCTTTAGCCTATAAGTGAACACTCATCCCGAGAATTCCCAGGTAGGCATCCGGGTCCCTCGTCTGATTGGGATATATGCGCAATGCCAGCCTAGACAGAAGACTCAGAATACAGGCGTTCACCCTTCCAGATTGCACGTGTTCGTTATTAAAATCTAGAACTTCGACGAGATCTCAAGGTGGTTCAGGTTAAACCTGAGGATTTTGTCCTATGAGTCTAAGAGTGAATCCGGTGATGTAGAGCATCTTCTTGTAAGGATGAAAGTAGGGATATGAAGTAGGAGGGAGATAGAGATTAGCAAATAAAGAAGCAAGTACTGATTAAGTCCTATGGTTATAGACTAGATTATTTTTCTAATAACCTAATTCCCTATAACCATGGCTCTGATACCAATCTGTAACACCCCAACCGATGGCGGAAACATCAGGATGTCACGTATTGATGATTGTTCAGTAGCTCATGGTGAATAATAAATTTCATTATATGACTTAAATAGATTACATACAATTGTTCTACAAGAATTCGTAGATCAAAATGAATGATACTATGTACACATCTTCAAATAATAACTCAAATCTTCCAGCAAATAGAACCTGAAACATGTTAAGTTGAAAATATTTTGGGTCAACAAAAGTTGGTGAGAATACATAGGTTTTTGAAAATAATTGATAACAATAGTTTGTACAACATTCAAAGTTGTATGATGATAGAGTATGATACCGACATGTAACAATGCGTCTTTGTACAACCAAACCTTGTGTCGACTGTTGACTAACTCGCAAGTTAGTTAAATGTTGTTACTGTTATCGATCATCCCTGAATTTATGCGGGGGATGGGTTTGTCAGACCTATAGCGCTATAATCTAAACAGGCGGCTTGATCATTGTTAATGATTGTACTGTGTCTTTTTGTTACAGTCAAATGATAGAATGATGATGTAGTTGAATCACAAGTAAAATATGAGTAAATGATAGTATAAAATGTTTAAACATGTTTCACCCCAAAAATAGTGAAAATAGAGTAAAGGGGCTATGTAAACTCACCTTAGTGTTAGAATGGAGGCCCTTGATATATAAACAAATGTGGCTCGTGTGTATCCAAATATCACCCTATTTCAAGGTAATAAATAAGTGTTGGGGAAAACTTATTAAGTCTAAGTTTTCTAGTCTAAAATATGCTAGGGTTCCTAATTTGGGGATGAATACTTGATTTATGATTAAATACGAATAATTGTTAATAACTCGATAAATAAAGAAATAATTAATAAAAATATTTCTAACCAATATTAACTAAAGGTAGTTGAATTATAATGTAATAAATGTGAAAATAATTTTTATAAAATTATTTTCTTAATTCATGAATATTTAAATATTATTACTTATTTGACAAAATATAAACTTAATATTTTAAAAATATTAAAATTTATAAATTTTGAATTAAAAATTTATATTTCTGATCTAAATGATTTATAATAATTTATGTGAAATTTTGATGTAAAAATAATGAAAAATGAATTTATTATGATTTATTTATGATTAAAACTAACAAAAATTGATTAAAATATTAAATAAATGATTTTCGAGAAATAAAAATCATTTCTGAGATGTTTATAGTTTTATAAGTTTAGAATAATTTTTGTGGAAACTTAATAAAATCGTTTTGATATTTTTATAGAATTTTATAATTATAATAGAATAAACTTGTAATATTTATTATATATAATAAATAAATAATTTTTGGAAAACTAAAAATTGGACAACAAAGTTTATCATTTGAATAACATAAAATAAATTTTGTAGAATTTATAAAGCATTTTTAGTATTTTTAATACTATTTTTAAATATAATGGTGAATATATATGTATAAGTATAAAGGCAAAAAAAGAATAAATGTTTTACATGTGCTAGGGATCGAACCCAGCACCTCAACCGGTTCGAGTGTCTCAGACAACACCCACTACCATCTGATCTGCACCCCTGTTGGTGTTTTATTTGATTTCAAATAAATTTTAAACAAATAGAAATTCTAGTCTTCTTCCCCAAATAACACCCTATGAACCCTAGTTTTCTAAGAAATGCAATTAACGAACCATAACCCCAGAAACGTTGGGGTTACTGATCGATGAGTGAGCGGGAATCAAAACATGTATTTAATTGATACTTACGAAGCTTATGTGATGTATGAACGTTTAGTCAACGAAAATGTCAAACCGAGCTTCAATCGCGAAATAGAGAAAAAGAAAGAGAAAAATCAGAGTGAGGGTATGTTTATCGGTACACAGAGATCGTTAGGAAGGTTTTAATTTATAGTATTACGATTCATAATGCAAAAATAGAAATTTGACCAAGCTTTTAATTATACGCGTGATTATCCTTAAAAAGGAATGTTTTGATTGTGTTTACTTGTGTATAATACGCGTAATATACGTCAATTACATGTCTCGAAGCAATTATTCAATTGTTTCCATTGTTTGGTTCAATCAAGAGTTAAAGGAAAGATGGAAGAGGGGTCGCTGTGTTGATGTTCAGCAGCGAGTAGCAGATGGCTTGTCCAGAAGGCTTTATCATTAATTTGAGTCCATCATTAATCAACAAACCTCATGTAGACTAGTGGTGATGTGCGTGTGTTTGTGGCATCGGACCGGCTGGGGACTCAGGTTCGATCCCCGGCCCGGCCATTTATTATACTTTTTTTTTTTTTTTAGGCAAAGATAAAGGGGAAGGGGTGTTGGTGTTGGGCCGAGTCTGTTCTGGGCTGGGTTAAAACTGGGCCTACAGGTTGGGCTCCGATTTTTTTTTAAAAAAAAAAGAATGCTTGGGTTTGTTATTGGGTTGGTTTGGTTTTGTTAGGACTTTGATATGGTTAAAATAATTCTTCAAATATGTGTATTATAATTTTTGGTATTCTAAAAAAAATCTGATCATTTTATTATTATTATTATTATTATTATTATTATTATTATTATTATTATTATTATAATGTTTTGAAATAAGATTTAGACATGGTTAGTCAAGAAGTTTAATATAATTAAAGTGACGATTTACTAAAAAAAATAAATATATATATATATATATATATATGTATGAATAATTATTATTTCATTCGGCTTCAAAATATATCAAAAATAATAACAATAAAACTTGTCGTTTTAATCCCGAACAATTATTTAATGCGAAATGTTACACCGCGAGGCGCATGCCATACCAGGATCCCATAACCATAAGTCATATGAACGAACTCTAAATGCCCAAACCATTTAGTTCGTTTTCAAAAACCAAGTTTAGTTAAGCTGCGGAAGCGTAAACCAAATTTAACCCTTTTAAAACCATTCGCAAAACAACGTGCCCAAATTAAAGCCACACGAAAGAAAATGTAAAAGCATAATATGTAATTTAGGTGTATGCCCAAGACCCCAAATGCAGTGAAGTGTGTAGTGCTTTCTAATCCTGGCACCGGAAGCTAACTACCTGCAAAAGCATGTATATCGTGGGTCAACAAACAATGTTGGTGAGTTCACTAAGTAAAGAAAGTGAGTAAGTAAACGCGTTGGTTTCCCAAACCACGTAACCAAGTAAAAGCATAGGTCTCCCAAACCACGTAACAACAAGTATTAAGTAAACGAAAGCGTAGGTCTCCCAGACCCAAATGTTCAAGTGTTATCAGTTTAAGCGTAAGTAATTGAGTTGGTTCCAAAAACCATGTAAACACTAGTTCATCGCATGTCAAGGGTAGCTAACCCATTCATCATAACTAACACCGATATACCGAGCTGCTGATGTACGTGTAGTCACAAATGTGAGATGCATGCCTTACATCATTGCCTATCAACAATGATAAAAATCTGTTAAGTTATAGTTCACTCCCGCACTCCCCGAGCCGGTGTGAGGTTTGTAAGACCTAATAGCGCTATCAACTAATAACCCGCTTGCCATAACCCGGCAACTCATTCGGTATGTGAAGGACTTACAGATGATAGAGTTGGTTTAGTTCATCAAGGACACAGTTTGCGAACTAGCAAAACCCGACTCACACAAGGAGTCAAAAATCGACCCACACAAGGATCCATAGCATCCCAACCCGGGATGTGTAAGTAGTCCCAAACCGGACTAGAAAATAGTAGTCCCAACCTGGACTAGAAAAAGTTAAGTACGTTGTCTCAACCCGAGACGCATGCTTTTGAGAAAAGAGCAGTGAAACTCACCTTAGTATGCAAGCAAATAAATCCAACTCCAAAGTAGGGTGTGCTACCGACTCCCTAGTACATGTGTCACTAAGTGAGTATATGTGTAATACCATTACACCATATAACCCGTTTGTCCAAGACGTTTAATTGTTCAAAATCGTATAAGTGACACCTAGTGGTTCTACATGCATAAGTAGACCCTACGGACCCGTTGGTGAATATGTTGGTTACCATTAGTTTTACACTTCATATGCATCTCATATAAGTGCCCATTCAAGTACATATCAAACACATACCTCATAGGACTCCAATTAGTCACACAAACACAAAATACACAATCTGCGTTTTTAGGATAGATTGTGCGTCACGAAAACGAATTTATTTAAAATACTAAATCAGTGAATTAAACTCCCAAATTTTTACTGAATATTCTTTGGGATTCATTTAACAATCCATATTTTTGTTTTGTCTCAAAATTGAAACACAAAAATTATTAAAATTTGTTCAACACAGCTAGGTTCAGAAAACTTTCACAACAGGTTAGTTTAGTAGAAAAATTCCCAAAAATTGTGTATTCATCCAAACGGGATGAATCTACTTGGAAAACCCAAATTATTCCAATGTTAATCTTCTGTAAAAATTTCATAACTTAATTCTTTAAAAAAACTCGAGTTATGACGGTTTAAAGTCGACTCAGTTTGTTAACCCGAAATTCTGGTGTTACCTATTTTCAAAGAAAATTCTAAAAATGACTCAAACGATGTCCAAATCACTCGATTTTACCTATTATGAAAAGCTAAGACCAGGTATTATTTAACCATGCAAAGAGAACATCAAAACCATCATGTTAAAGCCACATAACAGACCCTACAAGTTAACCTAAACATTCTGTCCAGATTTTAATCATGCATAAACCTTTATTTAAACGACTCATGTGTGCGTATAATCGATCAACAATCATTAAAAAACATTCCTAAGACCTATTAAGATCAGAATCTATCATAATACATGCAAAAATCATAACCCTAACGATCAAAACATCAACAACTTGCGTAACATGTAATCTATTATATCACTAATCGCCTATCATCATGTTTAACCCGTTAAATCTTTAAAAGCTTCAAGTTTTAATATTTATAAAAACGTCTCAGAGCTAGACAAACTTAGTTATAGGGTTTTCATAACATAATAATAAGATTAAAGCATAATAGATTAAGGATTATACCACAAGCTCTTCGAAACAACCAACCGAATGCTCTTGAAGCTTCCTGATCGATGTTCTTGCGCCTTAGCAGGTGGTTTGGGGTTAATATTTCGTAGGTAGGGCAGTAGGGGCGATTAGGGTTTGAGTTTAGGTGATACAAGAGGCTTAGGGTTGCTTAAAAAGGTGTTTAAGTCGGTTTGGTGGCGTCAGGCACCCGCGAGCGGCCCGCTCGGTCCCTGTGAGCGGCCGCTCCCAGGGCCTTGGCCCGCGTGGGTGGCCCGTTTCGTCACCTGACGTGTTTTCCTTTGACGTTTTCGCTATTTCGGACCGTAATACGTGTAACCCAATGTGTTAAGACCCCAACCATCCTAATGGTCCATCCGTTATGGTTTTTATTAACGTATTTGGTTTAAGTTCACGTAATCACATACAGTTTTCACATAGTTTCACAGAGTATCATAGAAGCACGTAATTGCAATCAATCTCAAACAATCACTTCACAATCATTTTGTTTAACAATTCACCAACGTCCGGGGTTCACTACTCATGTAAATAGTTTGGTAATTCCTCGAATTACCACCTCATGCAGTTATTAACCTATAACCGTGCAGTGTGTAACTTATATAGCTAACCCTAGTTAACTAGAATACATAGAATGTAACCAGAGTTTAGTTAAAGTGAGAACCTGAAATTGCGGGGTATCACAGACTCTTCCGTCGATGAAGCTTTAAAGGATTGTGCTACAAGCCCCAATGGAAAAAGGAGTATTGAAGATACTGATATTTCAAATGTTGATGACCTATCGTCTACTGCCAAAAGAACCCGGAGAAGATTATCTAGGATGAAAAATTATGTAGTTATGGAGTAACAAGTTGTATGAAACTTTAGTAAGTTTTATTTTTGGGCATGTTTAAACTTGAAGCATGTGTACGCGGTTTTACCAGAAGATATTAATATTTTAAAACTTGCCAATTAATTTGAAGTCATCCTTACTTTTACTTGAAGTTTGTAATATCAATATTATTATCATTAGTGTTTTGTTTGTAAAGTTTGTTTATTGAAGTAAATATTTGTCATTTAACTAGTCTTCAGATGTTTTTAATATTGAACTCTTATCAAGTACATTACAAGTATGTCAAATTCTCAAAGCACTCTCGAGAAACAACTCTTAGCAAAACATTTTTTTAATCAAAAGGTTGAAAGTGAATGTTTGTATTATATTCAAAGCTTTCCCGTTTCATTTAATATCAAAACGTTTTAATCAAAGTTTCTAACTTTGACATATTATCAGGAAAATATAACGTCCGTTCTTATAAAAAACGTTCTATTACAAACAAACAGAATTTTTATGAAATAAATTGTTTAATCCCTTACAAATATTTATTCTCAACTCTCAACTGTTAATTAAACTCCAGTCTTCACTTTTTTGTTCCCTTTGATGGTCTGTCTTGTAAGATTGGTTGCTGAGGACCTACGTTTGTGTTGAATCCTCTGCTCAGTAGCTTGGTCCTCATCAAGATAAATTGGTTTTTTTGGCAGAGTTGGATCCTTTTTGTCTGTTTATCTCCAGGAGTTTGTAGGTTTCTTCCAAAACTAACTCAGACCATCTGGCAACATATTTCATTTCACCGTATTTTGCCGCAACTAACTCTTGTCTCATTCTTTTGAATTTTAAAGCTCTTTTAGATTCACTTTCTTTGTCTTTCTTCGAGTCAGCTGGATTTTTTTTCTGATTCTTACCGTCTTTAAGCAAGTCTTCAATTTTTTATATTTGAGCCCTGATTTCTTCAGAAGACCAACCAGCAAATTGTCTTTCTGTGACGTTGTAAAAATTGAGATTTAAAAGATGATCTAGGAATTCTTTTCTTAAATTTCTCTCTATTTTAGAAGTTGTCATTCTTTCATGCAATTCTCTTGCAAATCCTTGTATTTTGATAAGCTTTTGAAGTTCCGTTTGCTGGATTCCATGAGCAGTCATGTTATCTTTGTCTTTGCATTGATCTATGATACTGTTTTCAGTCTGTTGCCGTTTTATATCCAAATACTGATCGACAGTCATAGGTTTCTCGAAACCTTCAATAGAAGAGAAGCTTAATGATGAAGGATCCTCTGTTAAGTAGAAAGATTCTATCTCATGTTTGATTATTAATATCTCAAGAGGATATTTAGCAGCCAATGGTTCTAAATAATGTGGTGTAACATCTGTTTGTCCTTGATAGGGTATAATGGCAGTTGTTATTGGAACATTCAATTCTGTATGCAAAGAACCAGCAGATGTTCTTTGGGTTGGTGATTGTTTTGGCAATGTTGTGGTCTCTGTAAAGGGATTTGTAGTGGTGATGACTGATGTTGTTGAATATTCAATGGGCAGTTTACAAACTTTTGCAGTTTATTTTATGACTATCGTGCCAACAGATTTTGTGGTTTCAGTGGTTTTGGGAGAAGAAACAGGAGAGGGTTGTTTTGCTTCAGCCTCAACAGTGGTTGAAACTGTAGTAGAAACTGGTTTATCAGATGATTGCATATCAATTGTTTGATCTTTGGTACCCTTTTTGGTTGTATCAATATCAACCTCTGTTTCAAAAACAAATCTTGGAGCGGACCTAGTTGTGCTTAACATATGATCTTTAATTGCTTTTATATCAGTTTTAGTATCGTTGTACAAAGCATCCACTTTCATGTATAACGATTCCATCTCAGAATTGTGTTTGATCTCTGCTAATTTTTGTTGACCCTGTGTTATTTGGTCAACAGACTTCCAGAGTTCATTGATAGCCTCACTGATTTTTTCTATGAACTTTTCATTCATTTCTTCAAATACATTAAATAAGGCTTCAAGTGTAGTTACCCTTTCCGCCAAATTTTGACTTTTTGAAGCATTCTTTAAATTAACAGGATCAATTTCCTTTTCAACAGTTATTGTATTTTTTTTCAATGTTTTCAGCAACTGGAAGTTTTTGTGAGTTGTTATCAATTTCGACTGTAGCATAAGTTACAATTGTAAGATCAGATGTTTTTTGCTCCAAGGGTGTTTTATTTGTCTTATCACGTTGCAGCTCAGAAACAGTTGTCTCAGCTTTTGTAGTTGCAGTCTCATTTGAAGTACCAACAGGATTGACTTCAAAGTTGGAGATTGTGGTCTTCTCTTCCTATGGGCTAGATGATTGATTTTTTTCATGAACGCTCTGTTCTTGCTGTGTATTCTCATTTATGGGTGATTTAGAGGCATTGTTTTCAGTTTGAGTTTTATCAATTGCTTCAAACAATGGATTAAAGGTAGGTGGAATTTTTGTTGATGCTTGTGATGGGGACTGTGGTGGAGTTAAAAGAGATCCAGCTCCAGGAGAAGGGCTTTTAAACAAATGTACAACCGAATCGTCTAGGTGATGTTGAATGTTTTCTTCATTTACAGGACCATCCGGTTGAGAGGATACATTGACAATTTCTGTCATTGTTGATATTTCCACTGGCTTAGAGGAAGCATCAATAGTTGTTGTTTGGTGCTGCTGTGTGGCTGTAGTAGTTTCCTTTGGCTTCTCAACATCTAGAGGTACAGTCTTTCTCCTCTTTTTCATTTTCTTTTGTGTTGGTGGTTTCTTTGTTGAAATCAGTGGCATGATTTCCACAGAACTGTTTGTTGTTTCATTTTCAGTAGAAGCAGTTGTCTCCAAAGTAAACGTTAGAACAACAGATGTTGAAATATCAATGTTTGTTGGTTTTTTAGTACTTTTGCCTTTAATTACTTTTTTTGTACTTTTAACGTCCAGCATTCTTGTAAAAGTTTCATTCGATAACCAATTAATGTTAATAGCTAATCCTTTCTTAAAATCCTTATCAGGCAACAGTTTTGTAAGAAGACACTCAACAATCTTGGATATAGTAAAAAAGCATTACGAGATCCAGATTTTATATCCTTTACATTAGATACTAAATCAGTAAATACTGTCTGAGATAAGTTGAAATCACTCTCAGTTAAAATTGCATAAGCAAGATACTATGTTTTCAGTGGTATCTCATTAAATGATGTTGTTTTTGCAGACAAACATATAAGAAGGGTATGAAAAAGAAACTTCATTGGTGGGGGAAAATTTGGTTTAAACATTGTTGATGCAGTCAATTGACCTTCATACCCTCTCTCAATTAACTCTGTCTGAACTTCATTTTTTACAAAAGAATTATTACCTTGCAAATCGTTTTGAGAACGTGTTGCAGATGAATTCCGGTGTTATCTCGATATCTGTATTTCCAATCTTGGAGACAACCGCATAAGGCTTTTTTTTTTCTTCTCCCGACACTCGACTTTGTTCCAGAACTCTTTCAGGGTATCCTCATATATTGGTGCAGAGAAAATCGATTATAGAGTGAAATTTATGGTATTTTCGGTTTTAACCAGACATGGTAGATAGTTATGACGGAGTTTTAACTGGAGATCCATTCTAATGATTCAAACAAACCAATTGATTTGAAATTAGGGATCTAATAAGACCGGAAATTTAAAATTTCCCACTGGAATGTATTTAGGTCGTAATTGATATTGAAGCGCTTTTCTGCTTTTTGAATACGATAAGAGTGGAATATCTGGTTGGATGTAAGAGGGTTTTTGGGTATGAAAATAGTCGGTGACGTATTAAAAGTGATGCTGACGTGTCCAAAAAGTTGTTGTGAACATATATTCATAAGTCAACAGTTGTTTTAAATATCTGTTTCATATGGTCAAATATTGTTTGAAATTTCATAATTCATGGCAGTCCTTTTAGAACAGTTCTTTAGGATTTAACTAAATATCTGTTTCATATGGTCAAATATTGTTTGAAATTTCTTAATTCATGGCAGTCATTTTAGAACATTTCTTTAGGATTTAACAGATTACAAAATAGCCCTTACACATTTTTTGTGAAAACAACTGTTTTTAGAAATCTTATTTTATTATTTTTGTGTTCCTATTTTGTTTCACTCTATATAAAATTATGAAATCTTAAAGTTGTTGTAGAATCTTTATTTATTACTTTGAGGCAATTTGAAAAAATGTTTTTAACTTTATTTTCGTTGAAACATTGTCAGTTTAAGTTGTTGTTAAAGATTGTTAGAGACAAAGAAAGAAACGTTTACAAACAGTTTTGTTGTGAAGATGTTGGTTTTGGTATTTTCCTTAAATTTTTACAAGCAATGTTGGTACATCCATGTGTTTGTTATAGAGATAGAAGACATATATATAGCAAAACCATATGTTTCGATCTATATATAATTCAAGCGTGATAGATGTTGAATTCTCTAATTTTTGTTTGTTTTCTGTTTTGTTAGAAAAGTTTTTTAATATGAGCTATTATATTCGAATATTGTTAATTTCGTATTTGATATTAATGCAGCTTTTTTCAGTTATTTAGATTTGTGGTTTTAAAAGATTTGTATTCTTTATTTAGTTT
Source organism: Ambrosia trifida (assembly GCA_028751855.1). Lineage (NCBI taxonomy): Eukaryota > Viridiplantae > Streptophyta > Magnoliopsida > Asterales > Asteraceae > Ambrosia > Ambrosia trifida. The sequence continues at coordinate 63,268,439 of CM054129.1, read as the reverse complement.
TTAAGTTAATATTTTAATGAAATTATATTATTGCAATAATAAGTTCGAATGATATAAAATTCTTTCACAAATTTGTTAATAAGTAAAGACACGTGCTAGGCAGTATTTAGAATAAATTAAACATAGTCTCAAGAATTTGAATATATAAACCAGAGACAATTTGAAGAGATTTATGACTATATGAGTATTATAGATGAGTCAAAGTTATTATTATTTGACTTCTTTTATGTTAAAGCCCACGTTAACCGCTGTTACCGAGACAATTTGAATATAAATAAAACTATGAGTACTATGGTTGACAATTTCCCTCAAAGCTTTCATTATAAGCTTCCTTTTCTTATATATATATATATATTGTATTTAAATAGTGTATGATATCAGCAGTAATCTTGAATTCAAATAATAGTCCAAATGGATTTACATTTCTATTCAGAGAAGTATAAAGCTTTGAAGAACAATGAATTTTGTTATTCAGATGAAATATTTTTAATGTAAATTTTGAGTCAAACTGTCGGTGATGAATTTTTTTTTTTAAGTCACTTCATGTTGTAAGTTGGTTTTACTCTTATGAATTTGATATAGTTATAGTTAACTTTGAGCATGGTTTTGAAAAATTATTCTTCCGAGGGAAGATCGAGTATTCCAATAATTTGCGTTTTCTTGAAGAGCTTGCCCAGAAAACAATGAGCAACATTAATCGGAATACATTTCATCTAAATCTGGAACAAATGATCAGAGCAAGGATAGTGTATTTGAAGGAGAAGGTGGAACAAGTTATCGAAGAATCAATCTCTTATTGTAGCTCAACTGTTGAAGATGATCAAGTTTAAAATTTTTTATATGTTTGCAATTTCAAATATGAATATTATTGTAATTTACTTAGTTTGGTTATTATATTTATGATTTCTCATAGTGAGCAGTATATTAATATTAAACTTGATATTTATTATCTATAAAACTTCTAAGGACTAATTAACAATGCTTTTCTTGTTTTGTTTCATCATATATTACACATAATAATCAAGATTTAATTTATCGACTTGAAAAGATTTCTGAAATTTTGTGACACCCGGCATGTTTGGCTTAAACATATTAGTAACGTCTAAGTCTACCTTAGCGAGAAACGTTTATAAACGAACTTAACTGGGTTAGTTGAGTCGGGTCAAGTTAGGACTGTCCAGGGTACAATGATCTGGAGGAACATTGGGAGTCGTCTTGGTAATACACTAGTACCGGGTTCCGTTGTTGGTGACATTACATGAACTAATTAAGTATATGTGTAGATTATGGATCGTGTGGTGGATTATATACATAGATGTGTTTAAATGATGTGTAAACGATTATCTGTGCTTAAATATGTTAAATATAGACTAAGGATGCATGCTTATGTGTTAAGATGTGTTAGAATGCGTTAAACACGACAAACTGGAAAACTAGTTAAAAAGGAGTTCTGGTTCGACCACTTCGAGTGGTCGAAGGAGAATATTTGTCTGGTTTGACCCTTTGTAAATGGGCGAACCTGGGAAGTAGAATTGAAAAGATTCCCTTCGACCAGGACAGGGCTCATTCGACCCTATGTAAGGGTCGAAGGAGGCCACCTTCGACCATTGAAATGGGGCGAAGGAGAAGTAGTATAAATACCAAACTTTGTCATTTTTCATCATTTCACAAACCCTAACCGTCCCAAAACGCTCTCAAACAATCTTAAACACTAAGGAAGGAGTTTTTGCTCTTCTTTTTCATAATCTAACCTATCTACAACATCTAAACAAGAATCCAAGGTGTGTTCTTAATCCTAAACCTTTTTAAAAGCATTTTAATTCGTTTTCATCTAACCCTAATTGTTCGGATCTGTTCTAAGGGTGTTTTTATGATTAAAAACCTTTTAAACATCTTTCTAAATCAAAACATTATCATTTAACATAGGTTTTCATGGTGAATAACATATGTAAATTGTGTATTATGTGGTGTTATGTCTTGTTCGATGATTTGTTGCTATATCTATGATAGAAACATGATATAGGATTGTTATTGATGCTAGATTATTGTTGTTTAGGGTTAGGATTGGATATGATGATATTATGGGTATTTGGGGGTTTTAACGAATCTAGACTTGATGCATGATATTTATGATCAATAGAATTGATAAGAAAAGATTGAACACTCGACAAACTGAGCATTTCAAGTTGAATAAGAATCGATTTCAAAAGTTTCTAAATTGGGTAAATTATTCATGCATGAAAGTGATGTTTCCATAATCTTTACCATTTTGGGAAAGGGCTGAAACGGAAGTATTATCGGGGGAAATCGGTGGGGTTTTGTAGGGATAAGTTATCCATGCTTGACTGCTGTGTTTGATGATGTTTCGAGTCGTTTTGAATGTGTTTGAAACATTTTTAGGAAAATTTGCACAACAGGGGCGAACCTGGCCTCCTTCGACCGATCGAAGGTGCGAAGGAGGGAATCCAGGGTCGAACCTGGGTTTTGTTGGGCGAATGTGGTAAAACGGGCGAAGGAGGCATCAAACGGTCGAACGAAATATAAAACGGGCGAAGGAGACTGAAAACGGGCGAAGGAGACTTAAAACTGACTGGTTTGACCGTTCTGATGCAGAAATGAGATTTTTGATACAAACTAAGTGTTTTATGCTTGAACCTTGTGTGTAATCTATGTGTACTTGATTAGTTAGGGTAATGGGTCACCAACGGGATGTCGGGTCGGTCTAGTGTGTCGGTTAAACATTTAAACACGTTTTAAAACATACTTGGTTACGATCTGGACAATCGGGGACTAAATAACCTTATGGTTATTAGTCGGAACACTTATGTGAACATTTTGATAGATCTCCGGTAGAGGGATTATCAAGGGCTTAACATCTTTACTTGTAATCGAAGAACGCTATTTAAGGTGAGTTCACGGCCCCACTTTTACTGCTTTTAACTTTTGGGGGAGAAAACATGCGCTAAACTATTTTGGTAACATATGTCATACTATGGTTTTAACTTTGTAACGCTAAACGATCTTTGGAAGTCCCGGGGGAAACCATGAATGTGCGGGGATGAACAACGGGGGAAATGTGGATAGATCTATTGGGCGTGACCTGCCCCACTCGTCGGCTTGGAGGGCCGGGCGGGTGCATATTGTCTCGAACAGGAACATTGGTATCATGCTGAACATTCGGGCTGCTTAAACATGCTAAACATTGCTAAACGTGTCTAGTAATGGTTTCCAATCGTAGTGGTAATAAAACATACGCCTAGCTAGCGTACTTGGTAACATTGATATAGTATGGACATGGTAACATATTGAACAAACCTGTGAACTCACCAGCATTATATGTTGACATCTTTTTGGCATGTTTTTCTCAGGTCGCTAAGGTAGCAACAAATGGAACTAGGCGCACGGGTCTGCATTGGCGTCTAGGCATAGTTGCACGTTTTGTAATAAAAAGTGTTTTGAATAACTTTTGGGATGATAGCATAGTTCAAAATGCTACTTAAACGCTTCCGCTTATAAAATCGTTGGTTATGTTTCTTTACGTTTTTCATATAGAGTTGTTTATTGTGATTGTTGACTTGGATCCTGATTTGTCATGCGCCTCGCGGTAAAACCCCGCAAGTGGAAATTGAGGGTGTTACAGATTTAACTTTATAGTGATACTTTAATGACAAGGGTTGTAAACTCAACAGATTTTATAAAAAGTCCCAAAAATAATGATTACGCTTTTGAAGTTACTTTATTAATAATATTATTTTATTATTATTGTTTGTTGCAATTGTCTTTCTTTCTATTAAAAAATATATAAAAAGTACAGAAAATAACTTGCAACTTTATATTTCCTTTAAATCTAACTGATAAAGTTGAAAACCAAATTTAGGAATTGTTAGTGTATTCTTTCATTCATATACACACATCTTATAAAAGAAGAGAAGTTTTTAATCAAATTAAGATTAATATATTTTGTATTGACAGTACTACGTATTTAACCATGATTTATAATATAAAGGACCTACATATATTGTTAAATAGTTCTACGTATTTGTTTTTATCTTGAAATTTCCATTTAAAAAAAATAATAATTTGAAAAGTTTTCTTAATGGGAAACTAAACGAGTTAACACCGTGTGTATCCAAGATTAATTAAAGTTTATTGTAATTAATAAATTCATTATAGTTAATTCACTGCAGTTAATAGATTCGTTATAACTCAGTTTTCATATGTTTGTATAGCACACTATTCAAATATATTTTTTGCATCTATATAGGTTTATCAATCTACTAAAAATACTAGCAACATGGATTCCACCAGCAGCAACCAGTGGTCTAAAATGTCAGATGTATTTCTTTTCTATACATATCTATCTCTTCGCCTTCTTAAGAAATAACATCGTCCCACCATTTTTTAAAAACACTTCTCATATATTTAAACTTATTCATGATAACCTCATCCGGCCGACCCTCATAATCAACTTTATTCCACGCTTCAATCACCACATCTTTACAATCTTTCCTATCTAACCACGAATTAAACCAACAAAAAGGTTTATGTCCGAAATTAGATTGCACAATAGATAATAAAACAGGAGTATGATCAGATAAGTCTCTAGGAAGGGCTCTAAGACAAGCAAGCGGCCACCTGTTAAAGAAATGTTGACATACCAAAATACGATCGATCTTACTAAGTTTAAACACCCCATAATTCTTTGACAAGCACGTGAATTTATTACCCCGCATACAATACTCCTGCAACCTCGTGTCGTCAATAAAGCCATTGAAGTCTTCAGCACTAAAGTGATTAAGAAAGGAATTTCTCCTCTCTTCCGGAAAACGCACCGCATTAAAGTCGCCTAAAACCACCCAAAGACCACTCGAACCCCCAATAACCCCCTTTAACTTATCCCACAAAAGACGCTTCGCGTTAACTCTTTGAGGAGCATAGACATTAAGCACATTCATCACAGTATTATCTTCAATCAAAATTCCTGAAGTAACTAGAAAATTTGGATTTGCAATAGAACCCACTTTTTTAAAAGCATTAGAATTCCACAAGTTAATCAAATCACCAGATCTTCCTGACGCTTCAACCGCAGCAAAACCAAAGTTACCATTACCCCAGCATTTCGAGACGTCAAACCCTGTAACGTTAGTTATCTTGGACTCCTGAATAGCTAAAAAATCCACCAAATATTTGTTTTTCAAATCCTTTACCCAGCTTTGTTTCCCCTGAAAACCCAACCCTCTAACATTCACAGTTAAGAAATTCATTGGATACCTGATTGTACCCTTTCCTCTTGCACAACCTCCGTAACCAAATCTTGAAAACTAATCATCTCTGCACCTAGCCGTCCCCCTATATTAATAGTAGACGACACCACCTTAAAAACCTCAGAATCGTGTGGAACCATTGGTACCTGTTCATCCTCAGCCTCAATTGTATGTTTCTGAGGTACCTCATCATCTTGATTATCGTCCGTTTCAAACAACGAGTTAACCTGAGAACCATCCTCTTCAAAAGTGTTGGGTTGTACATAGGTCTCCTCACTATCTTCTATCTGGGCCTCCAAAGCGGACCTCATCTCCTTATCTGCTACAATACCCAAAATAGAGTCCAGCCCAAATAAGTCTTGGTTTTCAGTATGGATATCAAGCCTTGGCCTTTTATTTCTTTTGGGCCTTTCATCCACACTAATAAATTTCGAAACCCGTGGCCCATTCTTAAACTCTTGACTTTTAATTTTCAAACCATTTGCATTAAAACCACCTTTATTAGTAGTTGACTTAACCTCCTGCGTGATTTTCTCACCAAACCTATTATCAACATTATTACCATAACAACCTTCCATGTTTACCTCCTGGAGATTTGACTGCGCATTTAAAAGATCCGGAATTATCGTAGGAAATTCGGCATCTTCCATAATTGACTCAGAATTCAATTTTGCCGGAGCACACTCGTTGACCGGCTGAACTACCAGAGTCACCGGATCCACTACCATAACCAGCTGTTGGACATGATCAGAGCCACCACTAGGACTTGAACGCAGCATCGTAGACGTATCCCACTCACCAATCTCCTCGGACACCCACACCCGATAACTCCTTCCTTTCCATTGTAATACAATTTCCTCTTGAATTCTTTTACCATCTGAGAGCATCACACCGAGATAATCAAATGATAAATCGGTATCCATCTTCCTGTGATTGCCTTCATGAATAACTTTACCAAACCTTTCACCAATACGATTAATAACTTGGTTGTCCAACAGATGAAGTGGAATTCCTTGAACCTTAAGCCATGCAAGGCGTTCAAAAGGCAAAGATTGTCCCACCCACCTATCGACAGATGAGAAGATGTTGTGACTACTTTTAGCAACCGTAGAAAACCTTAGCAACTGATCTTCATGTTGAAATGATACCAACACATACATCCCTCCGAGATATTGCACCGTACCACACCCATCAGACAGCAACCAAACATGTTCCCCCACTTCTTTAAGAGATTTAAAATCAACCATCCAAACTACCACCGCTCTAACAGTCACATGATCATACGCTTTGAACTCATCAGGAATAATAATTACCTTTTCCTCCGCCACAGGATCCGACTTCCCCATAAACGCATCCTTAAACGACGATGACCCAACAAAAGCATTGTTCTTGACTTCAAACACGTTATTAGTCTTACCACCCTCACGAACAGCCGTATTGACCTTATCTGGTGCCTTTTGAATTTTTTCAATCTCCCCTTCTTCCAAAGAAAACCGAGCAACATTGACACGAAGCTTAAACTCACCCATCCTAATATTCGACAACGTTTTCTCCACCTCTGTAACATCCTTAACATCTAGTAATGAAAGAAATCCAAACCTGTTACCCATCTTGTCACGCTTCCTGGCAATATAAAGATCATAAATCTCTGCATGAACTCGAACAAACCCTGCCAAATCGTTACCACTACATCGATCCGGAAGATTAGTAACATAAAACTTCGTTAATCGCCTTTGAATTGATGCCGGAATTGAAACCCTAGAGGAACCTTCTTTCGCCTTGGACGCCATTATGTTCGAAGTGGATGTTAATCAGAGCTTGGCAATGGCTGCATTCTTGTGATCAAAATGGTGATTGAGAGGACTTTTTTATGGTTATAATTGTAATGAAAATTTTATTTTATATATTATGTGTTTTAAATTTAATTTTTTATTCTTATATATGATGAAAAATATCGATTAGTATATATAGCAATAGCGATTAGAATAGTATTAATAGTCTACTGTTAAAGTAGAATAGCTATTATAATATATCAATAGTGAATTGTTAAACTGAACAAATAATTGGTATTTAGCAAAAAAAATTCATTAAAAGTATATGCTATGTCATTGTTGGTAAAATCTGTTTGATGCAACAACTGTTTTTAAAGAAACAGTTAAATTAGCATCTGTTTGAATCAGACATTCGATTACAAACAGTTGAATTACAAATGATCTATTGGCTCAGTATTATTAAGTACTAATGCTTTGGTCTGTTGACGTGTGAATATAAACAGACGTTGCGAAACAGACGTTTGGTATGCCGACTTGTTAGTGGTTAGCGTACAGCGTATAAGGCTTGGGCGACTCCTCCCGTGTGTTTCCACACGGGATCTCACCTAGTCTATATATAAAGGAAAGCACCCATGAGGACATGACATTCATTGAGGCCATTCTCCCCAATTGAGTGTGCCATGTGGCATATTGTGAGAATTAAAAAAAAAATATTTGTTCTCTCTCATGTGCATGGCACATGCATTCTCCCCATGATTTTTGAACATTAATAACATTTTTATACGTCATTTTTTTTGAAAAAAAAACACCAAATTAACGAGCGTTTTATTATCTTTTCAACGAGTACCACAGTGCTATACAAAAAAAGAGAAAAAAAACCCTATCTTTTTATATGTGGTGATTAATGAAATAGATGCTTAAATTATATATGAGTAGAGAAAATAGTCTTAAGACACGAAAAGTTACCATCCTACAATCTTTTTAGTCAATAGCAGTTAGTTTATGTTTATTTATCTTTAAGATGGATCTTCACTGCTTACCTATTGATTGTTTTATTTAGTGAAAATTAAACAGGTGTGTCAATCATTAACATATGCTCACTTTAAACAACAAAATCACCTAACATCATCATCATCATGACATATCATTTTATACCAATTTGGTTTTTTTTTTCGGGTTCACATCGCAACTTTAGAGTGTAGATGCAAAAGTGCGACTAGTGCTTTGAACTGAACAACAAACTTGTTTTTGATGATTGTCGTTGGTGCGAAGGAGTAATTGTTGGTACGAAGGAGAGTTTCTGAAGGTGCGAAGGAAGAAGAAAGGGTGCGAAGGAAGAAGCTGTGGACGAATGTGAATATAGTTTATTATGTAACTTGGTTCGACGAGACAGTTTGGGCGAACCTGCACATTCGCACAATCAATTTGGGCGAATGTGCAGTCTATAAATAGACAAGTTTGATTTTTGAATGTAACTTTTGGTCATTATTATTCCCTCCACTTTCTGATATTCTCTCTAGTGTTTTGTTTAACTCTTTTCACGTTCTTACCTTGTTTGTAATCATATTTCAATGTGTAATCGAGTTGTTAATTAGTGAAAAGCTTTTGAAAATGATGATCTGTGTGTTTCAATCTGTTTGACTATTATTTTGTGATAGTTTTAGGGATTCCGCACCTAAAACTAAATTGTTTGATCATTCTTTGTTGTTATACGATCCTTTCACGCACAAACAAGGTGGTATCAGAGCCATTCTGGATCAAACAACCACAAATTAATAGTTTCTCAGTTGATTTGGACCCAATTTTGATCAAAAAGTTTCTGTTTTCATTGAACAAACTAATGTGATAAGATTTTGATTGATTACAACTTGATTTCAAGGTTAAATTGGATAATTCTCTTCAATAAAGTTGTTCCAAATCAATTCCGATTTAAAACCAAATTTAGATCATCAAAATCCATCAAGATTTGATAAACATGATCAAAATTAACAGATTTTCAAAGAATAACCGTTTTTGAAATCTCAGGGGTCGAAAGAGAGAGAGTGGTCGAAAGTGGAATTTCTTTGGGTCGAAAGAAGGATTTTGTGGTCGAAGGAGGTGTTTTAGTGATCGAACGTAGACTTTCATTGCTTATTTTGTTCATTCGCCCAGTTGTGTCACCTTCGATTGATCGAACGGTCGAAGGAGCAGGAAAACGGTCAAACGAGAGAAGAAAGCGGTCGAAAGAGATTTTGTTATTTCAGTCCACATTAGTATCAATCAAAACGGTCGAAGGAGAACATTATTTCTCATTCGCACGTTCGATCATACGAAACAGAATCCTGTTTTAAAACATTTATAATCTTTTCGTGTTTAAACGTTTGCAGGTCAAGATGTGGAACTTCCCAACAACGCCTAGACCTACTCAAGCACCACAACAGCAGACAACACAAGATCCGTGGTCCGTTGCAGCCCAGAAGACTAGTCCACCTTCCCAGCCAATAAATTACATGGCGATGACTAGTTCGGCTCCTCAACAAGTTGTTCAACCATTACAACAACCTATTGACAACTATTGGGGAGTAGCAGCAGCTGCAGTTCATTCTCAGACGACCAATGCCATATCCACTCTTATTCATGATCTATCCTCGGGAAGCGGCAACCGTCCACCAAAGCTAATGGATATGAAGGAGTACAATACTTGGAAGACGAATTTCAAGATCCATGTTGAGGGACAAGGACTTGAGGGAGCCGAGGCATGGCAAATGATAGTAAAGGGGTATGTTGCTCCTTGTTGGATCAGTGTTTAAGCTGCTCTTGTGTTTGAACTTGCTAGTAGACACATAAGTGTTTAGCAAGTTCTTTGTGAGTGTTAGCACAGCGGAATGTTTATAAGTTTATAGCTACACTTTGTCAACAGGAGTTATTACTCCCCCTGGAATCAAGAACAATAAATGAGAAGTGTTTATTGAGAATCTAAGTATTGAATGAGAATGAAATACTTTGACAGATTCTCAGTAAACACGAAATGGAAATATAACAATAATAAGTGTTGAAGGATTTCTTGTATTAAAATCAATGTCTAAAACAGAAGGATGAATCCTTCTATTTATAGACTTTACAAATACATGAACCTTGCCAAAAAGCAAGTTCAGAAACAAGTTGCAACAAGTTGCAGTCTTGGAACTTGTACATAAAGCAAAAAAGAAATACTATAATACTAAACTACTGATATACAAGGGCGGTGGAAAAGATCTTCTTTAAGTACTGATGAATGACAAACTACTGATGAGTAGTTTGTCTTCAGCAGTTCTTCAGTTGAAGTGTCTGGTTTGAACTTCAGAACTTCTGATGACTTCTTCTTCAGTACTTCTGATTCTCTTCTTCAGCAGTTTGATTCCTTGTCTTCAGCAGTTCCATACTTAGAGTATTTTGACAGAAAGTGAATTAGACTAAGGTTTGCAAAAGTGGTTTCACCAATCCTTTTTGTCCTAACAATCTCCCCCTGGATTGATGAAGCCAAAACCTTACTAATTCCTTATTGTTCCTTTCTGTCCTTCACAATTTTCCATATTCCTTTGAACATGGAATTCTTGAGTTGATTGAGTTGAGCATCAGTAAGAGACCCTTGTCTTGGTTCCAAGTGTTGGATTGTAAGCAGGTCTTTGGTTGATAGTTTCTTCAGTTCTTTCATCGACCTATATTCCCTGCTTGTTTGATCTCTTCTTGTCACAAGTACTGAGTTGTTATCAGTAAAGGACCATCTGATGACTGGTACTTTAGACTTGTCAAAGTCTGCAGTGTAGGGAACCATGGTGGTACCCTGGGTTTCTCCTGAGTGTTGAATGTTCTCAACTTCAGTGACTCTCAGGTGGGATTCACCTCCTTGCTGTTGTTCCATCACATTAGGTATCTGAAATGTAGGCAAATGATGTTCAGTTGTTACCTTAGTATGCATTTTGTCTATGATGGTCCTCTGGATTTGATATGCAAATGTGGAAGGATCCCTGAATTATGTGAGCAGAGGCTTCTCTTCTATGTCAAAATCAGAATGTATTACTGTACTACCTTCTAGTAGTACCATTCTGAAATCAGTCTTTACATTCTCCTGTGTCTTCTTTCTTCTTTGGGTAGCTGGTCTTCTTTGAACACCAGAAGTTCTAACTACTGAAGTTGAGGGTTCAGTAGTATGAAACTTCTCTGGATTAGCAGCCCTTGCAGCCTTGTATTTTCTGTATGTGTCCACCAATCTTTCTTCTTTCCATTTGGACACTGAGGCTTTTGAACCATAACCATTGGCTACCAGTTCTTCTATCATCTGAGCTCTCTTGGCCTTTATGTCTTTACCTGCTGCAAGTTTATCTGCAACAAGTTGAGCTCTTCTTGTCAGCTCTTCCATAGAGAGTCTCTTCAATGTATGGGCTTTAACTTTGCTGTTCTTCATAATGTAAGACATCAGTTGATGTCTTTTGTCTTGTTCAGCAATCTCATCAAGGATAGCCTGCCTTTGTAGTTCAGCTTCATAGGCCTGAAGTTTTTCTTCATGGCTCAGGTCTAAGTCATCCCTTTCTTCCAGATTTTTCCAGATCAGATCTTCTCTGGCCTTCTTCTGAGCTGCAACTAAACTCTTCTCTAGTAATTCAGCTGATTGAGAGATTGGAGAAGGGTTTAGCACAGTCATTGTTGTAACTGTTGCAGTAGGCCTGATAGGAGCAGATGTTGGTTGAATGGGAGCAGTTGTTCTGGAAGGGTCAGCAGTTTGAGACTTGGAAGTGTTAACCTCTGATGGCTTGACAACTACTGAATGTTTGTCAAGTACTGAAGGATTGTCTTCAGTACTTTCTGATTCTTCATCAGAACTTTGGTCATCAGAGGTTTCTTCATTATGCCCTTGGGTTTCATCAGCCTTTTCAGCATCTTCTATCTCTTGGATAAAGACACCAAATAGTTGTGCCAGTTTCTCTATTCTGGCCTGATCTTGTTGATCTCTAGCTAGGATAGCCACTCTTGCCTTTCTTCTGGCTTCAAGTGTATCCATAGGTACCTTGATTTTCTCCCCCTTTTTGGCTTTATCACCTTTGGAAGTTGAGGCTTGGGAGAAATGACCTTGAAGATGAGCAATCTGTTTGCTGTTGTGATCTATCTTGTTGGACAGATCATTCATCTTCGTCTGTATCACTCCAAATTGATTCTTCATGGACAGCTCCAAGTCAGCTGTGTATGTTTGGATGTGATTTTTGATGAGGGTGTTCATCAAGTGATACAAGGGACCATCTGGGCTGCATAGTTGGTTCAGGTCTATGCTAGGTTTCCCAGGGAATTGGGTAGGCATTTGAAGTGAGGGGTGTGTTTTTGGTTGATCTCCTTGTTGTACAGGAGATGCCACTCTAGGGGAATCATGGATTGAGTGAGCTTTAACCTGAGATGGTGTGACTAGCTTCTTGAGCTTAGAGACACCAGGTGCAGGACCTTCACTTACAGCCGTCAATTCAGTAGTTTTGAGAGTTGAAACATCATCCAAATTAATGGAATCATCTGAATCCCTGATTACATCCTCAATGAGGACTGTATCAGTTACATCATGAGCTGAGCCCAACTCAGTTGTCTCATGTACCTCTTGTTCTTGGTACAGAGGATTTACTACCTCAGGCATTAAGCCTTCATCAGTAGTTGCCACAGTTGAGGTCTTAGCTGTTTTACTTCTGTCCTCAGGTCCACCACTGGGTGGTAAATGAGTAGTAGCAGCCTCAAAAGTACCAAAGGTTTCTAAGTTTGGGCTTAGAGACCCTGGTTCATCCTCATCTCTTTGGTTGGGGCTATGAGTGTCCACATCCATGTCACTGTCTGAGGCTATGTCCCCTGTTTGATGTGGTTGATGGGGACTGACATGTGTTGATGGGACTTTCTCTTTTAGCCCGGAGAGAAGTTTGGCAATTTCTATGTCTGGTTCAGAAATTTGGGGTGCTGGTTCAGTAGTTTGGGCAGTGGGTTCAGTAGTTTCAAAAGTTGAGTCTATTGGAATAGTTTTTCTAAGTCTTTTTCTTTTGAAAAGGATAGTTATTGGTTCTCTTGGTGGGGTTTGAGATGGATGAGACTGAGAGGATGTTTCAGTCACATCTTTTAGAAGTGCAGATTGCACAGTAGTCTGTTCAGGCATCTCAACCTCCTGAACAGCTTTTCTTTTAGGTTTGGTGGGTTGTTGTTTTGTTATCTTGGGTTTCTTGGCCTTTGGTGGTGTAGGTTTGGAAGATGAGGGTTCCATGGGGACTGGTGCTTGTTCCCCTTGATCATCTTCTGGCCAGGCAGCCTGTTTGTTGTGCCTTGAGTATGCTTGTGAGGTTAAGGGTTTCAAAATTTCAATTTTACCCACAAGCACCTCATTACCCAGTTCAGATATTATGCACTGCATAATGAACCTTGGATATAACAAAAACTTTTTCTTAGTGTTATTGTGATGTAACACCAACTCATTAAAGAAAAGTTTTGATGCCTTGAAATTTGTTTCATTCACAATGGAATGAAATATTGGTTGAAAGGTTGAGGGCATCTGGTCATAAGACCCAGTTTTAGGGCTCAAGCACATGATAATATAATGAAACAAAAGCTTATATTTTGGTTCAAAATACTTTTTAAAGATTGTAGCTTGTGAGAGAGTACCTTGGTAACCACACTCAGTCATGGTTAGGTGGATAGCAGAGTTGTCAAATTTCTCAGGGGCATTCACATCATTCAACCCCAGTTTGACTGCAAGTATGGCCGGTGTAATAGCCATTTGTCTTCCTCTGATTTTTGAGTTGAGGGAGATAACTTCATCATCCACCATCACTGTCTCAGCATTAGCCCAGAACTCATTTAGAGTTTCAGGATGAATTGGTGGGTCTATGGTGAGAGCGGTGAAATATTGGGATTTGACGACAAGATCAATGATCTCATCGTATTGAGACCAGCCTTCTTGTTTTTCTAAGTAGGCTCTGAGATAGTGTCCCTGTTTGAGAACTAAAGCCATGTGGTTTGTGTGTGTGTTGATGAATCGAACAGTGATTTGGTGTTGCAGGTTCAGGGGTTTGAGAGCTTTCTTGAGAGAGAAGGAGGGAATTTTTGTGTTTGAAAGGATAAGTGTTGAAAAAAGATATTTATCAGAAGTTTTTAACCGCTTGGATCTTCTTTATTAGAAGTTTTTAAACCGCCTAGGTTAAAAATCTCTTTATCAGAAGTTTTAAACCGACTAGGTCAAACTTCTGATGATGGGAAAAGTCAGATTTGCCCTTTTTGACTAAACTGCTGATGAAGGATTATCTTCACTAGTAGTTCCCATTTCCTCTTCAGTAGTTTTAACAGCTGATGAGAAATACTTTATAAATTCTTTTATTCATAACTTCTGAAGGATATTTTATCAGAAGTTAATCACTTTTCAGAAATTATCCCCATACTGATGTTTTGTTCATCAGTAGTTTCTCTCTTTTCAGAAGTTTTTTCAAGTGTTTGAAAACAGATGTAAGTGAAAATCAAAAAATGTGCAGAAAAATAAATAGAAACACTTACAAATTTAGCATCCCTAGCATGGATACTAACTTCTGAAATGTTGGTGTGTCAAGGGGCTTAGTGAAAATGTCAGCTATTTGATTAGCTGTTGCTACATGTTTCACTTCAATCTTGCCTTTTTCATAGCAATCTCTTATGAAATGATACCTGATTTCAATGTGTTTAGTTTTTGAAAACTGAACAGGATTTTGAATGATGCTAATGGCAGATTTGCTGTCTACAAGCAATGGTGTCTTGGTCTCTTTGATTCCATAATCAAGAAGTTGATATTGGAGCCATTGTATCTGTGATGTACAACTTGCAGCTGCAATGTATTCAGCTTCAGCAGTTGAAGTTGCAACAGATGTTTGCTTCTTTGATTGCCAGGACACTAGACAGTTTCCCAAGAATTGACAACCACCAGATGTTGATTTTCTTGACATTTTACACCCTGCATAGTCACTATCTGAAAAAGCTGATAACTTGGTATTGCTTGAAGCAGGATACCAAATTCCAAGTGTAGGAGTTCCTTTTAGATATCTGAAAATTCTTTTGACTGCAATAAGGTGTGATTCCCTAGGAGCTGATTGATATCTAGCATAGACACATGTTGAAAACATAATATCTGGTCTAGAAGCAGTTAGATATAAAAGGGAACCTTTCATACATCTGTACATGGTTTGATCAACCTGTTTTCCTTGATCATCTGGTTCAACTTGTGTGGTTGGTGTCATGGGGGTGGAACATGATTTACAGTCTTGTAAAGAAAATTTGTTTAATAATTCTTTAACATATTTTGATTGATGTATAAAAGTTCCATTTGTTTGTTGTTTAATCTGCAGTCCCAAAAACTACTGCAGTTCCCCCATTGTACTCATCTCAAATTTGGATTGCATGAGTTTCTTAAATTCATCACACAATTTTGTGTTTGTTGAACCAAAAATGATATCATCAACATATATTTGAACAAGTAAGATATGATTTCCAACATGTTCTAAGAAAAGTGTTTTATCAATGGCACCTCTTGTGAAGTTATTTTTGAGTAAAAAGGTTGAAAGTGTATCATACCAGGCTCTTGGAGCCTGTTTGAGCCCATAAAGAGCTTTGTCTAGTTTGTACACCCACTCAGGATGAGAAGGATCCTCAAACCCAGGTGGCTGACAAACATACACTTCCTCTTTTATCTTTCCATACAAAAATGCACTTTTGACATCCATTTGATAAACTTTTATTTTGTTGGAAATGGCATAGGCCAGAAATAACCTGATGGCCTCAAGCCTTGCAATTGGAGCAAAGGTTTCATCATAGTCAATGCCTTCTTCTTGAGAATAACCTTGTACTACCAGTCTTGCCTTGTTCTTTATTATCATACCAGCTTCATCTTGTTTGTTCCTGAAAACCCATCTTGTGCCAATTGGTTGCTTGTTTGGTGGTAAGGGACAGATTTCCCATACATGTTGCTTGTTGAATTGAAGCAATTCATCTTGCATTGCTTGCACCCAATTGTTGTCTTTGAGGGCTTCCTAGTACTTCTTTGGTTCCAACTGTGAAATGAATGCTGAGAATAGGCAAAAGTTGGAGAGCTGGTTTCTTGTAAGAACACCTGATGCAATATCACCCATGATTTGATCAAGTGGATGATCTTTGTGTTCGATCAGTTGTTGTAAACCACTGACAGGTGTTGGTGGCTCATGTTCTTCAAACAAACTACTGAGGTTTATTATATCTGGTTCAGCAGTTTCAGTGTCTTCAGTAGTTGCAGGTGCTGAAGCAGATGTTTGAGTTTGGCCTTCAGTATTTGTTGAATCAGAAGTTTGTGAAACTTCTGATGGTTTTGAAGTTGACTTAATGACTGTTTGAGGAGTCCATGGTGCTGGATCCTCATCATCAAACCTTTGATCACCATAATAAGTAGGCTTGGATGAAGTGACAGTCTTTGCAGGTTCAAAATGAAAGTTGTCAAGGTCAAAGAGTTCAGCAGGATGTGCTGGAATGAGAGTGTGTTTTGACTCATTGAACTTGACATTCAGTGTTTCTTCTACTATCCCGGTCATTGAGTTAAAAACCTTGTAGGCTTTTCTAGTTGATGAATAACCAAGAAAGTAACCTGAGTCAACTTTGGCAGCAAACTTTGAAATAGATTCCTTGATGTTCAAGATGAAACATTGACATCCAAAAGCCCTGAAAAAGGAGATAAGGGGCTTTATGCCATGAAGAAATTCATAGGCAGTCTTTGAATGTCTCTTGACCACAAGAACTCTATTTTGAACATAACATGATGTGTTAACTGCTTCTGCCCAGAAGTATAAAGTTAGGCCAGAATCAACTAACATTGTTCTTGCTCCTTCTATTAAAGTTCTGTTCTTCCTTTCTACCACACCATTTTGTTCAGGAGTTCTGGCAACACTGAATTGTCTAATAATCCCTTTAGACAAACGGAAGTCATTCAGAGTTTTGTTCCTGAACTCTGTCCCATTATCACTTCTAATGGTTTTGACAGGTAGAGAGTATTGCTTCTCCACTTGTAGAATGAAGAACTTGATGATTTCAGCAGCCTCATCCTTGGAAAATAAGAAGAATACCCATGTAAATCTTGAGTAGTCATCAATGATGACTAAGCAGTTCTTCTTTTTACCAAGGCTCATGATCTTTACAGGCCCAAATAAGTCCATATGGAGTAGTTGAAGACATGCAGTTGTTTTTGATTCTTCAATAGACTTATAGGAGGACTTATGCTGTTTACCCTTTAAACAGGATACACAGTGTTCTTGACACTGGTATACTTTTAAGGGTAGACCTCTGACCAAGCCCATTTTTGTGACTTTATTTATGGTTTTAAAGTTCACATGGCCAAGTCTCCTGTGCCAGAGATCAGTTTCTGAAGTTGATTCCCTTGAGAAGAAACAGGCAGTGTTGTTCAGTACTTTGTCTTTTTCAATGTCTACTGCATAGACATTGCCACATCTTTTGGCAATTAACAAAGTATGATCTTCAATGATCTTCTCTATCAACTTCTGGCCTTCTGGTGATATGATCTTGCATGCTATCTTTGTGAAAAAGGAAGAATATCCTTTATCACACATTTGTGACACACTAAGCAAGTTGTACTCAAGGTTTTCAACTAGATTGACCTTGTCAAACTGTATTTTGCCAGAGGAGACATTGCCATGTCCTAGCACATATCCCTTAGCATTGTTCCCAAAGGACACAGATCCATCTCTTGGACTGATAAAATTGTTTATTAGGTATCTGCATCATGTCATGTGCATTGAGCCTCCACTGTCTACATACCAAATGCTATTCAAGCCTCTGGAAACTCTCTGCACAATATAGCAAATTAGTTAGATTTAGGAACCCAAGCCAGTTTGGCTTTGGGTTTGCTCTTGAGAACATTTACAGTTTGTTCTTGACCAAGTTTAGAAATCCATGTCTTTTTGGCAATGGATTTTGCATTAAGCACAATGGTGTTATCCTTTTGAGGACCACCATCAACTTTGGTCATCAGTAGTTGTACCATGTTCATAAGATCTTTAATCTCAGCAGTTTGTGAAACTGCTGAAGATTTAGGTCTAACTACCGAAAGAGAATTTTGAGAAAAAGACTTTTGTTGAGATTTTGTCTTTTTCTGAGAAAGGGTTTTTGCTGGTTGTTGTTTCTTGGGAGAAATGGTTTTTGTATAATCATTTTTGATTTGTTCTCCCACAACCAGTTGTTGATTTTTCTTATTAAACTGAATTCCCTTTCTATATCTGCAAAATTCTGTTTTGTGGTTAAACAGACCACAAATTTCACACTCTTTTGTCTTTTCTTTCAAAGACAAATCTCTGACAGTTTTGATTGGTTTTTAGTCATCAGCAGTTTTCAGGTTCTTAACTCCTGATGTAGTTGAAACTGCTGATGACTTAAAGTCAGATTTAAACAATACTTCTGAAGAACTTTCTTTATGTGATTTTAGAAAGTTTTCATGGAAAGATGTGCATTCTTCATCTTCAGAAGTTTCACCTGAAACAATTTTTCTCCCATCTTTAGTAGTTTTGGGAGAAAAATCAGTTAGTGTTTCAGTGTGATTGTACCCTATGCCAAACCTAACATTTGAAGCACGTTGTTTGTTTAGCAATAGTTGGTACCCCTTACAAGATTCCACCCATTTTTCACATGTGACCTTGGTGTCAGCAAGCTCTTGTCTGACATTTCCTAGGTCATTAATCATAATTTTGATTTGTGCTTGGGTTTCAATAGCTGAGTTAGTCAATTAAGAAACTTCTTTTGTTTTTGCAGAAAGTTTTCTTTCTAAATCACATTTTATCTGAGTGAGTTTTCTCTCAGAATCATTGGCTTTTCCTTGTAAGTGCACATTTGTCTCTCTTATGAGAGCAAAAGATTCTTTGCATGAGTTTGAACATAATTTTGTCAAAGATTCTTTTGATACCTGAGACAAGGCAGATTTTGAGGAGCATCCCTCAAATGCCATCAAGGCAAAGTTCTTTCTGCCATTGTCAGGCTCTCCCCAGTTGATGTCAAACATTTTGTTGTCTGCATCAGGATTGCACTCTGTGGTGTCAAAAGGAAGACTGCTCCAGTCAACATACCCTGAGGTAAATAGACTTTGTTGAGAGGGTTGTTGTTGCTGTGGAGGTTGTTGAGCAGCTGGAAAGGGAGGGATTGATTGTTGGCTCTGCATCTGTTGAGCAGGCATCTGTACATATTGTACTTGTGGCACATATTGGTGTTGAGGAGCTTGTGCCTGTACAAAATGTGCACTCCCTTGTGTTCCATTATTCCTATAATAATTGGGGTTAAAATTGTTTCCAGACTGAGATTGGTTAAAGCCAGAGCTTCTACATTCTCTAGCAAAGTGTCCCAACTTCTGACACTTATGACATCTAAGTTTAGATTTGTCAAAACCAATTTTTTTAGAACTATTAAGTCCTGGAAACTTCCTTCCTGACCTTTTGTAAAATTTATTTGTTTTTAAACTTAACATGGCCAGTTGGTGCAAAATATCCATTTCTTCAAGGTCATCACTGCTGAAACTATTTAAGTCATCCATGATAAAACACATGTTATCAGCAGTTTGACCAAAGTCATTATTGTCATAACCTGGGAATGATCTTTCAGATGAGATCCCAGCAGTTATGTCAATGTGGTCAAAAGATCCAAAACTATTTGAACAAGTTGGTGAGTCTTGTCCCAATAGTGTTGTACTACCAGGTAGATAGTCATCAGCAGTTTTACCAGAGTTTTGTAACTTTTTCTTTTGATCAATTTCTCTCTCAAAAGTAAGTAATCTCCCATGAAGTTTTGTAAGAGTGAGGGAGCTAAAATCTGGTGAAGATCTTAAGACTATTGAGTATGTTTCCCATTTATCAGGTAAAGACCTTAAAAATCTATGAAGCATAGACACAGTTGTATAGGTCTGACCATTTAGTTTTAGCTCAGATATTAATGAGGAAAATCTTTCAAATTGCTGAGATAAAGCTTCTCCATTAATGTGAGCAAAAGTTTCATATTGCTGAGCCAAGATTTCTCTGGTGTTGGCAATCACCTCTTCAGTTCCTCCAAACTGTTCTTTTAGACAGTCCCAAAGCTCTTTGGCACTATCACAATGTAATAGGCCAGAATAGATTTCATTTGGGAGTGCCATTGCCAACATAGAAAAAGCTTTTGCATCAAGCTCAAGTTTTAGGAAATCATCATCAGTATAGTCTTTTGGTTCTTTTGGAATCTCTTCCTTAGTTTCAAGTTTTATGTTTACTGGTTTATGAGGACCATATATCACAGATCTCCAACAACCTGTGTTGGTCTGTGACAAGGTATGTGCCATTCTCTTTTGCCATATGTTATATTCATTTCTTACAAGCATGGCAGGTTTAGTGGCAGAACCAGTATTATGAGGATCCATTTTAAAGAGTATTGATTTGTCAAATATCTCTTAAAGTGATGGATGTTGATAAAAAGTGAGCTTATAATCCTTTATTGAATATCAACAAGAGCCTGTGTCTGATTCTCAATTTGTTAGATTGATATGTGATCAGATAAACCAGTGCTCTGATACCAATTGTTGGATCAGTGTTTAAGCTGCTCTTGTGTTTGAACTTGCTAGTAGACACTTAAGTGTTTAGCAAGTTCTTTGTGAGTGTTAGCACAGCGGAATGTTTATAAGTTTATAGCTACACTTTGTCAACAGGAGTTATTACTCCCCCTGGAATCAAGAACAATAAATGAGAAGTGTTTATTGAGAATCTAAGTACTGAATGAGAATGAAATACTTTGACAGATTCTCAGTAAACACGAAATGGAAATATAACAATAATAAGTGTTGAAGGATTTCTTGTATTAAAATCAATGTCTAAAACAGAAGGATGAATCCTTCTATTATAGACTTTACAAATACATGAACCTTGCCAAAAAGCAAGTTCAGAAACAAGTTGCAACAAGTTGCAGTCTTGGAACTTGTACATAAAGCAAAAAGAAATACTATAATACTAAACTACTGATATACAAGGGCGGTGGAAAAGATCTTCTTTAAGTACTGATGAATGACAAACTACTGATGAGTAGTTTGTCTTCAGCAGTTCTTCAGTTGAAGTGTCTGGTTTGAACATCAGAACTTCTGATGACTTCTTCTTCAGTACTTCTGATTCTCTTCTTCAGCAGTTTGATTCCTTGTCTTCAGCAGTTCCATACTTAGAGTATTTTGACAGAAAGTGAATTAGACTAAGGTTTGCAAAAGTGGTTTCACCAATCCTTTTTGTCCTAACACTCCTATTCTGGAGAATACTGGAGAACCGATACCTTTGGAGAACTTGGCGGATGATGAGAAAAAGAGGTTTGCGATAGAGAAGAAGGCATTCTCTCAGCTATCCCAGGCGATCAACACTGATTTGCTGCATCAGTTTGGATCGTGTACAACATCCAAACAATTATGGGATATGCTGAGAAACCGACATGATGGAAATGAGAAGACAAGGAAGCTGAGGATGGAAGAGCTTCGGAAGGAATTTGAAAACTTCAGTTACATGGGAAATGAGACCCTAAAAGAGTTGGTTCCACGGTATTGCCATTTGCTCACTGAACTGTCGAGCTATGAGATCAGCATACCAATGTCGGAATTAGTAGATAAATTTGCTGATGCTTTACCACCCTACTGGAACCAACACATTGAAGTGTTGAAGGAAAAGGATGCATACCAGTATTGGACTATTAACGAGTTCATCAAAAAGCTGGAAAACAAAGAGATGGAGGAGAAGAGAAAAGCTAAAAGAGCTCAGATTCCACAGAATCCTAATTTATATGTGAGTGGTACATCTAACTCTCTTTCTGCTTCAAGCACTACTTCTAATGTTGCTCCTCACATTGCATGTGTATCCAATGTTGTTGAACCCACAAAAGCACCCATCAACTACCTTGCCCAAACTTCATCTTACACACCATCATACACACAACAATCTTATCAAACACCAAACTTTATTCCACCTTTTTCACCATTAAAACAAGCTGCATGCTACACAACAAGTCAACCTCAACAACAACAACAATATCCTCCTCACATGAATCAGATGCAGATTACTCAAGCACAATCAAGTCAAAGCCCGATTGTGTTAGAGACCTCAAATCTTAACAATGTGACTGTTGAAATTGCTCAACAGCATGTTGCTTTAGTGTCTGCTATGGTTGCATCTTACAACGGTTTGGTTGCGAGTCAAATTGGAAACAACAATCTCACCAATGAGGACTACGCTCAAATCGACAAAGAGGAGATGGAACTTATGGACATTCAGTGGGCTTTTGCAAGCATAATGAGGAGAGCCACTGACTTTATTCAGAAGACTGGAAGAACTGACCTTTCAACTTCTCCCAACACCACATACGGATTCAACAAAGCAAAAGTTACATGCTTCAATTGTGGTGAGAAGGGTCACTTTAAAAGAGAGTGCACACAGCCTGCACAGCAAGGTAATCGAAACCCGTTCAATTCAACATACCAAAACAGACAAAACCAAAACCAAAACCAAAATCAAGTTTCATACAATAGTCCCAACATCTCAAGCTTTCAACCACAAAACAATTATCAGAACCGTCAACAAAATACCAAAACTAGACAACCTATAACTCAAAACCAACCTCAACAAAATCCAAACCGAACCATTGTTCCTATCTCTACACCTAACACTCAAAACCAAAACCAAACTGACAATCAAAACCAAGCATTAGTGATTCAAAAAGATGAAGGTTTTGATTGGACGGGTATGCAATTGGGGGTGGAGGAGATTACTGCTGGGAACGTGGCTTGTGTGGCACAGCAGATGAGTCTAGATGAGAATGAGGAGACTAAAGAGGAGGTTGTGATTGAAAAAGTGTCGGAGTTGAAAATTGAGGAAGTGAATGAGGATGTGACTGCTGAGAGTGAAGACAAGAAATCCGGGATGATTCTTGATTCTGTCACGGATGTTGGAGACCACTACGATTCAGCTTATTCGGATATGGAGAGTGAATCTGATTCAGAAGCTAGTGTGAATTCACTAGATGATGACATTGATCAACTGTTAACTGAAGCTGATTTCCTTATGACCCGCAAGTCATGTATGGTGGATGATGCGTGCACCAAGATTGACTACTCCAAATTCTTCGCAGGGAAGGAAGCTCACTTCGCTTTGATGGCAATGACAGAACCTCCTAAACCGGTAAGTTCTGAATCTCAATCTAAAGTGTGTGTTAAATGTGTTAAATGTGCTGATTTTGAAAAACTGACAGATGAAAACAAGCTTCTCAAGGTCCAACTTGAGAGTGCCAAAATAAACTGTCAGATTTATCAAAAAGATTTAAAAGATTTCAACAAAGTTCTTGATGGTTATAAAAAGGATGTGTCTGAACTCAAAAAGACATTGTCAATTAAGCAACTTGCCATAAATAACTATATTAATGAAATGGAAAACACTAAGTTAGAAATGGCAACCATCAAGTTCTTTGCTGAAAAAGTAAACAAGAAGTTAGAGAGTTACAAGCATATAGCATACGTAGTTGACCATATCATAGAAGAACCCTCCCAGTCGAATAGTGCAAACTATAAGGCGGTTCCATCTCCGGTATTGTTTGAGAACCACAATTTACATGCAATAACACCGGAGACTTTAGTCAATTCTGACTCCACATCAGAAAACGAGCCCAACACTTCTAGTGTCGGGGATCCGTATTCTGATGTGAGACCTGTACTGGGAAACAATGAGGGTGTGGTCGCTGCTGACGATTCTGATGAAGAAGATGAAACATCTGAGACGGTTGAAAATGAAAGTGATATCCCTGATGAAAATCATATAATCACTACTGAGCCAGTCTCACCGTCTCAGATCATTCATCCCATGGCAAATGCTCATCGAAAGAATGTGGTTAAGAAAACTGAAAAGGCTGTTGGTAAGTGTGTTGAAAAGAAAGAGGTAAAGAAAATTGAGAAAAATGTAAGTAAACCGGTTGAAAAGAAAAGTGAAACTAAATCTGAGAAAAATGTGGTTAAACCGGTTGAAAAGAAAAATGAGATTAAAACTGAGAAAACCAATGAAATGAGCAACGAATCGTGTGACAAACCTGTCAAAATCTTTTATCGGATGCAAGGCTCCGATATGATTATATCTGATGATGAATATCCGATTAAATTTGTCAATTATTCCAAAATCGAAAAGATCTGGCAGGAAAGTACGATTTGGTTTCCAAAATTTGAACGAACCAATGACATTCCTCCAGAAATTTTAGATAAAATTTATTCGGATAAAGATGCCAAGGTCAATGTCACAAAATTTGTTTTGCCAGTTGATAAAGCAAACAGTTTTATTGAACCGACTTACTCGAAGGAACCAGCTCCTGAGAGTTTAAGGAAACAATGCATGGTTGATCGAAGAAAACTATGACACAAAAGGCACGAGGTGGAGATGAGGCAATATCATGATTATCCGGTTGACAACTACGGTTATCCACAAAGACGGTTTTACCCTCAGCAAGAACCGTATTATAATCAAAACAATTTTTACAACAAGAGGGAAAACCGTCCGATGACATATGATAAACGCAACCGGATAAACACTGAGAAATCTGCTAAGAAACCTGTGATGAACTCAACTGCAGATAACAAAAAGGTTGCTTCTAAACCTAATGGAAAACAAGCAGTTGGACCTGTCACTGTTAAATCAGAGAAGGTAACCAAGAAGGTTGCATTTAAAGATGAAGTAAAGAAACCGGCTGAGACTTCAAAATCTCAGATCCGGATCTTGAAAAGATCTGAGCAATCCTGGTCATCTAAGGAATCTGAAGGAGCCTCAACTTCACAGAATGAGAAGAATGAGAAAAAGAAAGTTGTAAGTGAGAAGAAAGGGGCTGAGTTAACCCAAGATGTTTGTGAATTGAAAGAATCTTTGAAACAACCCGTTCAAAGTCCCAAGACCAAACAGGCTTGGGTCCCCCGAAAGATCTAACTGCTTTACTTTATATGTGCAGGGAGCTCCAGCTGGCCCTGTTAGCAGCCTATGGATTGTTGACAGTGGAGCTTCTAGTCACATGACAGGGGACCTCACGCTACTCTTTGATATCAAAAACATAAACGGAGGTTATGTAGCGTTTGCTGGTAATAAAGGAGGCTACATTACGATGGAGGGTAGTGTAAGCAATGGGGTTGTGACATTTGAGCGGATATCATACGTGAAACAGATAGATTACAATTTGCTCAGTGTTAGTCAAATCTGTGATAAACAATTTTCTGTGTATTTTGATGACAAATCCTGCTATATCTTGAAACCTGGGTTTGAACTTCTGAAAGAGTGGGTGATGCTAAAGGCACCGAGAGTAAACAATTTGTATATTCTCGATATGTCCAAAGCAATGACCACCCATGGCCAAGTCACGTGTTTCCTCTCTAAGGCTACAGAAAAAGAATCTATTATGTGGCACAGGAGAATGGGACACATCCATTTGCGAAAGATGAACCAGTTAGTGAAAAATGAACTTGTCACGTGAGTTAATGTAAAACACTTCCATTTGAATGACAAGTGTGTTAGTTGCAAAAAGGGAAAGCAGCACAAACAGGCCCATAGACCAAAGAAAGTCAATTCCGTTGAACTGCCGCTTGAGCGTTTGCACATGGATTTATTCGGTCCAGTCAGACGTAAAAGTCATGCCGGGGAGTTGTACTGTCTTATGGTGACTGATGATTATTCAAGATTTTCATGGGTCATGTGCTTGCATCAGAAAAGCGACACTTTTGACAATCTGAAGGTTCTGTTTACACGTCTGGAGAATATATATGGTCTGAAGATCAAACGAATCCGGAGTGACAATGGGACGGAGTTCAAAATCGCTCAGATGGAGGATCTTTGTGCAAACAAGGGAATTCATCATGAATATAGTGCTCCGTACACACCCCAGCAGAAGGGTGTCGCAGAAAGAAAGAACAGGACTCTAATCGAGACGGCAAGAACTATGCTTGCGGATTCAAATCTTCCAGTCATGTTCTGGAACGAGGCTATTTACGCAGCATGTTATACTCTTAACCGGGTTTTGACAGTGAAGAAGTTTGGCAAAACTTCTTATGAGCTGTTGAACCGACGCAAGCCGAATCTGGAGTATCTAGAACCATTTGGTGCCCCGTGTACAATGCTGAATCCTTCGGAGAAGTTCGCACCAAAGGATGAAGAGGGTTATTTTGTTGGATATGCAACCCCACTAAAACGGGTATTCAACAAAAGAACTAGAAAAGTCGAGGAGTGGGCTAATGTTGACGTTCAAAGATACACACAAAATGTACAGGGTGGAGGTCCAGATTGGATTTTTGATTACAAAGACTTCATTGAATCATTCAATCTAGATAGCATGGTTGAAGAAGCTGTACTTCGCTTATATTACGAGGTCGAAAACGCCGTAACTTCACCGTTAGTGCGTCCGATCACTGTAAATCCCCAAGCAGCTTCAAATGATACCACTGCTCCTGTTATGGAAGAAGAGGTGTTCCAAGAAGCTTCTATAACGCTTAATTCATCCGATTCAGAAGATGAAGACGATGATGCAACAAGTGAAGCTATTCTGGACAATGCTACAGTGACACCACCAGTGAACCCAACTAATACTGATGCTTCAACATCGAATGTGGGTAATGATCTGGTTTCTACAGAGAATTTGACAACTCAAACGGGAGTACAAGTACCTGATTATCCGGAATCTCGGATACATCGGATACACCCGCTTGAACAGGTTATTGGTGATCCTGGTAGCATCGCGATGACAAGAGGGCAGCTGAGAAATGCTCAAGCACCAGAAAACATTGGCAACCTTGCTTTATATGCCAAAATACAGAAATCTGGTTTTCAAAATGACTGGTCTTTCGCTTGTTATGTTTCGCAGGTCGTGTAGATGCGTTTTGCGACTAGTGATTGGATGTTAACATTTGTTAGAGTGCTGATGGATTGAAGGTGGAAACAGACTGGGCGAATGTAGATAAATGTGGGCGAAGGTAGATGACAATTGGGCGAAGGTATAATGGAGCTTGACTGAAGAAACACATTCGTACCCTAGTATGGGCGAATGTGGAAGAACTCCACATTCGACCATACCTACTGGGCGAATGTGCAGACATTATATATAGTTTTTGTGTATTTGTGAATGAAAGAGAGTTATTAGTTGTGTGTGTTTTGAGGTCAGGTTCCAGGTTTGTTTGAAAGTGTCTGTAATTGATCTAGATTAACCAAAGTGTCATTGTAATCAAGTTTATGAACATGTTAATCTATGAAAAGCTTTGAAAATGATATTGATTGTGTTTTGATTTGAGTTTCTATCAGTTTGTTCAAAGCTAGGGTTTCCGCACCTGGTTTTGTAACTTGTATGATCATCTAATCCTGTTTTAGTCAAAATCTTTCGCTTACAAAGTGGTATCAGAGCCATACGGATCATACAACAACAAATTTGATAAACTCAGAGCTGATTTGGACATAATTTTGATCAAAATACATCTGTTTTTGCATGAAAATGGTTTTTGAGTGTTTTTGATTGATTTGAAGTTGATTTTGTGGTTAAAATTCAAAATTCCAAGAATTAAAGTTGTTCCAAATCAATTCCGAATCATAACCTGATTAAGATCATTCAAATCCATAAACTTTTGAAAATCAGAGATCAAAATAACCGTTTTTCAAAGTGTAACCGTTTTTCAAAACCTGATTTGGGCGAACCTGGAACTTAGTGGGCGAACCTGAGTTGTTTTTGGTCGAACCTAGGAAATTTTGGGCGAACCTGGAAATTGTTGGTTAAATTTTTCACTTTCGGGTCACATTTTCCACATCAGATTGATCAGGCGGGCGAACCTAGAATCATACTGGTCGAACCTGAAATTTTCTGGGCGAACGTGGATTTGTGTTAGTATGTTTTTACATTTTGGTGAGTTTTTACCTTCGAGTGATATTGTTTGGGCGAACCTGCATCAGAAGGGACGAAAGTGAGTATATCTGGTCGAACCTAGGACTAAAGTTTGGAAAATTTTCTAAGTGTTGAATTTTTCGAAGTTCGTGATCATGTGGAATTTTCCGACTACTCCGAGACCAGCAACGACACAACCACAACAGCAAGTGATGGACCCATGGACGGTGGCAGCACAAAAGACGAGCACACAGTCTTCGCAACCGATTAATTACATGGCGATGACTAGCTCGATGCCTCAAAGCGTAGCTCCTCCAGCACCACAACCTGACTACTGGGGAGTAGCAGCAGCGGTGGTAAACACTCAAACTACAAATGCTATTTCTACACTGATTAATGATTTATCTTCAGGTAGCGGGAATCGGCCACCGAAGCTTATGGAGATACAAGAATACAATCAGTGGCAGAACAAGTTCAAGATTCACTTGGAAGGCATGGGAGTGGAGGGAGCAGAGGCATGGAGTATGATTGCTAAAGGTTACACAACACCAGTTTTGGAGAATACAAGTGAACCAGTTCCATTGGAGAGCATGACTGAGGAAGAGAAAAAGAAGTTTGCTGTGGAAAAGAAAGCCTTTTCCCAATTGACTCAGGCAATCACAAATGATCTATTGCATCAATTTGGGACTTGTACAACGTCTAAGCAATTATGGGATGTGCTTAAGAGGAGGCATGATGGGAATGAGAAGACAAGAAGTTTGAGGATGGATGAATTGAGAAAGGAGTTTGAGAATTTTTCTTATATTGGAAATGAAACTTTAAAAGAATTAACTCCTAGATATAGTCATTTGCTAACTGAATTGTCAAGTTATGGTATACAGATTCCTATGAAGAATTTGGTGGATAAGTTTGCAGATGCTCTACCACCTTACTGGGATCAGCATGTGGAAGTTCTTAGGGAAAAGGATGCATATCAATACTGGACTATTCAAGAATTCATACAGAAGCTGGAAAACAAAGAAATGGAAGAGAAGAGGAAAGCTAGAAGAGCACAGGTTCGTCAGAATCCTAGCTTATACTTTGGAGGCACTTCAGTTCCTGTGAGTAACTCAAGTTCAGGAGGAATAGTTGCACCACATGTTGCTTGCATTTCCAATGTTATGGAATCACCAAAACCTACCATCAACTACATGGCACAAACTTCATCCTACTCACAACCATCATACACACAACCACCACCACAACAACAATACAACAATTCCTACATTCCACCATTCTCCCCAATGCAACAAGCAGCTTTCTACACTGCTAGCCAATCACAACAACCAATGAACCAAATTACTCAACCTAATCAACAACAAGTGGTTTTGGAGACTTCTAACTTGGGCAATGTGACAGTGGAAATTGCTCAACAACATATTGCACTAGTCTCAGCAATGGTTTCATCTTACAACGAACTAGTTGCTAGTCAAATTGGGAATAACAACTTAACCAATGAAGACTATGCACAGATCGACAAGGAAGAGATGGAACTCATTGATATCCAATGGGCTTTTGCAAGCATTATGAGAAGAGCAACGGAGTTTATTGAAAAGACGGGTAGAACAGATTTGGGAACTTCTCCTAACACAACCTACGGGTTCAACAAGGAGAAAGTTACTTGTTTTAACTGTGGAGGAAAAGGTCACTTTAAACGAGAATGCACCCAGCCACCAAAACAAGGTAATAGAAACCCATTCAATGCAAGCTACCAGAATCGTCAACAACAAAACCAAAACCAAGTTTCTTACCAAAACAACAACAATTATCAAAACCGTCAAAATAACTCTAACAACAACCAAAACAGACAATCTAACACATCAAACCAGAACCAAAACCAATCTCCTAACAACACTAACCGAACAGTTATACCGATCACTACACCGAATGAGACACAACAGAACACGAGTCAGAATCAAGCATTGGTGACTCAACAAGATGAAAGGTTTGATTGGTCGGGATTGCAAATAGGAGTGGAGGAAATTACTACTGGTGGCAATGTGGCTTGCGTTGCTTGCAAGGTTGATATTGAAGAGTCGGTGACGGTGGATGAAAAGAAAGAAACTGAGTGTGAAAGTGATGAGTCTGAGGCTGAAATGGATGTGGAGACTGAACCTGCTGAGGTTAAGGTTGAGGAAACTAATTCTGGAGTGGTGATTGATACTGTTTTTGATGTTCCTGAGGAGTGTGAATCGGTTTATTCTGATTCAGACAGTGAATCGGATACGGAAGCAAGTGTTACATCACTAGATGATGACATTGATCAGTTGCTAGCAGAAGCGGATTTTCTGATGACGAGGAAGTCGTGCATTGCTGATGATGCTTTCACCAAGATTGACTATTCCAAATTCTTTACTAGAAAGGAAGCTCATTTCGCATTGATGGCCATGACTGATCCGCCAAAACCTGTATGTTCTGAGTGTAGCATTGATATTAAAAGTGATAAATATTGTGGTACATGTGATAGATTGACTGAGGAGAATAAACAACTCCGAGTTCGACGTGATAGTGCTATCATGAACAGTCAATCTACTCGCAAAGAGTTGAATGCTTTCAACAAGGTATTAGATGGCTACAAAAAGGACATTTCCGACTTGAAAAATACTTTATCATTAAAACAATTGGCAATTAACAACTATATCAATGAAATTGAAAATACCAAGTTGGAAATGGCAGCCATAAAATGCTTTGCTGAGAAAGTAAACAAAAAGTTGGAAAGCTATAAGCACATTGCTTACGTGGTAGACCACATCATCGATGATCAAACCACTAATTACAAGTCTGTGCCATCTCCGGTGCTTTTTGAAAATCATAATTGTCACCAAGTTACACCGGAGAGCTCGGTAAAATCAGATTCATCATCGGAAATTGAATCTAATACCTCGAGTATTGGTGATCCTCATTCCGATGTGAGACCGATTTTAGGTTTGAATGATGAGGGTGTTTATGCTGAAAGTGTGAATTCAGACTCAGAGAGTGATGATACTGGTAATGATCAAACTATTAATGCATGTGAAATTCCAAAAGAAAATCACATCATTACTACTGAACCAGTTTCATCATCTCAACATGTGCATCCGATGGCAAATGCTCATCGTGAGAAAAAGTCTGAAAAGAATGTGATTAAAAAGGATCTTGAAAATAAAGATGTCAAGAATGAACCTTGTGACAAACCTGTCAAGGTGTTCTATCGGATGGAAGGATCCGATAAAATCATCTCTGATGAGGAATTTCCAATCAAAAATGCTAACTATGCTAAAATAGAAAAGATTTGGCAAGAAAGCACCATTTGGTTCCCAAAACATGAGAGAATAAATGAGATTCCACCGGCAATTTTAAAGAAATTGTATTTGGATGTTCCTCAAGAACCAAAGGTCCATGTCACAGAGTTCATTCGACCCAATAACAGAGCTAATGGTTTTCATGAGCCTACTTACTCAAAAGGGCCACTCCCTGAGAATTTGAGGAATCAACAGTACAATGATCAATATCCTGTTAGATCACTATGTTCATAAGCCATGTCAAGCAATTAAGTTTAAGTATAAAAGTTTAGCAATTCATATGTCTATCGTAAGTTTAAGTCTACATGAATAAACATGAAATGTTGAATCGACATAATCAAACCTCCGACTAGTTTAGGTCCATCCCGTCATCCACGGTTCACCTTAATAATATGTTGGAACGATAACAATCACCCACGCTACCTATGTAGGAGGTACACGTACCCGGGTGGGATTGTCAATGTTAGGACAAAGAGGATTGGTGAAACCACTTATGTAAACCTTAGTCTAATTCACTTCTGTCATTTTGGCTAAGTATAGAAGTACTGAAGAGAAGACAAGAAACTGCTGATTAGAAGATATGAGAAGTGCTGAAGTTGCAGAAGTTCTAAAGTCCAAACTAGACAAGTTCACTTCAGAAGTACTGAAGACAAAACTACTCTTCAGTAGTTGTCCTTCATCAGCACTTAGCAATAGATATTTCCCACCGCCTTTTTGCATCAGTAGTTTGTTGTTTAATATTACTTTTAGCTGTATTTGTTTGTTTCAATGTTGCAACTTGTGCAACTTGTCACTGTTGTTTCTGTACTTGCTTTTTAGGCAAGATACATGCATGTAAACGTCTATAAATAGGAGGCTTCAACCTTCTATTTTAGACATTGATTTTCAACAGAAAAATCCTTCAAACACTCTCATTGTTCTATTCCATTTCTGTATTTATTGTGAATCTCTCTAAGTATCTAATTCTCATTTACAACTTAGATTCATAATAAATACTTTGTCATTTATTAGTTTCAAACATCAAGGGGGAGTTATAACTCTGCCTTAATGTAAAAAGTGTTGCTTTAACTTATAACATTCCGCTGTGCTTATAATCTGATTTACAAGGACTTGCTAAACACATAAGTGTCAAGATAGCAAGTTCTTACTTAGCAAAAGAGCAAACTGATCCAACAATTGGTATCAGAGCATTGGTTTATCTGATCACATATCAATCTAACAAATTGAGAATCAGACACAAAGCTCTTATTGATATTCAATAAAAAGATCAAAAGTTCACTTTTTATCAAAATCCATCACTTAAAAGAGTCATCTGACAAATCTATACTCTTTAAAAATGGATCCACATAATACTGGTTCTGCCACCAAACCTGCCATGCTTGTGAGAAATGAGTACAATATATGGCAAAAGAGAATGGCACATACCTTGTCACAAACCAACACAGGTTGTTGGAGATCTGTGATATATGGTCCTCACAAACCAGTAAATATAAATCTTGAAACTAAAGAAGGGATTCCAAAGGATCCCAAAGACTATACAGATGAGGATTTCCTAAAACTTGAGCTAGATGCTAAAGCATTCTCTATGTTGGCAATGGCTCTCCCAAATGAAATATACTCTGGTCTTTTACATTGTGAAAGTGCCAAAGAACTTTGGGACTGTCTTAAAGAACAGTTTGGAGGAACTGAAGAGGTGATTGCCAACACCAGAGAAATTTTAGCTCAACAATATGAAACATTTGCTTATATTAATGGGGAAACTTTGACACAACAATTTGAAAGATTCTCCTCATTAATCTCTGAGCTAAAGTTAAATGGTCAGACCTATACAACAGTATCTATGTTACATAGATTTTTAAGGTCTTTAAATGACAAATGGGAAACTTACTCCATTGTCTTAAGATCCTCACCAGATTTTAGCTCCCTCACTCTTACAAAACTCCATGGGAGATTACTTACTTTTGAGAGAGAAATCGATCAAAAGAAGAAATTACAAACTTCTGGTAAAACTGCTGATAACTACCTACCAGGTAGTACAGCACTTTTGGGACAAGATTCACCAACTTGTTCCTATGGATCTTATGACAATATTGACATAACCACTGGGATCTCATCAGAAAGATCTTTCCCAGGTTATAACAATGATGACCAAAGTCAAACTGCTGATAATCTATGTTTTATCATGGATGATTTGAAAAATTTTAGCAGTGATGACTTAGAAGAAATGGACATATTACACCAACTGGCCATGCTAAGCATTAAAACTAACAAGTTTTATAAAAGGTCAGGAAGGAAATTTCCAGGATTGACCAGTAATACAAAAATTGGTTTTGACAAATCTACACTGAGATGTCACAAGTGTCAAAAGTTGGGACACTTTGCTAGAGAGTGTAGAAGCTCTAGCTTTAACCAATCACAATCTGGAAATAACTATAACCCCAATTATAATAGGAACAATGGAACTCAAGGGGGTGCTCATTTTGTACAGGCACAAGCTCCTCAACAGCAATATATGCCTCAAGTACAATATGTTCAAGTGCCTGCTCAACAGATGCAGAGCCAACAATCAATCCCTCCCTTTCCAGCTGCTCAACTTCCTCCACAGCCTCAACAACCCCCTCAACAAAGTCTCTTTACCTCGGGGTACGTTGACTGGAGCAGTCTCCCTTATGACACCACAGAGTGCAATCCTGATGCAGACAACAAAGTGTTTGACATCAACTGGGGAGAACCAGACAATGGCAGAAAGAACTTTGCCTTAATGGCATTTGAAGGCTGTACCTCAAAATCTGCATTGTCTCAGGTATCAAAAGAATCTTTGACAAAACTTTGCTCAAACTCTTGCAAAGAAACTTTTGCTCTCATAAGAGAGACAAACCTGCACCTACAAGGCAAAGCCAATGATTTAGAAAGAAAATACACACAGATAAAATGTGATTTAGAAAGAATGCACATCTTTCCATGAAGACTTTCTAAACAGAAATCCTGGCATTTTTAAAGAAAGTACTTCAGAAGTATTAACAAAATCTGACAATAAGCCATCAGTAGTTTCATCTACTTCAGGAGTTGAGACCCTGAAAACTACTGATGAGCAAAATCTTTTCACAACTGTCAGAAATTTGCCTTTAGATCAAAAACAAAAGGCAAAAGAATGTGAAATTTGTGGCCTGTTCAACCACAAAACTGAATTTTGTAGATACAGAAAAGGAATTCAGTTCAATCAAAAATTTAAACAACAGGTTGTGGGAAATCAAATCAGAAATGATTATGAAAAAGTCTTTAAACCCAAGAAACAACAACCTGAAAACACCTTTTCTCAGAAAAAGATAAAATCTCAACCAAAATCTTTTTCTCAAAATTCCTTGTCAGTAGTTAGACCAGAATCATCAGCAGTTTCACAAACTGCTGAGATTCAAAATCTAAAGAACATGGTAGAACTACTGATGACCAAGGTTGATGGTGGTCCTAAAAAGGATACCACCATGGTTTATAATGAAAAATCCATTGCCAAAAAGACATGGATTTCTCAACCTGGTCAAGAACAAACTGTAACTGTTCTCAAGAGCAAACCCAAAGCCAAACAGGCTTGGGTTTCCAAATCTAACTAATTTGCTTTTATGTGCAGAGAGTTTCCAGGGGCTTAAACAGCATATGGTATGTTGATAGTGGAGGCTCTATGCACATGACTGGATGCAGATACCTGATAAACAATTTTATCAGCCAAAGAGAAGGATCTGTATCCTTTGGGAACAATGCTAAGGGATATGTGCTAGGACATGGCAATGTCTCCTCTGGCAAAATACAGTTTGACAAGGTCAATCTGGTGGAAAACCTTGAATACAACTTGCTAAGTGTGTCACAAATGTGTGATAAAGGATATTCTTCCTTTTTCACAAAGACAGCTTGCAAGATCATCTCACCAGAAGGCCAGAAGTTGATAGAGAAGATTATAGAAGATCATACTTTGCTGATTGCCAAAAGATGTGGCAATGTCTATGCAGTAGACATTGAGAAAGACAAAGTATTGAACAACACTGCCTGTTTCTTTTCAAAGGCATCAACTTCAGAAACAGATCTCTGGCACAGGAGACTTGGCCATGTGAACTTTAAAACCATAAATAAAGTCACAAAAATGGGCTTGGTCAGAGGTCTACCTTTGAAAGTATACCAGTGTCAAGAACACTGTGTATCCTGTTTAAAGGGAAAACAGCATAAGTCCTCCTATAAGTCTATTGAAGAATCAAAAACAACTGCATGTCTTCAACTACACCATATGGACTTATTTGGACCTGTCAAGATTATGAGCCTTGGTAAAAAGAAGTACTGCTTAGTCATCATTGATGACTACTCAAGATTCACATGGGTATTCTTCTTATTTTCCAAGGATGAGGCTGCTGAAATCATCAAGTTCTTCATTCTACAAGTAGAGAAACAATATTCTCTATCTGTCAAAACCATTAGAAGTGACAATGGGACAGAGTTCAGGAACAAAACTCTGGATGAATTCTGTTTGTCTAAAGGGATTATTAGACAATACAGTGTTCCCAGAACTCCTGTACAAAAATGGTGTAGTAGAAAGGAAGAACAGAACATTAATAGAAGGAGCAAGAACAATGTTAGCTGATTCTGGACTGCCATTGTACTTTTGGGCAGAAGCAGTTAACACATCATGTTATGTTCAGAATAGAGTTCTTGTGGTCAAGAGACATTCCAAAACTGCCTATGAAGTTCTTCATGGCATGAAGCCCCTTATCTCCTTTTTCAGGGATTTTGGGTGTCAATGTTTCATCTTGAACATCAAGGAATCTATTTCAAAGTTTGCTGCCAAAGTTGACTCAGGTTACTTTCTTGGTTACTCTTCAACTAGAAAAGCCTACAAGGTTTTTAATTCTCACACCAGGATAGTAGAAGAAACATTGAATGTCAAGTTCAATGAGTCAAAACACATTCTTATTCCAGCACATCCTGCTGAACTCTTTGACCTTGACAACTTTCACTTTGGACCTGAAAAGACTGTTACTTCTTCCAAACCTACTTATTATGGTGATCAAAGGTTTGAAGATGAGGATCCTACACCATGGACTCCTCAGACAGTCATTAAGTCAACTACAACACCATCAGAAGTTTTTCAAACTTCTGATCAAACAAATACTGAAGGCCAAACTCAAACATCTGCTTCAGCACCTGCAACTACTGAAGAAGCTGAAACTGCTGAACCAGATATTATAGACCTCAGTAGTTTGTTTGAAGAACAAGAGCCACCTACACCTGTCAGTGGTTTACAACAACTGATTGAACACAGAGATCATCCACTTGATCAAATCATGGGTGATATAGCTACAGGTGTTCTGACCAGAAACCAGCTCTCCAACTTTTGCCTATTCTCAGCCTTTATTTCACAGTTGGAACCAAAGAAGTACCAGGAAGCCCTCAAAGACAATAATTGGGTGCAAGCTATGCAAGATGAACTGCTTCAGTTCAACAAGCAACAGGTCTGGGAAATCTGTCCTTTACCTCAAAACAAGCAACCAATTGGTACAAGATGGGTTTTCAGGAACAAACAAGATGAAGCTGGTATGATAATCAAGAACAAGGCAAGACTGGTAGTTCAAGGGTACTCTCAAGAAGAGGGAATTGACTATGATGAAACCTTTGCTCCAGTTGCAAGGCTTGAGGCCATCAGGTTATTTCTGGCCTATGCCATTTCCAACAAAATTAAAGTTTATCAAATGGATGTGAAAAGTGCATTTTTGTATGGAAAAATCAAAGAGGAGGTATATGTCTGTCAGCCACCTGGGTTTGAGGATCCTTCTCATCCTGAGTGGGTGTACAGACTGGACAAAGCTCTTTATGGGCTCAAACAGGCTCCAAGAGCCTGGTATGATACACTCTCCACCTTTTTACTCAAAAATAACTTTACAAGAGGTGCCATTGATAAAACACTTTTCATTAAACATGTTGGAAATCATGTCTTACTTGTTCAAATTTATGTTGATGATATCATTTTTGGTTCAACAAACACAAAACTGTGTGATGATTTTAAGAAACTCATGCAATCAAAATTTGAGATGAGTACCATGGGAGAACTGCAGTACTTTCTAGGACTGCAGATCAAACAACAAACAAATGGAACTTTTATACATCAATCAAAATATGTTAAAGAATTATTGAACAAATTTTCTTTAAATGACTGTAAATCTTGTTCCACTCCCATGACACCAATCACACAAGTTGAACCTGATGATCAAGGAAAACAGGTTGATCAAATCATGTACAGATGCATGATAGGTTCCCTTTTATACTTAACTGCTTCTAGACCAGATATTATGTTCTCAACATGTGTCTGTGCTAGATATCAATCAGCACCAAGGGAATCACACCTTATAGCAGTCAAAAGAATTTTTAGATATCTGAAAGGAACTCCAACACTGGGAATTTGGTATCCTGCTTCAAGCAATACCAAGTTATCAGCTTTTTCAGATAGTGACTATGCAGGGTGTAAGATGACAAGAAAGTCAACATCTGGTGGTTGTCAATTCCTGGGTAACTGTCTAGTGTCATGGCAATCAAAGAAGCAAACATCTGTTGCAACTTCAACTGCTGAAGCTGAATACATTGCAGCTGCAAGTTGTACATCACAGATACAATGGCTCCAATATCAACTTCTTGATTATGGAATCAAAGAGACCAAGACACCTTTGTTTGTAGACAGCAAATCTGCCATTAGCATCATTCAAAATCCGGTGCAGTTCTCAAAAACTAAACATATTGAGATCAGGTACCATTTCATAAGAGATTGCTATGAAAAAGGCAAGATTGAGGTGAAGCATGTAGCAACAGCTAATCAAATAGCTGACATCTTCACTAAGCCCCTTGACACATCAACATTTCAGAAGTTAGTATCCATGCTTGGAATGCTAAATTTGTAAGTGTTTACTTTATTTTTATTTTTTTTCTGCATATCAGTTAGAATCCAAGTTAACACTTGATTCTACCCAACTCTACATCAAACTTCTACATCAATCACTACTGTTATGCATCAAAATTTTCTTTTTCCTTTTTCCATCCTTGATTCCATCCTGTTTACCTTGGTGGAATCCAACATAACCTTTTCCTTCTTTTTTTCTGGTTTTCACTTACAAAAGTCAAAAGTCTGAAACAAAACTTCTGAAAAACAAAATCAGTTTGAGAGAAACTACTGATGAACAAAAATCATCAGTATGGGGATAATTTTCTGAAAAAGTGTGTAACTTCTGATAAAATAACCTTCAGAAGTTATGAATAAAGTATTTATAAAAACATTTCTCATCAGATGTTAAAACTGCTGAAGAGAAAAATGGGAACTACTGATGAAGTAATCCTTCATCAGCAGTTTAAGTCAAAAGGGCAAATCTGACTTTTCCCATCATCAGAGGTTTGACCTAATCAGTTTAAAACCTCTGATAAAGAGATTTTTAACCAAAGGCGGTTTTAAAACTTCTAATAAAGAAGATTCAAGCGGTTAAAACTTCTAATAAATACCTTTTCTACACACTTATCCTTTCAAACTCAAAATATCCCTCCTTCTCTCTCAAAACTCTCTCAACCTATACCTGCAAATCCACTGTTCGATCAAAAACCCAAACCACATGTCTCTAGTTCTAAAACAGGGACACAATCAAAGAGCCTTTCTTGAAAAACAAGAAGGCTGGTCCCAATACGATGAGATCATTGATCTTGTCGTCAAATCCCAATACTTTACTGCTCTCACAATAAACCCACCAATTCACACTGAAACTCTGAATGAGTTCTGGGCAAATGCTGAGACGGTTACAATGGGTGATGAGGTCATTTCCCTCAACTCAAAGATAAAAGGGAAACAACTGACCATCACACCGGCCACACTAGCAACAAGACTGGGTCTGGATGATGTAACTGCCCCTGACCATGTTGCTAACACTGATATTCATCTAACCATGACTGAGTGTGGTTATCAAGGTACTCTCTCCCATGCTACAATATTCAAAAAATATTTTGAACCAAAATACAAGCTTTTGTTTCATTATATTATTATGTGTTTGAGTCCAAAAACAGGGTCTTATGACCAGATGCCCTCCACTTTTCAACCAATATTTCATTCCATTGTGAATGAAACTAAATTCAGGGCATCAAAACTATTTTTCAATGAGTTGGTGTTACATCACAATAATGCCAAGAAAAAGTTTTTGTTATACCCAAGGTTCATTATGCAATGCATAATAGGGGAACTGGGTAATGAGGTGCTTGTGGGAAAAATTTCAACTTTAAATCCTTTAACATCACAAGCATACTCAAGGCATAACAAACCGGCTGCCTGGCCAGAAGATGATCAGGGAGAACAACAACAAGTCCCCCTGAAGCCCACATCTTCCAAACTCACACCACCAAAAGCCAAAAAGCCCAAGCCAACAAAAACTGCACCCCACCAACCCAAAAGAAAAGCTGTTCAGGAGGTTGAGATGCCTGAACATGCTCATGAGCATTCTGCTCTTCAAATAGATGAGACTGAAACACCCTCTCAGTCTCATCCATCTCAAACCCCACCAAGAGCACCCATATCTGTTCTATTCAAAAGAAAAAGACTTAGAAAAACATATCAAACACACTCTTCTTTTGAAACTGCTGAACAACAACCTATTGCCCAAACTACTGAACCAACCCCACAAATTTCTGAACAAGAGGCAATAGAAATTGCCAAACTTCTCTCTGGGCTAAAAGAGAATGTCCCATCTGATCATGTCAGTCCCCTACAACCACAACAAACAGGGGACATAACTACTACATCAGACATGGATGTGGACATCTCTAGCCCTATCCCAAGAGATGAGGGTGGACCAGAGTCTTTAAGCCCAATTTTAGAGACTCTTGGGGCATCTGAGGCTACTACTACTCAGTTACCACCCAGTGGTGGATCTGAGGATAGAAGTAACATAGCTAAGACCTCAGATGTGGCAACTACTAATGAAGGCTTAATGCCTGAAGTAGGAAATCCTCAGTACCAAGAAAAAGAGGTTCATGAGAGAACTGAGTTGGGCTCAGCTCATGATTTAACTGAGACAGTCCTCATTGAGGACAACATCAGGGATTCAGATGATTCCATTAGTTTGGATGATGTTTCACACACTCAAACTACTGAATTGACGGCACTTTCTGAAGGTCCTGTTGCAAAGGTATCCAGGCTCAAGAAGCCAGTCACCTCTGCACAGGTTAAAGCCCACTCAATCCCTAAAACCCCTAGAGTGGCATCCTCTGTACAACATGAGGATCTCCCAAAAACACCCCCTTCACAACAAATGCCTACCCAATTCCCTGGGCAAACAAGCATAGACCTGAACCAGCTATGCAGCCCAGAGGGTCCCCTGTACCACATGATGAATACACTCATCAGAAATCACTTCCAAACATATACAGCTGACTTGGAGCTGTCCATCAAGAACCAATTTGGAGTGATCAAGACAAAGATGAACGATCTGTCCAACAAAATAGACTTCAACAGCAAACAGATTGCTCATCTTCAAGGACAATTCTCCCAACCCTCTGCTTCAAGGGTTAAAATTGATGAATCCAAAAAGGGGGAGAAGATTAGGGAACCTAAGGAGTCATTCCAAGCCAGGATAAAGGCAAGAGTGGCACTCCTTGAAAGAGATCAAAAAGATCAGGCCAGGAAAGAAAAATTGGCCAAACAGTTTGGTGTCTCAATAGAAGAAATTGAAGCTGCAGAGAAAGAAGATGAGACCCAAACATCTGAAGAATCCCTAAGGCAAAATGAAGAAACTTCTGATGAAGAATCAGAAAGTACTGAAGACAATCCTTCAGTAGCTGACAAACCATTAGCAGTTGTCAGCACATCAGAAGTTAACACTTCCAAACCTCAAACAACTGAACCTTCCAGAACCACTGCTCCCATTCAACCAACATCTGATCCCATCAGGCCTACAACTGTT
Source organism: Ambrosia trifida (assembly GCA_028751855.1). NCBI lineage: Eukaryota > Viridiplantae > Streptophyta > Magnoliopsida > Asterales > Asteraceae > Ambrosia > Ambrosia trifida. The sequence continues at coordinate 63,227,235 of CM054129.1, read as the reverse complement.
ACTACAATGACTGTATTAAACCCTTCTCCTATCTCTCAATCAGCTGAACTACTAGAGAAGAGCTTAATTGCAGCCAACAAGAAGGCCAGAGAAGATCAGATTTGGAAATCTCTGGAAGAAAGGGATGATTTGGATTTATGCCATGAAGAAAAACTTCAGGCTTATGCAGCTGAACTACAAAGGCAGGCTAACCTTGATGAGATTGCTGAACAAGATAAAAGACAACAACTGGTGTCTTATATTACCAAGAACAGCAAAACTAAAGCCTTTACACTCAAAGGACTCTCTATGCAAGAGCTGACAAGAAGAGCACAACTGCTTGCAGACAAAGTGGCCACAAGCAAAGATGGAAAGGCCAAGAGAGCCCAGATAATAGAAGAGCTAGTAGCAGAAGGATATGGTTCAAAAGCCTCAGTATCCAGATGGAAAGAAGAAAGACTGATGGAAACTTACAGAAAATACTTGGCTGCCAAGGCTGCAAATCCTGAGAAGTTTCAAACTGCTGATCCTTCAAGATCAGTAGTTAGAACTTCTGGTGCATCTAGAAGATCTGCTACTCAGAAGAAGAAGGCAGAGGACAATGTCAAAACTGATTTCAAAATGGTACTACTTGAAGGAAGTTCAATAGTCCATTCAGATTTTGACATTGAGGAGAAACCTCTGTTAACACAATTCAGGGATCCTTCCACTTTTGCTTATCAAATACAAAAGACCATCAAAGAAAAGCTGCATACCAGAGTAGTGACTGAACACCATCTCCCAACTATTCAGATGCCTGATATGCAACAACAACAAGGAAGAGAATCCCACCTGAGGCTATCTGAAACTGAAGACATCCAGCACTCAGGACCATCAACCCAAGGGACAAGTCTGGTTCCCTATTCTTCTGACTTTAACAAGTCAAAGATCCCTATCATCAGATGGTCACTTACTGATAACAACTCAGTACTGTTGACAAGAAGAGACCTCTCAAGCAGGACTTACAAGAAAATCAGTGATCTGAAGAAACTGTCAACACAAGACCTGCTCACAATTCAACATCTAGAACCACAGAGAGGATCTCTATCTGATGGTCAGTTAAACCAGCTCAAGAACACCATGTACAAAGAGATATGGAAGATTGTTCAAGACAGAAGAAACACATAAGGAATTAGTAAGGTTTTGGCTTCATCAATCCAGGGGGAGATTGTTAGGACAAAGAGGATTGGTGAAACCACTTTTGTAAACCTTAGTCTAATTCACTTCTGTCATTTTGGCTAAGTATAGAAGTACTGAAGAGAAGACAAGAAACTGCTGATTAGAAGATATGAGAAGTGCTGAAGTTGCAGAAGTTCTGAAGTCCAAACCAGACAAGTTCACTTCAGAAGTACTGAAGACAAAACTACTCTTCAGTAGTTGTCCTTCATCAGCACTTAGCAATAGATATTTCCCACCGCCTTTTTGCATCAGTAGTTTGTTGTTTAATATTACTTTTAGCTGTATTTGTTTGTTTCAATGTTGCAACTTGTGCAACTTGTCACTGTTGTTTCTGTACTTGCTTTTTAGGCAAGATACATGCATGTAAACGTCTATAAATAGGAGGCTTCAACCTTCTATTTTAGACATTGATTTTCAACAGAAAAATCCTTCAAACACTCTCATTGTTCTATTCCATTTCTGTATTTATTGTGAATCTCTCTAAGTATCTAATTCTCATTTACAACTTAGATTCATAATAAATACTTTGTCATTTATTAGTTTCAAACATCAAGGGGGAGTTATAACTCTGCCTTAATGTAAAAAGTGTTGCTTTAACTTATAACATTCCGCTGTGCTTATAATCTGATTTACAAGGACTTGCTAAACACTTAAGTGTCAAGATAGCAAGTTCTTACTTAGCAAAAGAGCAAACTGATCCAACAGTCAATCCAATAGATCTATTATTGAGTATCGCCGGCTTGGCCATAGCTAATGATTATGTAATGTTGAAACTCGTTGAAACTGTTGTTGTCTAATTCATGAGGCAATAAAGTTTACAACTAGACATGCATGTTGAATTGCTTAAGTAAAATGTTGCAAGTATAAAGAATCGCATAAACATGGTTACGTAAACTCACCTTAGCAAAGTATTAAGTCTCGAGAAATAGAATATGTGTAGCCCCAAAGTTGCCAATTACAAGAGCTTATAATCAAAACTTCAATTGTAGAAGTAATAGACTATAGAAGAAAGGTATGAGGGAAAGTTTAATCGGATTGAAACAATCGATTTAGAGGTGCAAAGTATAATGGGTCATAGGTGGGTTTTTATACTAGTTTTGGATTCAATTAGCCATTAAAATTGGTCAACACCATAAAGTAAGGTTTTATGATGAATTGACTATTTGACTAAGACTTTGACTGTTTGACTAAGACTTTGACTAGGACTTTGACTATTTGACTCAAGGCTTTATTTAAAAAAAAAAATCTTGTATGTGAAAAAAAAAGAATTTAGAATCATATTGTTATTATTATTATTTATATACATTTATGTATGTATATAAGTTGTGAGTTAGGATAAATAAAGACTTAGGCACATTTGTATAATATTAATGATAAAGGTGTAATAAAATATATATATATAAGGGCTTTTTATGTATTAAAATTTTGGGGAAAATTTTGCGATGTTACAATGACATAGGCGGAGTTGGATAGCATGACGCAGCAACAGTTGAACATTGCATTGGCTGCCTTCCAAACTGCTCAGCAGACTCTGGGAGGTACTAATCAGATGCAGTCTGGGTGCACCTACAAGAAGTTCATGGACTGTAAGCCCCATAACTTCAGTGGGACTGAAGGGGCGATGGGACTACTCTGGTGGTTGGAGAAGATTGAGTCGGTATTCGCTATGTGCAACTGTCCTGACACTAATCGTGTTAAGTATGCTTCTGCTACTCTGGAGGGACATGCCCTGACATGGCCGAACTCTACCACTGCGAACCTTGGCCTGGGTGAGGCCTATTCCATGCCGTGGTCCGAGTTTATTCAGATGCTGCGAGCGGAGTATTGCCTCAGGGATGAGGTTATGAGGTTGGAGCATGAGTTCTGGAATCTGAAGATGGTTGGGTCTAAGATCGAAGAGTTTACTGCTAGGCACAATGAGTTGGCTGTGATGTTCCCTGGTTTGGCCACAGCTGAGTACCGGAGGATTGAGCACTACATTGTTGGGTTAGTGCTAGAGATTGCTGGGCACATTGTTGCCGCTGGTCACGCTACTATGTTGGCTACTGTTCGGGCAGCTCACAAGCTGACCAACATGAAGGTTGTTGAGGGTGTTTTACCTCCGAGGGGTGCTGCTGTGAAAGCCCATGCGGATAACAAGAGGAAGTGGGAGAGTTCTGGGAAGAGCGTTGGGTCGTCCCAGCAGTAGGTGAAGAAACAGGATGTTTTGGGAGTGTCAGCTGAGCAGAAGTCTGGGGGTATACTGGGAAGCTCCCGAAGTGTGGTGAGTGTGGGTTTCATCATATGGGTGATGGTGAGAGGTTTCGCTATCATCGGTGTTAGCGTTTTGGTCATCATGCTAAGGATTGCAGGACTACTCTTCAGCTACAACCGGCTCAAGCTACTACTGCTACTACTACCCCTGCTACAGCTCCTCATGGGAACAGCGATGTTATCACTGTGCTGATATTAGGCACTTCAAGCGTGACTTTCCTAAGTTGAAACAAGGTGAGGGTGGCGGTCGGACTGGTCGTGTTTACATCATCGGTGCGAGGGAGAACCAGGAGGATCCTGATACTGTTACTGGTGAGTTTTCCTTTACGTGTTATTTGTTATACCCTGATTTATTCTCATTCATATTGTTTGGCATTTCGTATTCATCGAGTGTTTCCGGTATTGGACTTGGTTATCATTTTGCGTTCATGGGTTTGATGTGGGTCCTTTCGAGATGTTACTTGGACGATACCGGTGTGTCATTTATACCGATCACAGTAGTCTCCAGCAGGCCTTCGGTCAGGAAGAGTCATTTGTTTTGCGTTCACCTCGGGGGATGTCACACCCTCAAAATCCACTTGCAGAGTTTTACCGCGAGGCGCATGACAAACCAGGATCCAAACCAACGATCACAATAAACAAGTCTAAATTAACATATGCAATTTCAAAAACGTAGTTTAAATCTACAGTTACAGCGGAAGCTTATTCTCAAAACATAACCCAAAAGTAAACCAAATGTTCAATATTTGAAAACCATGCAATCCTAACTAGACGCCGTGCAGACGCGTGCGCCCTAGTTCCATTGTGCTACCTTAGCGACCTGAGAAAACATGTAAAAGTTTACGTCAGCACAAAAATGTTGGTGAGCTTACAGGTTTTGTAACCCAAGTACCAAGTTCAACCTGTCCATACTATAACAAATCGAAAACCAAAGTACGCTAGCTAGGCGTATGTTTTGTTACTACTACGATTGGAAAACCATTACTAACTCGCAAACCAGATGCCGTGCCCGATGTAGTAAACCTGTTGTTCCTGTTTGAGACAATATGCACCCGCCGACCCTCCAAGTCGACGAGCGGGGTTGGTCACTCCCAATAGCGCTATTCACATTTCCCCGTTGTGCTAACCCGCACATTCATGGTTCCCCCGGGACTTCCAAAGATCGTATAGCAAACCATAGAAACCCATAGTATGACAGTAGTTACCAAACATAAGTTTTAACACATGTTTTCTCCCCCGAAAAGTGAAACCAGTTAAAAGAGGGGCCGTAAACTCACCTTAGGTTGCGTTACTTCGTAATACGAATAAACTCAGCAAGCTATGCTAGTCCCGTGAAGCGGCGACCTAACATATGACAGTTACAAGTACTTAGACTAATAACCCGCAGGTTAGTTAGTCCCTAGATGTCCAGATCATAACCAAGTTCGTTTGAAAACACCGTGACTGTTAAATTAACCCAAAGTACAAGACTCGACATCCCATTGGTGACCCGAGACTCCCCGTGTTATGCTTACACTCTCAAACATACAATCATGCAATCACACTTAACATACGTTAACGTCCAACAAGTTACAGCACGTAGTTCAAGTATCACGTAAATAAGTCCGAACATATGTTACCAAGTTATTAGATATGTTACGGGGTTCCTAGCATGTTCCTATATGTCAAATCGGGTCTCGGAATGCTAATTTACACTTACAGCAGCAGTACATGCGATTAGGAAAAGTCAACTAGAATTTAGGTTGGTCAACAGGCATTTAGGAAGGCTAATTGCCTATAATATAGGCAATTAGGTCATAAGACATGCATTTCAGGAGTTTATAGGCAATTAGGTCATAAGACATGTATCTACTAGCAATTAGCTCATAAGACATGTATCTACTAGCAATTAGCTCATAAGACATGCATCTACTAGCAATTAGCTCATAAGACATGCATCTACTAGCAATTAGCTCATAAGACATGTATTTCAGGACTTAACTAGCATTTAGGATCACAATTGCATGTAATAGAGGCATTTAGCCCCCAATCGCATGTAATATAGGCGATTAGGGAGTCTTTACAGGCGATTGGCCTCCTAATCGCCCCTAACATAGGCGATTAGGGTTGCTAATCGCCAGTAACCCAGCTGTTCCGGTTTTTCGCGCGTTTAACGCTCCAAATCAGATCCAGAACGCGTGTAATCATCCAATATCAATCCAACAACTATACCAAACATGTTTAAACCAAAATCCTTCGTTTAGCCTCGTTTTATCAGCCCTGCATGCAACCATGTAATCCAAACACAATACACATAGCATGAAACATCACATTAACATGCATAACTATAACCCTAATGAACAATTACTCAGATTTCATTAACATGATATCATTATTAATCTGAAACTAACCTAATAACATGTTAATCATCCATCTTGAATCATAGAAACCCTAGCTTTTAATCATAACACACATAACACATGCATGATAGTTAGAATCCGATTAACAACATTTATTAACGATTTTCAGAAAGCTTATTCGTTTTAGAACAGGTCTGGACCGTTAGGGATTTAATAAAAACGTTAATAAAGATTGCATGGATGAAAATCACACCTTAGATTGTGTTAGATTGATGAAATAAGCTTGAAACCTTGTGTTTTGATCCAAAATCACGTTCCAGAGGTTGTGTGTGTGTTGGGGCGGGTTATGGGACGACTAGGGTTGTTATTATGAAGTTTAGGAGGTCAAGCATTGTATTTATAGTCGTTTTTAGTCGTCCAGCACGTAACACGCGATTGTGCAGCATTTACACGCGATTAGGGCTCCTAATCGCATGAAACTTCATGCAATTAGGGCCTAATCGCCCCTAAGGCATGCATTTAGCATGCCAATCGCCCCTATGAAGGCCCAATCGCATCCCCTATAGGCGATTGGGCTCCCCTAATCGCCTATAGGGGCTGGTTCCGTGTGTTTTGCGCGTTAAACCCCGTTTTAACATATGTTAACACATTTTCACATACCGACAAGTCACATAATGATTTTAAACACATAACACTTGCAAACAAACATATTCACACTCGTTCACCAATTCCCGGGACTCGAGACTTGTATGTTCCGTATGACCTGACGATTCTACGAATCGTCACCATTTGTACACTTGGTTAAGGACTGACATCTAATGAACCTCTAGACCAACATCCAATGATCTTCTATACTAAACCGGTAGTTCCCGAACCATAACGCGACTTAACTAACCCAGTTAAGTATAATATACGTGTGACTCGCTAAGGTAGACTTTCATCTAGACAACGTTGTTAACCAGAATTTGCCGGGTGTCACATCATCCCCACGTTAAAAGAATTTTCGTCCCGAAAATTGCACAGTACCCAACAGAAATAACAAAGGAAACAAACAAGAGATAGAAACCAAGAGAGAGATTTACCCGAGTTGTCACATCATCCCCACGTTAAAAAGGAATCTCGCCCCGAGATTCATTCAGCAGCAGTGGAGACGTATCTCGATTGGAACGCTTCCTTAGGAAAGAGATGAGGATACTTAGACTTCATCTGATCCTCCCGTTCCCAAGTGTACTCTGGTCCCCGGTTCGAGTTCCAGCGAACCTTTACAATGCGAATCTTGCTATGACGTAGGCTACGAATCTTGTAATCCAGAATCTCAACAGGTTCCTCCACAATCCGAAGACGATCGTCAACCTTGATCTCTTCTAGTGGAACAATGAGAGACTCGTCAGCCAGACACTTCTTCAGGTTGGACACATGGAAGACGTTATGTACGTTACCGAGCTCCGTCGGTAAATCAAGACGATATGCCACCGGTCCAATCCGTTCCAGGATCTTAAATGGACCGACATACCGAGGGTTGAGTTTGCCACGCTTCCCAAAGCGTATGACGCCCTTCCACGGTGAAACTTTCAGAAGTACTTTGTCATCAACTTGGAATTCCAATGGTTTGCGACGCTGATCGGCATAACTCTTTTGCCGATCCCGTGCCGCTACCAACCGGTTACGAATCTGTACGATCTTTTCCGAAGTTTCGTACACTAGTTCAGGCCCAGTGAGTTGACTCTCACCCACCTCAGCCCAACAAAGAGGAGACCGGCATTTCCGCCCGTACAGTGCCTCGAACGGAGCTGCCTTGATACTCATGTGGTAACTGTTGTTGTATGAGAATTCTACTAATGGTAAATGAGCTTCCCAACCTTTGCCAAAATCGATCACACATGCCCGCAACATGTCTTCTAAAGTTTGAATCGTGCGCTCACTCTGACCGTCAGTCTGTGGGTGATAAGCTGTACTCATGTCCAGCTGGGTACCCAAAGCTTTGTGTAAAGTCTTCCAGAAGTGAGAAGTAAAGTGGGAGTCACGATCCGAGATAATAGAAACCGGCACCCCGTGCTTCGAAACAACTTCCTTCAGATAAAGACGAGCCAAACGATCCATGGTGTCAGTCTCTTTAATAGCTAGAAAATGGGCTGATTTCGTCAATCGGTCAACAATCACCCATATCTTATCATTCCCGCTCGGTGACTTAGGAAGTTGCGTGACAAAATCCATAGTAATCCGTTCCCATTTCCACTCCGAAATTTCAGGTTGTTGCAAGAGACCTGACGGTTTCTGGTATTCCACCTTGACCTTAGCACAGGTCAAGCATTTACTCACGTATGAGGCTATATCCGACCTCATGTTTGGCCACCAGTACAACACCTTTAGATCTTGGTACATCTTATCCGAAACAGGATGAATAGAATACCGGGACTTATGAGCCTCATCTAAGACAAGCTCCCGAAGTCCCCCGAATAAAGGAACCCATATGCGTTCTGCGAAGTAGTGCAGGCCATCAGACCTTCGCTCGAGGTGCTTGTCAGCACCGTGCATAGTCTCAGCTTTAAGGTTTTCTTCCTTCAAAGCTTCTAACTGGGCAGAACGGAGTTGGTCAGGTAGAGAGGAATGAATGGTGAGTTGCAACGCCCGAACGCGATGAGGTTTAATCGATTCCTTCCTGCTCAAGGCGTCTGCTACCACATTCGCCTTGCCAGGATGGTACTTAATGGCGCAATCATAGTCATTCAGAAGTTCAATCCAACGACGCTGTCGTATGTTCAAATGTTGTTGGTCGAAAATATGTTGAAGACTCTTGTGATCGGTGTAGATGGTGCATTTGGCACCGTACAAGTAATGTCTCCAAATTTTCAACGCGAATACCACTGCACCCAACTCCAAGTCATGGGTGGTGTAGTTCTTCTCGTGCACCTTGAGTTGACGAGAAGCATACGCAATCACTTTCTCGCGTTGCATCAACACGCAACCGAGACCATGAATAGAAGCATCACAGTAAACAACGAAATCATCAGGGCCTTCAGGTAAAGACAAAATAGGAGCAGAACAAAGTTTAGACTTTAGTTCCTGAAATGCCGACTCTTGTGGTTCACCCCAGTCGAATTTTCTATCCTTCTGAGTAAGAGTGGTCAGGGGTTGAGCGATCTTCGAGAACCCCATAATGAAACGACGATAATAGCCCACAAGGCCTAGAAATTGCCGCACCTCAGTTGGCGTCTTTGGTGCTCCCCAGTCCTTGATCGCTTCGATCTTAGCTGGATCGACATGAATTCCTAGTTCATTAACCACATGTCCTAGGAACTGAACTTCGCGTAACCAAAAGTCACACTTTGAGAACTTGGCGTAAAGTTGTTCCCGTCGCAAGAGTTCCAAAACCAAACGCAGGTGTTCCTCGTGTTCGGTCTTGTTCTTGGAGTAAATCAGAATATCATCAATAAACACAATGACGAACTTATCAAGATATGGTTTGCAAACGCGGTTCATCAAATCCATGAAAACCGCCGGTGCGTTCGTGAGACCGAAAGGCATGACCAAGAATTCGAAATGGCCATAACGTGTACGAAAGGCAGTCTTTGCAACGTCAGCTTCCCTTACGCGCAACTGGTGATAACCGGACCTCAAATCAATCTTGGAGTAGTAACTAGAACCCTGGAGTTGGTCGAATAGATCATCAATACGTGGAAGAGGATAACGGTTCTTGACGGTCAATTTGTTCAGTTCTCTGTAATCCACACACAATCGGAAACTTCCATCCTTCTTCTTGACGAAAAGAATCGGGGCTCCCCAAGGGGAAGAACTTGGTCTGATGAAGCCCTTATCCAAGAGTTCCTGTAACTGACTAGACAATTCCTGCATCTCGGGAGGTGCAAGACGGTAGGGGGCCCGAGCAATAGGAGCAGCCCCTGGTACAAGATCAATACCGAACTCAACCTGACGATGGGGAGGAAGACCAGATAAATCATCAGGAAATACATCAGGAAACTCGCGTACAACAGGAATATCGTCGATCTTCTTCTCATCGGTAGAGGAAACAGATAAAAGTGCCAAAATGGCCGAATAACCCTTTCGAAGATACTTAAGGGCTTTCATGCTGGAAATGAGATTTAGCGGAGCACCGCCCTTGATACCGTACACAGAAAGGAATTCCCCATCAGGGAGGGGAATCCTAATAATCTTGTCGTAACAAATAATCTCAGCGTGATACAAAGACAACCAATCCATGCCTACAACAACGTCAAAACTACCAAAGGTACCGGCATAAGGTCGATGGGGAACGACAAACCCGACAACTCTAGTTGACACCCCCGAAGGATACAAGTAGCTTCAATCTTTTTACCGTCAGCCAACTCAATAACATACTTAGCCTCTAATGGTACGGGTACTACATCTAGCAGTCGACTAACTTCCATGGATATAAAACTCTTATCGGCACCGGAATCAAATAAAACGCTAACAGAGCGATTATTGAGAAGGAACGTACCGGTAACTATATCAGGTTCATGTCTAGCCTCCGCAGCTCCAATGACGAAGGCACGTGCATTTCTGCCGCCGCCCCCGTTGTTCCCGTTACCGTTGTTCCCGCCCTGCTTCAGTTTCGGGCAATCCTTCTTGTAATGACCGGTCTCTCCACAGTTGTAACATCCCTGTCTTCCCGTAGTTCCTTGAGTAGTAGGAGCCGGGGTATTGCTTGGGGCCTGGGTCGATGGAAGTGTAGCCCGACAATCTTTAGCAAAATGCCCAAATCGCTGGCAGCGATGGCAACGATTACTGTCGCAGTTCCCCTGATGATGACGCCCACACTTGTTGCATTTAGGTAACTTTCCCGCATAACCACCCTGTTTGTTACCAGAAGAAGAAGAACTCCCGCTATCGAATCTCTTACCCTGTTGTGCTGGTGCAGATCCTTTCCCTTCATTGTCCCATTTACGCTTGTTATTCTCCGGGGCCTTGACAGTCGAACCCTTATGTAACATCGCGAAATTTTCCCCCGAAATTTTTTATTAAACACCCTTATTATTATTACGTTTTAAAAATGTGGCAACGTCTTTATTTTTCCTCATTCACAACTTATATACATATATATATATATATATATATATAGATTTATAATAATAATAATAATAATAATAATAAAAAAAATCAGATTATAATATTGTTATATGTTAGTCTTTTTTTTTAAACCATCATCCTAACCATTTAACCTACAACCCAAACCATTACCTAAACCCAACCCAACCATAACCTTCTTTGTTTCCTGCTGAGCCCACTTCGCGAAGCCCAGTAACGCAGCCCACAACCAGCCCAGCCCAACTCCCCTCTTTATTTGATTAAAAAGAAAAAAATGTGGCCTCAGACGGGAGTCGAACCCGGATCACTCCCAGAAACACACGCGCGTCTTAACCACTGAGCCACAACCCAATTCCTGTTCTTATCCCGGTTTAAATTCTATATAACCACTTATTATATGGTCGCTGTCCTTCTTCTTAGCTGTTACAGCGAGCAGCAGCTGATAATTATAAATTTTTTTTTCTTTTCTTTTTGACCAGCTTAATTATCACAAATAATTCGTAATTGTTCATATATGGCAACGATTCATGAGCCTGTCAATCATCTATACGCGTCCATTACAAGCTTAATCATACCAATTATAATCATTTAATCGCGTCAATATTGAATTCAGAGTCAACGATTACCAAATCGAACACCAAGCCCTTTCCCTATAAATTGAACCTTGGCACAACATAACAACTCGCTCATACTCTCTTCTCAATCTCCAATTCTTCTCCAATCTCACTATTATTATCATTCTCCTCGTTGTTTGACTTTTGGCTTTGACCGAGCATTCATCAACGAAACAACACTGTGAGTCCAATTATTTTTGTGGGTTTTGTTGGTCGGCATCCACACAATGAAAGCCCTAACATTAATCGGGTTATAGATGTGTGGATCGTCTGATTGTAAATGCTAGGGCTCGTATTCATAAATTTGGGGAAGAACACTAGGTTGGCTTATGTTATTTATATTTCAAAAACGAAAAACCAACACAACTGATCATTCAGATCAGATGGTCCAGACTGTTGTTGTTTAATGAAGGGTCATGGGTTCAATCCTTGTTATGAACAAATATTTTTGATCTTTCTTCCTTTTTCCTTTTATATTACATAACTATTATTATTCTTTTAAAATTCATTTTTAAATACTAAAACTCTTTTATAAATTCTACAAAAATTATATTATGTTAATCTGATGTTAAAGTTTTATCTACAATTTTTATTTTTCTGAAATTCATTTATTTAGTATTTATAATAATTAAATCATTTTTATACCATTATATTTATAAAAATCCATTTATATATCAAAACAATTTTATTAAATTCTCCAAAAATTATCCTGACTTTCTATAAAGTTAAACTTTACTGAAATAATTTTTAATTCAGTAAAATCATTTATTTTATATTTTTAATCAATTTTTGTTAGATTTAATCATAATTAAATCATAATAAATCCAATTTTCATCATTTTTGCACCAAAATTTTATACAAATTATTTTTAACCATTTAGAACAGAAATATGATATTTAAAATAGAAATTCTTTAATTTTAATATTTTTGAATATTAAAGTTAAAATTTGACAAATTGTAATAAATAGATTTAATAATCTATTTTAAAGGAAATAATTTTATAAAAATTATTTTTATACTTCAAACATATTCTTGTGACCATCTTGGATTTAATATTCATAAAAAGATTTTTGGTTATTTATTTACTAAATTTCTCTCAGTTGATAAATATTTTTAATAATAATCAAACAAGCATTTATCCCCAAATTCGAAGCCCTAGAACTTAAACATTTGTAGACTTGTTAGACTTAGACATATTTATTACCTCATTTTAGGGTGATACTTGATACATTTGGTCAACACAATTATCCAAATTCCTCAACAGATATAACATTTTACCAAGGTGAGTTTTACATAGCCCCTTTTCTATTTATCACCATTTTTGGGGTGAAACATGTTTATAACATCATCATTGCAATTCAATCATCAATGTGTCTATGTGTTTTCTATGTTGCATTATGTCTTGAGCATGATTAGAGTAAGCACCATTCTAGCATAATCATTAACATTGATCAGCCGGCGGTATACATTGATAGATCTATTGGACTGACAATCCCACCCGGATACGTGCCTCCTACAAAGGTTACGTGGGTGTTTGTTATCGTATAACATTATTGGACCATGAGCGTATGGTATGTATCATTTTATAACAGTCATCAGGGTTGATTATGCACTCGATTTATTTCTAGTATGTTCTCACATATGGACTAGATTGACATGACACATGAATTGCACATCATTCTTACTCAATTATCAAAAACCTATGTAATTCTCACCAACTTTTGTTGACCCAAAACCTTTTCAACTTAACATGTTTCAGGTTCTATTTGCTTGAAGATTTGAATTGATGCTTGAAGATATGTGTTTAGTTTTATTCAATTTTATGTACAAATTCTAGAATCATTGTATGTAATTTAATTAAATCATCTAATGAAATTTATTATTCACCATGAGCTACTGAACAATCATCATTACGTGACATCCCGATGTTTCCGCCATCGGTTGGGGTGTTACAGATTGGTATCAGAGCCATGGTTATAGGGAATTAGGTTATTAGAAAAATAATCTAGTCTATAACCATAGGATTTAACAAGTACTTGCTTCTTTTACTTGCTATACTCTATCTCCCTCCTACTTTCATCCTTACAAGAAGGCTGCTCTCCAACAGTGGATCTACTCTTAGACTAATAAGGCAAAATCCTCAGGTTTAACCTGAACCACCTTGAGATCTCGTCGAAGTTCTAGATTTTAATAACGAACACGTGCAATCTGGAAGGGTGAACGCCTGTATTCTGAGTCTTCTGTCTAGGCTGGCATTGCGCATATATCCCAATCAGACGAGGGACCCGGATGCCTACCTGGGAATTCTCGGGATGAGTGTTCACTTATAGGCTAAAGCATGTCTTCATATGTTATTAGAATCTGGAATCTTTGATAAGTCAACGTTTTCGTTTATTCGTTTTAATTAATGAATAAATGATTACATTCCTTATATCACCTCATTCATTTCATGCCACATTGAACCTTCATTGTGTCCCTTACGGATCATGTCTCCACATCGTAGCACTCGCAATAACAGTGGTGAAAACCAAGAGGAAAGTAACAACAACCACAACACCAACCACAACAACAACAAAAACAACAAAGGTGTTGATGCCCGACTGGCTGCGATTATCCACAACCCTGCTCAGGTTACTAATCCTAATCGTCCTGGAAATTTCAACTATGGTCAATGCTATGAATGTGGAAACCCAAATCATTTCCGTAACCGATGCCCTAAACTAAATCGAGATCAAGACCCTCCAGCTACTTAACATCAAACCCCACCATTTGAAAGATGTCTACTTTTTAATTCTATGTATTGACACTTTTTGATTCAAGTAATAAATTCAAGTATTATTATAACATCTGTGTGCATGCTTGCTTTAATATGAACTAATTGCTATATCTATGATCATACGTGCTTACTTGTACAACAATTAGTTGACTACCAAACAACCTACTTAACGATTGGTAGAGGTCATCATGTCCTTCCAACAGTCAGGAGAGGCCCTACCACCTGCTCAACGACTGGTGGAGACTATCAGACCTGCTCAACAGTCGGAAAGTCATAAAAGGACGCAAAACCCTAATGTAAGGTAAATTGGTTATTACGGTCCGGAACGTAATCGTGAATTTACAGGTACATTAAGGTAGTGTGAAATTTTATCAAGAGTGTCGGTAGTCGACCAATTGCTAACCTAGTGTTTCTCTTAACTTCGGGACGAAGTTCCTAAAAGTAGGGGAGACTGTAACATCGCGAAATTTTCCCCCGAAATTTTTTATTAAACACCCTTATTATTATTACGTTTTAAAAATGTGGCAACGTCTTTATTTTTCCTCATTCACAACTTATATACATATATATATATATATATATATAGATTTATAATAATAATAATAATAATAATAATAATAAAAAAAAAAATCAGATTATAATATTGTTATATGTTAGTCTTTTTTTTTAAACCATCATCCTAACCATTTAACCTACAACCCAAACCATTACCTAAACCCAACCCAACCATAACCTTCTTTGTTTCCTGCTGAGCCCACTTCGCGAAGCCCAGTAACGCAGCCCACAACCAGCCCAGCCCAACTCCCCTCTTTATTTGATTAAAAAGAAAAAAATGTGGCCTCAGACGGGAGTCGAACCCGGATCACTCCCAGAAACACACGCGCGTCTTAACCACTGAGCCACAACCCAATTCCTGTTCTTATCCCGGTTTAAATTCTATATAACCACTTATTATATGGTCGCTGTCCTTCTTCTTAGCTGTTACAGCGAGCAGCAGCTGATAATTATAAATTTTTTTTTCTTTTCTTTTTGACCAGCTTAATTATCACAAATAATTCGTAATTGTTCATATATGGCAACGATTCATGAGCCTGTCAATCATCTATACGCGTCCATTACAAGCTTAATCATACCAATTATAATCATTTAATCGCGTCAATATTGAATTCAGAGTCAACGATTACCAAATCGAACACCAAGCCCTTTCCCTATAAATTGAACCTTGGCACAACATAACAACTCGCTCATACTCTCTTCTCAATCTCCAATTCTTCTCCAATCTCACTGTTATTATCATTCTCCTCGTTGTTTGACTTTTGGCTTTGACCGAGCATTCATCAACGAAACAACACTGTGAGTCCAATTATTTTTGTGGGTTTTGTTGGTCGGCATCCACACAATGAAAGCCCTAACATTAATCGGGTTATAGATGTGTGGATCGTCTGATTGTAAATGCTAGGGCTCGTATTCATAAATTTGGGGAAGAACACTAGGTTGGCTTATGTTATTTATATTTCAAAAACGAAAAACCAACACAACTGATCATTCAGATCAGATGGTCCAGACTGTTGTTGTTTAATGAAGGGTCATGGGTTCAATCCTTGTTATGAACAAATATTTTTGATCTTTCTTCCTTTTTCCTTTTATATTACATAACTATTATTATTCTTTTAAAATTCATTTTTAAATACTAAAACTCTTTTATAAATTCTACAAAAATTATATTATGTTAATCTGATGTTAAAGTTTTATCTACAATTTTTATTTTTCTGAAATTCATTTATTTAGTATTTATAATAATTAAATCATTTTTATACCATTATATTTATAAAAATCCATTTATATATCAAAACAATTTTATTAAATTCTCCAAAAATTATCCTGACTTTCTATAAAGTTAAACTTTACTGAAATAATTTTTAATTCAGTAAAATCATTTATTTTATATTTTTAATCAATTTTTGTTAGATTTAATCATAATTAAATCATAATAAATCCAATTTTCATCATTTTTGCACCAAAATTTTATACAAATTATTTTTAACCATTTAGAACAGAAATATGATATTTAAAATAGAAATTCTTTAATTTTAATATTTTTGAATATTAAAGTTAAAATTTGACAAATTGTAATAAATAGATTTAATAATCTATTTTAAAGGAAATAATTTTATAAAAATTATTTTTATACTTCAAACATATTCTTGTGACCATCTTGGATTTAATATTCATAAAAAGATTTTTGGTTATTTATTTACTAAATTTCTCTCAGTTGATAAATATTTTTAATAATAATCAAACAAGCATTTATCCCCAAATTCGAAGCCCTAGAACTTAAACATTTGTAGACTTGTTAGACTTAGACATATTTATTACCTCATTTTAGGGTGATACTTGATACATTTGGTCAACACAATTATCCAAATTCCTCAACAGATATAACATTTTACCAAGGTGAGTTTTACATAGCCCCTTTTCTATTTATCACCATTTTTGGGGTGAAACATGTTTATAACATCATCATTGCAATTCAATCATCAATGTGTCTATGTGTTTTCTATGTTGCATTATGTCTTGAGCATGATTAGAGTAAGCACCATTCTAGCATAATCATTAACATTGATCAGCCGGCGGTATACATTGATAGATCTATTGGACTGACAATCCCACCCGGATACGTGCCTCCTACAAAGGTTACGTGGGTGTTTGTTATCGTATAACATTATTGGACCATGAGCGTATGGTATGTATCATTTTATAACAGTCATCAGGGTTGATTATGCACTCGATTTATTTCTAGTATGTTCTCACATATGGACTAGATTGACATGACACATGAATTGCACATCATTCTTACTCAATTATCAAAAACCTATGTAATTCTCACCAACTTTTGTTGACCCAAAACCTTTTCAACTTAACATGTTTCAGGTTCTATTTGCTTGAAGATTTGAATTGATGCTTGAAGATATGTGTTTAGTTTTATTCAATTTGATGTACAAATTCTAGAATCATTGTATGTAATTTAATTAAATCATCTAATGAAATTTATTATTCACCATGAGCTACTGAACAATCATCATTACGTGACATCCCGATGTTTCCGCCATCGGTTGGGGTGTTACACCTTAGCAGGCAAGATACCCTCATTCACCTTCAAGTTTGTCATCCTGTGAGCTGATCGGACCACCTCTGAGTATGTAGGATGATTTCCCGCAGCCACCAACCCTGCGATCTCTGGTACTAGCCCCGAGATATAATGCTCAATCCTCCTGTATTCTGGCACATGCAGATCGGGACACAGCACTGCCAACTCATTACGCCTCACCGTATACTTTTCGATCTCAGACCCAGTCATCTTGAGGTTCCACACCTCGTGCTCTAGCTTTTGCACCTCTTCCCTTGGACAGTACTCTCGCTTCAGCAGTTGAACGAAATTTTCCCAAGGCATAGCATAGGCCTCCCCAATACCCATATTCTGGGTGATATTGTTCCACCATGTCAAAGCAACATCCTGGAACAATGCAGCAGCATACTTGACTCGGTCCTCTGGGAGACAGTTGCACATCAGAAACACTGACTCCACCTTTTCCAGCCACCTGAGCAAGCTCACCGCACCCTCAGTGCCAGAGAATTCCTGAGGCTTACAGTCCCGAAACATCTTGTAGGTACACATGGGTGGGGGTGGGTTAACAGGACCACCTGGAATGAAACACATGAGAAAACACGAAAGATGTAAACGAAATTTGCCAATGAGGCAAAAGTGGATAAATCAAGTTACCACCACCGTTGTGCCCTAACTGAAAGGCAGCTTGTAGCAAGTTGTTCAGATCTTCCTGTGATAGGTTCACACCTCCACGACCACCAGCACCACCGCGACCACCACCACGTCCACCATTGCGACCACCTCCACGTCCTCCTCGTACTCCAGACATGATTCTGGCAGAAAGAAACGAGAAAATTTAGTTTCGCAGCTAATGGTACCCACTAGCATTTACAAGATCAAAGCTAGATCCAACTCAGGACTATCCATTCAAACCCAGAGCTCACTAGGGCTTTCATGCATTTCGGTTTATGATTTTGTGTGCACCCAAGATGATAAACCGCTCTACATTGTCCTCCAAGTGTTCTCCTAGTTCAAAGTTCAAATCACCGAACATAGACTCTTAGCTATACACCGTAATACTACGGTAGTTTACGGCAAGTGTTTCTATTGCAGTATGAAAGGGAGATGTCCGAGCCTTGGACAAATCTCAAGAGTACACGACTTACTCCAATATACTACACTGCCTAGAAAGTAAGTAACCCGACCTAAGATAGAACGGATGATGTAACATAGGAAGATCAAATGATTTAGAGACACCCCGACAAGACCATACGTAAACCACCATAACGTTTAGTACTATGTGATCGTCTAGTGTGTGCGACTCGGCTATAGACTAGACTCTACATGCATTCCTAGTTCACAATAACCATTGGCTCTGATACCAATCTGTCACACCCTCAAAATCCACTTGCGGAGTTTTACCGCGAGGCGCATGACAAACCAGGATCCAAACCAACGATCACAATAAACAAGTCTAAATTAACATATGCAATTTCAAAAACGTAGTTTAAATCTCCAGTTACAGCGGAAGCTTATTCTCAAAACATAACCCAAAAGTAAACTAAATGTTCAATATTTGAAAACCATGCAATCCTAACTAGACGCCGTGCAGACGCGTGCGCCCTAGTTCCATTGTGCTACCTTAGCGACCTGAGAAAACATGTAAAAGTTTACGTCAGCACAAAAATGCTGGTGAGCTTACAGGTTTTGTAACCCAAGTACCAAGTTCAACCTGTCCATACTATAACAAATCGAAAACCAAAGTACGCTAGCTAGGCGTATGTTTTGTTACTACTACGATTGGAAAACCATTACTAACTCGCAATCCAGATGTCGTGCCCGATGTAGTAAACCTGTTGTTCCTGTTTGAGACAATATGCACCCGCCGACCCTCCAAGTCGACGAGCGGGGTTGGTCACTCCCAATAGCGCTATTCACATTTCCCCGTTGTGCTAACCCGCACATTCATGGTTCCCCCCGGGACTTCCAAAGATAGTATAGTAAACCATAGAAACCCATAGTATGACAGTAGTTACCAAACATAAGTTTTAACACATGTTTTCTCCCCCGAAAAGTGAAACCAGTTAAAAGAGGGGCCGTAAACTCACCTTAGGTTGCGTTACTTCGTAATACGAATAAACTTAGCAAGCTATGCTAGTCCCGTGAAGCGGCGACCTAACATATGACAGTTACAAGTACTTAGACTAATAACCCGCAGGTTAGTTAGTCCCTAGATGTCCAGATCATAACCAAGTTCGTTTGAAAACACCGTGACTGTTAAATTAACCCAAAGTACAAGACTCGACATCCCATTGGTGACCCGAGACTCCCCGTGTTATGCTTACACTCTCAAACATACAATCATGCAATCACACTTAACATACGTTAACGTCCAACAAGTTACAGCACGTAGTTCAAGTATCACGTAAATAAGTCCGAACATATGTTACCAAGTTATTAGATATGTTACGGGGTTCCTAGCATGTTCCTATATGTCAAATCGGGTCTCGGAATGCTAATTTACACTTACAGCAGCAGTACACGCGATTAGGAAAAGTCAACTAGCATTTAGGTTGGTCAACAGGCATTTAGGAAGGCTAATTGCCTATAATATAGGCAATTAGGTCATAAGACATGCATTTCAGGAGTTTATAGGCAATTAGGTCATAAGACATGTATCTACTAGCAATTAGCTCATAAGACATGTATCTACTAGCAATTAGCTCATAAGACATGCATCTACTAGCAATTAGCTCATAAGACATGCATCTACTAGCAATTAGCTCATAAGACATGTATTTCAGGACTTAACTAGCATTTAGGATCACAATTGCATGTAATAGAGGAATTTAGCCCCCAATCGCATGTAATATAGGCGATTAGGGAGTCTTTACAGGCGATTGGCCTCCTAATCGCCCCTAACATAGGCGATTAAGGTTGCTAATCGCCAGTAACCCAGCTGTTCCGGTTTTTCGCGCGTTTAACGCTCCAAATCAGATCCAGAACGCGTGTAATCATCCAATATCAATCCAACAACTATACCAAACATGTTTAAACCAAAATCCTTCGTTTAGCCTCGTTTTATCAGCCCTGCATGCAACCATGTAATCCAAACACAATACACATAGCATGAAACATCACATTAACATGCATAACTATAACCCTAATGAACAATTACTCAGATTTCATTAACATGATATCATTATTAATCTGAAACTAACCTAATAACATGTTAATCATCCATCTTGAATCATAGAAACCCTAGCTTTTAATCATAACACACATAACACATGCATGATAGTTAGAATCCGATTAACAACACTTATTAACGATTTTCAGAAAGCTTATTCGTTTTAGAACAGGTCTGGACCGTTAGGGATTTAATAAAAACGTTAATAAAGATTGCATGGATGAAAATCACACCTTAGATTGTGTTAGATTGATGAAATAAGCTTGAAACCTTGTGTTTTGATCCAAAATCACGTTCCAGAGGTTGTGTGTGTGTTGGGGCGGGTTATGGGACGACTAGGGTTGTTATTATGAAGTTTAGGAGGTCAAGCATTGTATTTATAGTCGTTTTTAGTCGTCCAGCACGTAACACGCGATTGTGCAGCATTTACACGCGATTAGGGCTCCTAATCGCATGAAACTTCATGCAATTAGGGCCTAATCGCCCCTAAGGCATGCATTTAGCATGCCAATCGCCCCTATGAAGGCCCAATCGCATCCCCTATAGGCGATTGGGCTCCCCTAATCGCCTATAGGGGCTGGTTCCGTGTGTTTTGCGCGTTAAACCCCGTTTTAACATATGTTAACACATTTTCACATACCGACAAGTCACATAATGATTTTAAACGCATAACACTTGCAAACAAACGTATTCACACTCGTTCACCAATTCCCGGGACTCGAGACTTGTATGTTCCGTATGACCTGACGATTATCGTCACCATTTGTACACTTGGTTAAGGACTGACATCTAATGAACCTCTAGACCAACATCCAATGATCTTCTATACTAAACCGGTAGTTCCCGAACCATAGCACGACTTAACTAACCCAGTTAAGTATAATATACGCGTGACTCGCTAAGGTAGACTTTCATCTAGACAACGTTGTTAACCAGAATTTGCCGGGTGTCACAGGGGAGGCGGTTCCCCGGCACGGAGTACCTGTTGTTGTCATTCTTCGCTCGTGATCCTCATTTCGTTTGCATTCTGGGAGACGTTACTTGGGTTAGGTCGGCACTCATTACTGTTGAAGTTGAGTGAATCTCGGGACGAGATTCCTTTCAACAGGGGGATGACGTGACGACCGAAATTTTTATTCTTTCTTATCGTTTTATTCTCTTTGACTTCGGGAAATTTTCGGGACGAAAATTCTTTCAACAGGGGGATGATGTGACACCCGGCATGTTCAGGTTAACATTTTCACAAATACATAAGTCTACCTTAGCGAAAAAACGTTTATTTAAACATATTTAACTAGTTCAGTCGAGTCAGATTACATTCCGTATTGTCCAGGGTTCAATGATTCGGATGATCATTGGGTTAATCACACACACACAAGTCATGAGTCCCGTTGTTGGTAAATTACATGAATTAGATTAAGTAACAAACATGAATTGATCCGTATATGGTGTAGAATATGCAAATACTTGTTTAAACGATGTTCAGGTGATTATCCATGATTATATATGCTCAACATAGGTTAGGATTGCATGTTCATGTGTTAGGATGTGTTAAAATGCGTTAAAACGACAAAACTGGAAAACTTGAAAATACCAGACATTCAGAAGCTTAAAAGCTTCATTCGACCACTACTTGTCTCCTTCGACCCACACACAGGGTCAAACCAGGCTTTAGTATAAATACCATACATTGTCATTTTTCATCATTTCACAAACCCTAAATGCCTCTGAACACTCTCTCTCAACTTTAATCACTGGGGAAGGAGTTTTTGCTCTTGTTTTTCATAATCTAACCAATAAACATCTCCTAAACAAAGATCTAAGGTGTGTTCTTCATCCTAAATCCTTTTTAAAGTATTTTGATTTGTTTTCATTAAACCCCAAAGGTCCAGATCTGTTTTAAGATGGTTTTCACAATTAAAAACCTTCCTAACATCTTTCTAAACAAAACCTAATCATTGAACATGAGTTTTCATACAAGTTAACATGTGTTATGTTATGATAATGATGTTTTATGTGTGTTATGTGTTGTATGATGATTATGTACTGCATAGGTGTTATAGAAATGATCTAAGGCTTCTATGAATGATAGGTTTTGGATATTTTAGGCTATGAATTGTTAGATGATGATATTTTGCTCGTTTTGGGGATTTTGATAGATTTAGGGATTTGATTCATGATGTTATTATGGATAATATGGTTAGGGGTTTTGCTACACATGATAATCTGAACATGTTGGTTGATTATTGAATGATTTCGGAAAATTTCGGTAAAGTTTTCATGCATGATGTGATGTTTCCATAATTTTGCCATTTTGGGTAAGTATTAAAACAGATTAATTTTGGAGTAAAATTGGTAGGGTTTTGTAGGGATATGTTATTCATACTTGACTACAGTGTTTCTTGATGTTTTCGTATTGTTTTGATGCGATTTGATACGTTTTAGGAAGAATGTTGCTGCATGGGTCGAACCTGGCACTCCTTCGACCAGCGTGGAGTCGAAGTTAGGGCCATGAGATTGAATGTAGCTTCAGGTAGGTCGAATGTGCCTCTGTTAGGTCGAACGAACTTGATTTATGGCAAATTAACACATGTTAAGGGCGAATGAACATGTGTTAAGGTCGAATGAACTTGTATTAGGTTTTATGAACTTCTGTATAGGTCGAATGAGCCACAAAGGGTTCGAACCAAGGTCAATTGGGTCGAACCTGTTCCTGTTTTATGCTGATTCGACCTTACAACTCTGTATGTGTAACGACCCAGGTGGCGCAGCGGATTAGCATTAACAGATTTAATTGTAATGATTACATTTAACTGAATTTCAATACGGATGAAATACATAAAATGTAGCCATAGCATCCTCTTCTTATCCCGATCTTCTATTCGTCAACTTTCTCTTTAATAATCTTGTATAAATACCTGACCACATGCTTAAAGTACGTTAGTATTTTCATACTAGTGAGACATGCCGAGATTTAGACATACTTATATAATAACAACTCAAGTTTAACCAACATGAAACTTAACGTTATGGTTCGGTCATTCTAAGGTAGAATGTATTATCGATGGGAGCACCATACTAATGCTCTATAATGGTTCCAAACCTCTAATTGGTTTAGAAAATACATTCACTTGATACCGAATGGATCCATTCTACGTGATTTCTATTCGACCGATTTCTATTTTATAACATGATCATAATCCGATGATATTCTATTAACAACTCGATAATACTTCTATAATATAAACCATATAAAATATCTTGATAATGACTGGACAAGCATGTAATCACCCCAAAAGCTTTTATAAATAAAAAGGGGAAGGGTCATGTACTCATCTCTATTATATTCTTCTGAATTGTGTAGTCTATCCCTTACTGGTATATCCCATAATATTGTACCTAATAATATGTTTTATAAACATTAGCGCGTGTAAGGCTTGTGCACGTGATAACGTCGGGGACATCCTTCAGTATTATACTTTAATATTTTATATTCTTGTATATTTATTTTATAAATTGATATACGTTTAATATTGTCGGGTTATATTATCGTCCCACACGTTTCACATTAATATAAATAGTAATAATACAAATAGTATAATAATAATAATAATAACAACAATAAAATAAATCTAACCTCCTCTCTTTCGGATCCGGTTTATTGAACAGGTTCGAGCTTGGACCGGGTCAACTAAGTTAACCGGTTTGATATCTTTTAATATAAAAGGCATATAAGATATGGTTTTTAGAGTTCTATAAAGAAGGTTATTTGAGAGATAAAACGTTATCTGTCGGAATGATCGGAACTGGTTTATTGGAGATGAAGGTGGGATAGTTCTGGTTGGTTGCTCGTAACCGGTCACCAATGAGGGTGACCGGAGAAGATGACCGTAGTGGTGGTTCTCGAGTCATTGGTTATGTCGAACCAGAAGTTGACGGGAAAGGTGAACATGGTGACCGGTCGCCGGAGGGAACTAACGACCAGAAAGAAAGGGATAAGCTGTGGTTATGTGGTCACCGGTGAGTTGTTCGGGTTTAGGGTTTAGGGTTTAGCGGTCACCGAAAAGGGTGATCGGAGAAGATAACTATAGTGGTGGTTTGAACAGAGGAGGTGAAGTAGTGGTTGTGGTGTCGGGTTACCAGAACAGAGGGTATTTGGAGGTGGCCGGTTTGTAGTTCGTAGGAGGGTGTACGGCCGGAGAGTCACTCGGGAATGAGGAAGAAGGTGGTGTGGTTGGTTGTTGGTGTTCGTTTGGTCGCCGGCGAACAGAACCACCGGAGAAGAAGACCGAACCGGTGGTGGGGTCTCTCTATCTCATCCCGATTGTTGCAGGTTTGTATATATGGATGTATATTATAAAAGTGGTGTGTAGATTGTATGTGTGTACCTTAGAAATGATCGATGTGTAGTATATAAATACTAATAAGGTGAATGAATGTCATGATGAGATGATGATAATGAAGATAAATGACCTGTAACAGGTGTGAAGGAATGAATATTTGGATAAGATTTAGGCAGTGCGTAGGAAACAACCTAGGTAAAAGGGGATGTATGTGTAGGTTGAGTGTATACCATATAGAAAGGAGGTGACAGATGATACATGCATGAGCCTTAAGGTAGAGGTGTCCCATGTGCAGCCAAACTTTCATAGGACTCTAGGAGGTGGGCATGGGTGTTGGTCAAAGTCATAATATTTCTTTTAATTAATACTTAATAATCTTTTATAAATTACTATTATCACTTAATTAATTATGGATTTAACATAATCTTAGGCACTTAACACCAGGGTGTTACATTCTCCCCAACCTATTGAAATCTCGTCCTCGAGATTCGATTCGAATTATCTTATAATGTTTAATAAATATCCTTTGGTTATTATTTTTGATAATCTTTGTAATACTTATTATTAGGTTCTCCCCATCCTATAGAACTTGTCCCCCTCTTATTTTTCTGATAATAAATTCTAATCCCTATAAAAACAGAATTAAAATCTTGGATTCTTAATCTTTCCAATCTTTTCCCGTTTGTTTATATAATTAAGCTATGAAGACTAAGACGGTTTCTTACTTCTGGGTGTTTTCTATAATATTTCTTTATCATTGGCCAATCCTTTGGCCATACTGAGTCTTATCATAAAATTCTATAGATCATTTGTTTATACTATCATTTTTCTAACCTTTCTTTAATGATTCTTAGATTATAATATTAAGGTTACTTTCTAAGGTTTCTCATACTATTATTTATTTCTGGCCAAGCCTTTGGCTACATCGATTCTTATCATAACTTTCTTGTGGTGGTATGATATCCCCATACCCTATTATTTCTCTTAAATAATGATATTTGTAATCATCTATAGTTTACATGTCTATTCGAATTATAATTCTTATGATAATTTATTCTTGGCCAATCTTCTGGCTATACTGATTCTTATTATGGATTTTCTGATGGTGGTATCTTAATCATTTTTTTTTCATTATATAATGATGGCTTGGTATACACCAAGTTAATATTCTTGATACGTATCTATTATAATCTTGATGATTTATTTATCCTTGGTTTGTTAACAATAATATAAGATATCTTGGATTTTCTTTCAAATTTCTATTAGATAAATTTCTTTTATTATGTATTCTGAAAATAACAATCGGATAGTCACTTATCAGATTGTCTTAGGCATATACGACCATATAACTCATGATATTTTATTAATCTTTAAATTATCTTCTATAATTTATCGGCTTATGTAGAACAGTATAGATATATCTATTTTGTTTTCTATAATCTATCGGCTTATTCGAGTTTGATAAGCATAAACGAATATTTTCAGGAGTAGATAGCTATACATATTTTCGATTTGTAATAAATATTCAGGTTGAGACTAGGTTTCGCGGAAAATTCGAATGAATAACCGTATAAATTAGGTCTTTACGAAGTATTATCTTTACTTGAGTGGAATATATTTAACGCGTAAATAATTCTCAAGATATTTTATGAAGCAGGATCCTTTATCATACAAAACGGAGATCATTGAAGATAATACATCGAGACTTACATGATGTCAAGAAAACTATTCATGTTGGGAATAATTCATCAATGTCATACATTGGGAAGAGATCTACATCATATATATAATATGTATTTTCTATATATGGAAATGATCATGATAAAATTTTCCATTGCAAATGGTTAAATTGTAATCGATTGGAACTGGTTTAGTGAGTAACTCTTATGCTGAATATCTTATAACAAACCCGGATGATGAAGATCGAGAATAATAATTCATGATGTCGATATAATAATATATCTCAGGAGATATGTTAGGAAGCATTCGTGTATATACTCAAAAATGATCTCCATCGTTTAGGATATTTTCTATGTGTGCGAATGATTATAATAGAGTTGTCTGTTGATGTGAAATGACCAGAATATGACCGAAGGAAGTCGATCTATCTGTAGGATACTTGATACTCTAGTAATAGGCCATTCTTATATAAAACATAAATATTATGTTGACTAAACTAATGGATCTCTTGATACTATTCTTAAGGTATTAGAAAATCTGTAGTGGAAAGTGCAAGAATTCTCTTCGTCATTTAGATAGCGTGCCTTTTCCTTTATAGTATCATATGTCCCTACACGGAATCCTATGGGAAACGTCCGGATCTCTTTTGCCACAGGGGTTGCATACGAGACATGCAGCCATCTTTGATTCTACATACTGATTTGATCATAAGATTTTAACCAGTTCTGTATACGGAGGAATATGGTTATGAACAAGATTCTTATTTCAAGATCTAGGCTGCCGTGTCTAATTTACAGAATCTCGATTTACAGATGGTGGTTTATTGTTACAATATATTACACCTTTGGTATAAATCAAAGCTCTTACCATATTGTCACAAGTTTCAGGTTTCGCGAATCAATGGTTGAAGTTACCGAGTATGATAATCATCCACGAATTTCTCAAATTTCTTAAGAAAATAAATTCGGAATAGAGAATGATAATGGTTTGCACTTTTCTAATGATGTACTTCTTGGGTTAAATACCACTTTTTCAAACTTTAAACCAATATCATGAAGAACTTCATAATTGTCGGGGGTTCTACTAGTTATACTGATAGAAAAGTTTTGGAATTCTTCTAATTGCAACCTTGGCCGTCACAATTTTTACATAGCGGGTTTATTGTTTAAAGTGCTCTAATTCTTTTTATATCAAAATGTTATATTCTTTTCTTCGAGGCTCTAGACAATGGAATGGTAATGGTAATACTATTGGTGTATTACAGTTTCACATATTTCTCAAATTTTACTGAATTCTCAAGTCTTCGAACTTGATTT
This sequence comes from Ambrosia trifida, assembly GCA_028751855.1. Taxonomy (NCBI): domain Eukaryota; kingdom Viridiplantae; phylum Streptophyta; class Magnoliopsida; order Asterales; family Asteraceae; genus Ambrosia; species Ambrosia trifida. The sequence goes on along the minus strand of CM054129.1, from coordinate 63,199,357 downwards.
TCAAAAATTTTATTTGAACGATGTGAAGAGTATAGATATTTATATATAAAGAAAATATATATCCCCTTATGATATGCATATCTGTCTTTATATTTTAAGAATAAATAATCAACTTTATGCTTGAAAGCTTAAGTTACCATGAAGTGGCTTAATTTCTAGAAATTGAACATGTCATTAGATTATCTGTGGGGTGAATACTCGGGTGGGAGTTTTTAAATATTTTGACAAAGGAAAGAAGGTTCTCGGTATAAGTTGGAGATAAATACTTGGAACGACTCTAATTGATTGCAAAATCTTGCTGGAAGAATATGAGATAATTTTGACATATGTACTATTCTATGAAGTTAAGAACATAATACACTGAGTTCGAGTAGTGATATTAATCGGGTGAGGATAGTTTCTAGAATTTTGGAGTAACGATTGACAATACTTCTAATAATCGAAGCGTTGATATTATGTTTTCTTGATAATCATAGATTTGTTAGGATCGAACTTTGATGTTAGACAAGATTTGTAAAAGTTTTACGTATAAAGTCGGGGTGATAGGTTTTTATATCGGAGGTGTTTCGGGCGTGATCTCGAACTGAATGTTTAACAAAAGAATGTTAAACTTTAGTCTAGAAAAGGAAAGTGATCGGGATTATTACCAACAGAAACTTTGAATATCCAAAGTATTCTAGAATTTCTAGTGACCTGTAAGAGACATGCTTTAGCCTATAAGTGAATGCTCATCCCAAGATTTCCCAGGTAGGCATACGGGTCCCGTGGTTAATTAGGATTTATACGAAATGCCAACCTTAGACAGAAAACTCAGGATACATGCGCTCACCCTTCCAGATTCCACGTGTCTCGTCATACTAGTGATCCCAAAACTTTTGGGAAGGAACGCGATTATATACTAATAGGGTTTCGATTTGTAATACAAGGAAGTCTTCAGGTGAAACATTGTGACGACCGGGAAAATTTTTCTTTTTATCGCTTCGTTCTCTTTGACTTCGGGAAATTTTCGGGACGAAAATTCTTTCAACAGGGGGATGATGTGACACCCGGCATGTTTGGGTCAACATTTTATAAACACATAAGTCTACCTTAGCGAAAAACGTTTATTAAACATGCTTGACGGGGTCAGTAGAGTCGGAACACAATCCGTATTGTCCATGGTCCAATGATTCGGGAGATCATTGGGTTAGTCACACACACACACGATACGAGTCCCGTTGTTGGTGAATTACATAAACTAATTAAGTGTATGTGTAGACTAATTGTCGTATGGTGGATTATATGCTTAGATGTGTTTAAATGATGTGTAGATAATCATCCGTGCTTAAATATGTTAAACATAGACTAAGGTTGCATGCTCGTATGCTAGGGTGCGTTAAAATGCGTTAAACACGACAAATTGGAAAACTAGAAAAACGTGAGTCTTGGTTCGACCAATCGAATGGGCGAACCTGGACAATACACCTGGTTCGACCCTTGTAAAAGGGGCGAACCTGGGATATGGAATTTAAAGAATTTCATTCGACCAAGTCAGGGTACGTTCGACCCTGTGAAAGGGTCGAAGGAGGGTACATTCGCCCGGGTAAAAGGGGCGAATGTGGACATAGTATAAATACCACACTTTGTCATTTTTCACCATTTCACAAACCCTAAACGCCTCAAAACACTCTCTAGCAACTTTAAACATTGGGGAAGGAGTTTTTGCCCTTGTTTTCTATAATCTAACCTACAAACATCTTCTACACAAAGATCTAAGGTGTGTTCTTCATTCTAAATCATTTTTAAAGCATTTCAATTCGTTTTCATTAAACCCCAAGAGTCCAGATCTGATTCAAACATGTTTTCATGGATAAAAACCTTCCTAATATCTTTCTAAGCAAAACCTATTCATAAACAATGAGTTTTCATACAAATTAACATTTGTTAATGGTGTTTTATGTGATGTTATGTATTGTTTGATGATTGATTGTTGTATAGATGTTATAACAATGATCTGGGGCTGTTATTGATGATGATTTATGATTGAGATAGGTTACAATTGATTATTGATGATGCTATGTTCATTTTAGGGATTTTGGGTTAGATCTAGGGCTTATTCATGATGATAGTGATAAGGATATGATTGGGGGTTTCTTGTTCATGATAATCTGAGTATATTAAGTTGAAAATTGATTGATTTCATAAAGTTTCCTAATTGGGTAATGATTGCATGCGTTTGATGTGACATCTCCATAATTTGCTATTTCGGGTAACTTGTAAAACGGACGGAGATCGGGATAAAATTGGTAGGGTTATGTAGGAATATGTTAATGATAGTTGACTGCTGTGATTGGTAATGTTTCGTGATGTTTTCGGACCATTTAGATGCGTTTTGGTGCATTTTATAAAATGCTGATGAAAACGGGCGAACGTGGAATAAAATTGGTTCGAATGGGCGAACGTGGAACAAAACATGGGAAAACGGGCGAACGTGGAAAAACGGGCGAACGTGAGAAAAACGGGCGAACGTGGCTCAAACGGGCGAATGTGGAACAATATGTGGGAAAAACGGGCGAACGTGGCTCAAACAGGCGAACGTGGAAATGGGAAAACCACATTCGACCATCTGATGTCCGGAATGAGATTTTTGATGCAAACTAAGTGTTTTATGCTTGAAACTTATGTGTTATACTTATGTGCATGACTAATTGATGTAATGGGTCACCAACGGGATGTCGGGTCGGTCTGGGATGTCCGGTTAACGTTTAAACACACTTTTTAACACATGTAGTCAAGATCTACACAATCGGGGACTAGTTAGCCTTCGGGTTAATAGTCATCACACTTATGTAAACTCATTGATAGGTTGTCATTAGTTGGGATTATCATACACGTGTTGGAATTCTAGTTATCGGAAGACGCACTCTAAGGTGAGTTTCACGGCCCCTCTTTTATACTCTTTTCTCTCGGGGGAGAAGCATGCGACACGTTTTAACAATGCAACGTTTATGATTTGAAAACGCAACTCTTATGAAACTTACCACATTTGGATACATAACACTTTTAGAAACATGACGTCTTTTGGGAATGTAACTCTTTTAAGAAACGTGACACGTTTGGCACTTGGCATATTTAACATTGGCACTTGACACTTTTAAACATTGGCATTTGGCATATTTAAACATTGGCATTTGGCATATTTAAACATTGGCACTTGACATTTTTAGACATTGACACTTGGCATTTGGCACTTATTTACTATACGACGAAACCTAAGTCCCTATTGAAACCATGAATGTGCGGGGCACAACGGGGGAAATGTGGATAGATCTATCGGGCGTGACGAACCCCACCCGACGGCTGGGAGCCAGGCGGGTGCATATTGTCTCTACTTGACACTTGACACTTGGCACATGGGCAGCAACTCGAGCAACGTTTGTTAGTAATGGTTTTAGGAATCGCTTTACAAATGAAAACATTTACGAACTTAAAACCTGTAGACTCACCAGCATTATATGTTGACGTCTTTTTGGCATGTTTTCTCAGGTCGCTAAGGTAGCAGCATTGAGTATAGGCGCACGGAGTCTCACGGCGTCTAGGGATCATATGCATGTTTTGTTAAATATTTCAGACTTTGAGTTTTACTTTTAAGTTGTAATAATACATTTTGCTTCCGCTGTGTTAGAACGGTTTTGAAACTCAATGGTAGTTTACGTTGTTTTCTTATCATATAGATGTCGTTTATTGTGACAGTTGACTTGGATCCTGGTGTGTCACGCGCCTCGCGGTAAAACCCCGCACGTGGAAATTTGAGGGTGTGACAGATTGGTATCAGAGCCAGGTTATAGTGAACTAGGACTGCATGTAGAGTCTAGTCTATAGCCAAGTATCACACACGTTAGACTGTCACACATAGTTACGAGTCGAGTCATTTGGTAAACATACTAATCTTGTCGGGGTGTCTGTGTCCTCATCACACAGTATCACATTATCTATCTTATGTTATTCCTACCTTGGTTCTATCTTCTTCTTCGGGTTCGAAGATGAAGGGGATTATCGCTTATACTTGGCAGTAGTGTACATTGGGGTGGCTTCGGCACATTCTTGAGATCTTTCCGGGTTTTGGATATCTCCCCTCTATGCTCTAATGTACATACTTGCCTACACACACACTATCATGCACTAGTACTTGTCATAGTACACTCCTGGGTGACTGTTCACTTTGGGATCCTCGTGCGATAATAGTTTCTTTAGGAATGTGGGTATCGGGTGATTTGAAGTTCTAGCTAGGAGCACGCCTAGAGGACCATGTAGAGCGATTTGTTATTTCGGGTGCACACGAAATCATAAATCGAAATGCATGAAAATCTTGGTGGACTTCGTGTTCGGACTAATGGTCATGCTGGAACCACGTTCTGAATTCGTTTGGTCACTTGTAACTCGATCTGTTGGTGGTTTTGAGTGTCTTGTCTCATGTGTGGCAGAACATGCCTGGTCGCGCTGGTGGACATGCTGGTGGACGCCGTGGTGGCGGCGGGGGTCGTAATGGCGGTGGACGAGGTGGTGGGAACATCACCATGACTCAGGCAGAGTTGGAGAGCATGTTACAGCAGTAGTTGAACGTTGCGCTGGCTGCTTTCCAGGCTGCTCAGCAGACCCTGGGAAATACTAATCAGGTGCAGTCTGGGTGCACCTACAAGAAGTTCATGGACTGTAAGCCCCATTTCTTCAATGGGACTGAAGGGGCAGTGGGTCTGCTCCGGTGGTTAGAGAAGATCGAGTCGGTGTTTGCTATGTGTAACTGTCCTGACGCTGATCGCGTCAAGTATGCTTCTGCTACTCTAGAGGGACACGCTTTGACCTGGTGGAACTCCACCACTGCGAATCTTGGCCTGGGTGAGGCCAATGCTATGCCGTGGTCCGAGTTCGTTCAGATATTGCGAGCGGAGTATTGCCTGAGGGACGAGATTATGAAGTTGGAGCATGAGTTCTGGAATCTGAAGATGGTTGGGTCGGAGATCGAGGAGTTTACTGCTAGGCACAACGAGTTGGCTGTGATGTGCCCCGGTTTGGCTACACCGGAGTACCAAAGGATTGAGCACTACGTTGCTGGGTTAGTGCCGGAGATTGCTGGGCTTGTTGCCGCTGCTGATCACACTACTATGTTGGCCACTGTTCGGGCAGCTCACAAGCTGACAAACATGAAGGTTGCTGAGGGCGTTCTACCTCCGAGGGGTGCTGCTGTGAAGGCCCCTGCGGAAAACAAGAGGAAGTGGGAGAGTGTTGGGAAGAACGTTGGGTCGTCTCAACAGCAGGTTAAGAGGCAGGACGTTGTGGGAGCGTCATCTGAGCAGAAGACTGGGGGTTATGTTGGTAAGAGTCCGAAGTGTAACACGTGTGGGTATCACCATGTTGGGGGTTGTGATGCGTTTCGCTGTAATCGTTGTCAGCGAGTCGGTCACTTGGCTAAGGATTGTAGGGTCAATCTGCAGCCGAAACAGACTCAAGTGGTTGTCCCCGCTCCTGCTCCTCGGGGAAACCATGGGTGTTTTAACTGTGGGGAGATTGGGCACTTCAAGCAGGATTGTCCTAAACTGAACCAAGGGACTGTAGGTGGTGCTGGGAACGAAGGCGGCGGTCGAACTACTCATGGTCATGTTTACGTCATTGGCGCTAGGGAGAACCAGGAGGATCCTGATACTGTTACTGGTGAGTGTTCTTTTCTTGATTCTCGTTATGCTCGTATTCATTCTCGTTAACATTGTTTGGCGATTCATATTCATTGTGTGCATTCAGTTTGGTATTTGGTCATCGTTTTGCATTCATGGGTCTGATGTGGGTCCTCTGGAGATGCTACTTGGACGGTACCGGTGTGTCATTTATGCCGATCACAGTAGTCTCTAGTAGGCCTTCGATCAGGAGGATTCATTGTTTTGTAATCACTTTGGGGAGGGCGGTTCCCCGGCATAGAGTATCTGTTGATATCATCTCTCGTTCGTGGTTATCATTTCATTTGTGTTCTGGGAAAAACGTTACTTGGGTTGGGTCGACACTCATTACTGTCGAAGAGTGAATCTCGGGGAGAGATTCCTTTCAACAGGGGGATGATGTGACGACCGGGAAAATTTTTCTTTTTATCGCTTCGTTCTCTTTGACTTCGGGGAAATTTTCGGGACGAAAATTCTTTCAACAGGGGGATGATGTGACACCCGGCATGTTTGGGTCAACATTTTATAAACACATAAGTCTACCTTAGCGAAAAACGTTTATTAAACATGCTTGACGGGGTCAGTAGAGTCGGAACACAATCCGTATTGTCCAGGGTCCAATGATTCGGGAGATCATTGGGTTAGTCACACACACACGATACGAGTCCCGTTGTTGGTGAATTACATAAACTAATTAAGTGTATGTGTAGACTAATTGTCGTATGGTGGATTATATGCTTAGATGTGTTTAAATGATGTGTAGATAATCATCCGTGCTTAAATATGTTAAACATAGACTAAGGTTGCATGCTCGTATGTTTGGGTGCGTTAAAATGCGTTAAACACGACAAATTGGAAAACTAGAAAAACGTGAGTCCTGGTTCGACCAATCGAATGGGCGAACCTGGACAATACTCCTGATTCGACCCTTGTAAAAGGGGCGAACCTGGGATATGGAATTTAAAGAATTTCATTCGACCAAGTCAGGGTACGTTCGACCCTGTGAAAGGGTCGAAGGAGGGTACATTCGCCCGGGTAAAAGGGGCGAATGTGGACATAGTATAAATACCACACTTTGTCATTTTTCACCATTTCGCAAACCCTAAACGCCTCAAAACACTCTCTAGCAACTTTAAACATTGGGGAAGGAGTTTTTGCCCTTGTTTGCTATAATCTAACCTACAAACATCTTCTACACAAAGATCTAAGGTGTGTTCTTCATTCTAAATCATTTTTAAAGCATTTCAATTCGTTTTCATTAAACCCCAAGAGTCCAGATCTGATTCAAACATGTTTTCATGGATAAAAACCTTCCTAATATCTTTCTAAACAAAACCTATTCATATACAATGAGTTTTCATACAAATTAACATGTGTTAATGGTGTTTTATGTGATGTTATGTATTGTTTGATGATTGATTGTTGTATAGATGTTATAACAATGATCTGGGGCTGTTATTGATGATGATTTATGATTGAGATAGGTTACAATTGATTATTGATGATGTTATGTTCATTTTAGGGATTTTGGGTTAGATCTAGGGCTTATTCATGATGATAGTGATAAGGATATGATTGGGGGTTTCTTGTTCATGATAATCTGAGTATATTAAGTTGATAATTGATTGATTTCATAAAGTTTCCTAATTGGGTAAAGATTACATGCGTTTGATGTGACATCTCCATAATTTGCTATTTCGGGTAAGTTGTAAAACGGGCGGATTTCGGGATAAAATTGGTAGGGTTATGTAGGAATATGTTAATGATAGTTGACTGCTGTGATTGGTAATGTTTCGTGATGTTTTCGGACCATTTAGATGCGTTTTGGTGCGTTTTATAAAATGCTGATGAAACCGGGCGAACGTGGAATAAAATTGGTTCGAATGGGCGAACGTGGAACAAAACATGGGAAAAACGGGCGAACGTGGAACAAAATGTGGGAAAAACGGGCGAACGTGGCTCAAACGGGCGAACGTGGAAATGGGAAAACCACATTCGACCATCTGATGTCCAGAATGAGATTTTTGATGCAAACTAAGTGTTTTATGCTTGAAACTTATGTGTTAAACTTATGTGCATGACTAATTGATGTAATGGATCACCAACGGGATGTCGGGTCGGTCTGGGATGTCCGGTTAACGTTTAAACACACTTTTTAACACACGTAGTCAAGATCTGGACAATCGGGGACTAGTTAGCCTTCGGGTTAATAGTCATCACACATATGTAAACTCATTGATAGGTTGTCATTAGTTGGGATTATCATACACGTGTTGGAATTCTAGTTATCGGAAGACGCACTCTAAGGTGAGTTTCACGGCCCTTCTTTTATATTCTTTTCTCTCGGGGGAGAAGCATGCCACACGTTTTAACAATGCAACGTTTATGATTTGAAAACGCAACTCTTATGAAACTTACCACTTTTGGAAACATAACACTTTTAGAAACATGACGCCTTTTGGGAATGTAACTCTTTTAAGAAACGTGACACGTTTGGCACTTGGCATATTTAACATTGGCACTTGACACTTTTAAACATTGGCATTTGGCATATTTAAACATTGGCACTTGACATTTTTAAACATTGACACTTGGCATTTGGCACTTGGCGCTTGGCACTTATTTACTATACGACGAAACCTAAGTCCGTATTGAAACCATGAATGTGCGGGGCACAACGGGGGAAATGTGGATAGATCTATCGAGCGTGACGAACCCCACCCGACGGCTGGGAGCCGGGCGGGTGCATATTGTCTCTACTTGACACTTGACACTTGGCACATGGGCAGCAACTCGAGCAACGTTTGTCAGTAATGGTTTTGGCAACACAGTCGTAGTAGTAAGGGAACGTTTGTTATTTACTTAGAACTTTTGCACACTTGGGACTTTATGAGGAATCGCTTTACACATGAAAACGTTTACGAACTTAAAACCTGTAAACTCACCAGCATTATATATTGACGTCTTTTTGGCATGTTTTCTCAGGTCGCTAAGGTAGCAGCATTGAGTATAGGCGCACGGAGTCTTACGGCGTCTAGGGATCATATGCATGTTTTGTTAAATATTTCAGACTTTGAGTTTTACTTTTAAGTTGTAATAATACATTTTGCTTCCGCTGTGTTAGAACGGTTTTGAAACTCAATGGTAGTTTACGTTGTTTTCTTATCATATAGATGTCGTTTATTGTGACCGTTGACTTGGATCCTGGTGTGTCACGCGCCTCGCGGTAAAACCCCGCACGTAGAAATTTGAGGGTGTGACAAACATTAAGTCTAACGAGCTGGACTTTTAAACTTTATGATTTGTTTCTGATGAGATGAAAGTATCTTTTAAATGTCTCGATTTAATATAAAGTTTAATCTTACTTCTATTGATTCGTTCAGATCGGGATGACACTGATTCTATTTCTTGATAATATGAGTTGGATTCTGATATTCTTTTATCGGCTTCTTATAAGATTTCCAAGTTGAAAATAGTTTTCTAGGTTTATAGGTCCAAGAAATGATTTTGCAAAGCGGATTGAACGAAGTTTTAAAAGGAATTATAGAATATATATATTTTTCCGGATATTTTGTGAAAATATTTGTACTAATGCTTTCAAATGATAAGTTATACGAAATGGTATATTCTTATAGAATATATTTATGTTTTCTTGGTTTTCATCAGGCCGGCAGATAGAACGAATTTTGTCTGAGGAATAATATCTTTTTGGAAACATGATCACAAGAATGCTCAAGTGGGAGTACAATATTTGTACAGATTTATAATTTTTCTTTAATAATCGGATATATTCTTCTAATTATGTTATGATTTTATACATAAATTTCTTCTTTCACCATTCTGACTAACTTATACGAGGGATAGAAAGAATACTTCTATAATAACTTATCTATACTTCATAAAATTCTTGTTTATAGATAATTAATATTTCTTGTATTTCCCATTTTGGTATTACCAAAGAATTTTCTAGAAATCAATCGTGCCTGTAAATTAACAATTTTCTGCGCACAAAAATTGTCAATTTACCTCACAATATTATTCTAGTAATTTCCTTGATAATTTTTCTGAACTTTCTTATAATTTCTATTGGCATAGGTTTCTTTCTAAATTTTTTTTTTTTTGGTTGATCTTGGATCAGAAGAGGATTTCTATTAATTAAATCTGGTGCACTGATGCCACCTGTAACGACCCAGGTGGCGCAGCTGATTAGCCATAGCATCCTCTTCTTATCCAGATCTTCTATTCGTCAACTTTCTCTTTAATAATCTTGTATAAATACCTGACCACATGCTTAAAGTACGTTAGTATTTTCATACTAGTGAGACATGCCGAGATTTAGACATACTTATATAATAACGACTCAAGTTTAACAAACATGAAACTTAACGTTATGGTTCGGTCATTCTAAGGTAGAATGTATTATCGATGGGAGCACCATACTAATGCTCTATAATGGTTCCAAACCTCTAATTGGTTCAGAAAATACATTCACTTGATACCGAATGGATCCATTCTACGTGATTTCTATTCGACCGATTTCTATTTTATAACATGATCATGATCCGATGATATTCTATTAACAACTCGATAATACTTCTATAATATAAACCATATAAAATATCTTGATAATGACTGGACAAGCATGTAATCACCCCAAAAGCTTTTATAAATAAAAAGGGGAAGGGTCATGTACTCATCTCTATTATATTCTTCTGAATTGTGTAGTCTATCCCTTACTGGTATATCCCATAATATTGTACCTAATAATATGTTTTATAAACATTAGCGCATACAAGGCTTGTGCACGTGATAACGCCGGGGACATCCTTCAGTATTATACTTTAATATTTTATATTCTTGTATATTTATTTTATAAATTGATATACGTTTAATATTGTCGGGTTACATTATCGTCCCACACGTTTCACATTAATATAAATAGTAATAATGCAAATAGTATAATAACAATAATAATAACAACAATAAAATAAATCTAACCTCCTCTCTTTCGGATCCGGTTTATTGAACGAGTTCGAGCTTGGACCGGGTCAACTAAGTTAACCGGTTTGATATCTTTTTAATATAAAAGGGATATAAGATATGGTTTTTAGAGTTCTATACAGAAGGTTATTTGAGAGATTAAATGTTATCTGTCGGAATGATCGGAACTTGTTTATTGGAGATGAAGGTGGGATAGTTCTGGTTGGTTGCTCATAACCGGTCACCAATGAGGGTGACCGGAGAAGATGACCGTAGTGGTGGTTCTCGGGTCATTGGTTATGTCGAACCAGAATTTGACAGGAAAGGTGGACATGGTGACTGGTCGCCGGAGGGAACCAACGACCAGACAGAAAGGGATCAGCTTTGGTTATGTGATCACCGGTGAGTTGTTCGGGTTTTGGGTTTAGCAGTCACCGAAAAGAGTGATCGGAGAAGATAACTATAGTGGTGGTTTGAACAGAGGAGGTGAAGTAGCGGTTGTGGTATCGGGTTACCAGAACAGAGGGTATTTGGAGGTGGGTTTGTGGTTCGTAGGAGGGTGTACGGCTGGAGAGTCACTCGGGAATGAGGAAGAAGGTGGAGTGGTTGGTTGTTAGTGTTCGTTTGGTCGCCGGCGAACAGAACCGCCGGAGAAGAAGACCGGACCGGTGGTGGGGTCTCTCTCTCTCTCATCCCGATTGTTGCAGGTTTGTATATACGGATGTATATTATAAAAGTGGTGTGCAGATTGTATGTGTGTACCTTAGAAATGATCGATGTGTAGTATATAAATAATAATAAGGTGAATGAATGTCATGATGAGATGATGATGAAGATAAATGACCTGTAACAGGTGTGAAGGAATGAATGTATGGATAAGATTTAGGCAGTGCATAGGAAAAAGGCTAGGTAGAAGGGGATGTATGTGTAGGTTGAGTGTATACCATATAGAAAGGAGGTGGCAGATGATACATGCATGAGACTTAAGGTAGAGGTGTCCCATGTGCAGCCAAACTTTCCTAGGATTCTAGGAGGTGGGCATGGGTGTTGATCAAAGTCATAATATATCTTTGAATTAATACTTAATAATCTTTTATAAATTACTATTATCACTTAATTAATTATGGATTTAACATAATCTCAGGCACTTAACACCAGGGTGTAACATTCTCCCCCAACCTATTGGAATCTCGTCCTCGAGATTGGATTCGAATTATCTTCATTTGTACATGTGAACTCACCAGCATTATTTGCTAACGTTTTTAGCATTTTTGTCTCAGATCGCTAAGGTAGCAGCTATCGATAGGCGCACGGAGTCTCACGGCGTCTAGGATTCATAAGCATATGTATTAAACATTTTCAGACTTTATGTTTTACTTTTTGGTTGTAATAACATATTATGCTTCCGCTGTGTTGGAATGGTTTTGAAACTTAATGGGCAATTTACGTAATTTTCATATCATATAGTTGTCGTTTATTGTGACCGTTGATTTGGATCCTGATGTGTCACGCGCCTCGCGGTAAAACCCCGCACGTGGAAATTCGAGGGTGTGACACAGTCGCCACAGCCCTAAAAGTCTTTGTTGAGCACTGTACAAATGAAGGATCTAGATGGAAAGATACCATAAATTTAAACATTATTATTTTATATTAATTAAACAATTAAAACTATGGTTCTTACAAATGATATGAAGTCTTTTATTGTTCCTATAACTTTAAAAAATGAACATATATTTTATATAAAAATTCTACAAAAATATCACCATCTATAAAACGTGTAATTATAGTTTTTATTTATTGACGACTTATTATATTTTAAATAAAAAAAATTTACATGATAACTTTTTTAAAAGTATTGTTTGAACAGAAATGGGATAACAGAAGTTAAAACAGATAAAATTAAAATAACATAACATCCACGGCAACAACATAATCCAAAATATAAACTAAAGTTATTCCTTATTAAAAAATAATCTAAAAATTACCCAAAAACTAACCTATTCCGGTACCGATATAGTGGTTCAAACCGGTATACCAGATTTTACCGGCGGTATAAAAGGGATACCGTTTCACATATTTACCGGAGTGTTTCGTACCAGATTTCCATCTGAAACGATAATACCCGTGTTTACCATTTTTTAAAACATTGCCTTTACACATTATACTTTTTGTATTAAGTAAAGAATTAAAACTATTGTTCTTATAAATGATTTAAATTCTTTTATTGTTCCTGTAACTAAAAAAATGAACATATATTTTATAGCAATAAAAATTCTACAAAAATATCAGCATGTATAAGATATGTAATTATATTTTTTGTTGACAACTTATTATGTTATAAATAAATAATATTTCCATGATAAACTTTTTTAAGAAATGACATGAAATATACTCACCGTAACTAATATTTTAATATATTTAAAATGAAAATTTGCATATAAGTCACTTAAGTTATTATAACCATCTGTTTAAATTAATAGTATGAATATGATCATTATTTTCAATGTCGTAACAGTAACTTTCGAATAGAAACCTATTATAAGTTCAAGGTATACAATATTTGATGACTTGTCAATGGATGTTGCCAAACAACTGTGATCAATTACAATTTTCAAGTAAAGGGTGATGAAACCAAAGTTTTAAAACAGACTTTGTAAAACTTAACTTGTAATCAATATCTAACAAAATAACTATAAATTTAAATTAGATCAGTCTTTTTCAAAATTCATAATTACAAACAGTCGCCACAGCCTTAAAAGTCTTTGATGAGCACTGTACAAATGAAAAATCTAGATGGAAAGATACCATAAATTTAAACATTATTATTTTATATTAATTAAACAATTAAAACTATTGTTCTTACAAATGATTTGATGTCTTTTATTGTTCATATAACTTTAAAAAATGAACATATATTTTAAAACAATAAAAATTCTACAAAAAAATCACCATCTATAAAACGTGTAATTATAATTTTTATTTTTTGACGACTTGTTATATTATAAATTAAAAATATTTCAACGATAACTTTTTTAAAAATATTGTTTGAACAGATATTGATAACAGAAGTTAAAACAGATGAAATTAAAATAACATAACATCCACGGCAACAACAGATGTTAGACAATAGCTGTTAACTAAAATATATTCATCCCAAGTTGTTAAAGCAGTGTGTACAAAATTAACATACATATCTTTGAACTTCAAAGACGTTAACAAAAACTTACAACTGAAAAATCTTAACACACATCTGAATACGTTAATAATAAGTTCTTAACTTTCAAATCTAGCTGCCTTTTTCTTCAATCTTTTGCTTCTAGAAGTTTGATCACCAACATTTACATTACCATAATCATCAACACTTCTTTTTCCATTGGGACTTGTGGCAGTATCCACAACGGCATCAACACATACAACATCCTTCGAACAAAAGACGAAACACCAAATAAAACGTTACATAACAATACAAGCTGTAGAAACAACTTACACATACTTACACAAAGGTATAAATACCTTAGAAGTAGCTTGAAACCCAAGTTGCGAAGATTCTGAAAGGTTAACAGACACTTTTCGACAAACTTCATGAATGACCTAAAAAGTGCTCATATACAAATAAACATAACAGATTTGAACGTCTACTGAAAATAAATGCTTATTACAAAATAATTAGAATAAATACCTCGGCAAAATGATCCTGTACATTCTCATATCCGTCAAACAACTCTTTAATTATAACAGGATCATCACAAATCTTAACGACAGTGTACACATGGTATTCATTTGTAAGATTGTAATCAGATACATCAATCTTGAAAGCCAGTTTGTTTTCAACAACACGAGACAACTGAAGCGACAAACTTTTTGTGTTGCTTTGCTTCAACTGCCTTTTCCTAAGATCCCATGCAACAGCTCCAATGATCATCATAACATCTTTATCAAACATCACAAATGATACACTACCGGATTCATCACAATGTTTTCTTCATTATCTGCAACTTGAACCTAAAACAAATAAAACATACTTTATCTAAAAAAACATGAATGAAATGAAATTAAAAATCTAGAAACAAAAAAAGTGTATACATCTAATGATTTACATACTTTGGGGTAATGGAAGTACATTCCCACTCGCATTTTAGACAAACCAACGCAGTACCAGGCAATTTGAGAATTGCTTCACACACTTCTTCAGCATTTTGTAAATACTCTGATTTACTTAAAACCTTCTTGTTACACTTGCGGCATGCAACATAAAACCAACCATAGCTTTCTTCAACACTTTTTATGGTAGCAACCACAACAAAAGACATCGGCTGCAAACACAATGTGTATTCAACATACAATTTTAAAGAATAGAAACATATAGTAAAGTGAAGACATATAAAAGTTACGTATAAAATATTGAAACCACTTGAATTTCTGAAACAATGAGTTCATCAACACGCTTCTTCTGTGTTCCAACTATGAATTCCTGACGCATTGAATAAATTACAGCCTGGGAAGAAAGAACGGTTTGAGAAATACAACTAGACTCTTCTTCTTGTTTCAACATCAAACTACAAAATGGATAAGCTCTCTTCCACTTTCTTATGACTCGAGCCTTCATGTGCCACATGTCTTTGGCTGGATTCAGATCACAATGGTTTTCTTCATTGTCCATTGACGTCGACATTGTTTTAAATTTTAAGAGGGAAATTTGAAAATCTTTGTTTAAAAAATTCAAAGCTGATATTAGAAATGGCTGGATTGGTTATGTGCTTATATATATAAGCAGCTAATGAGGCACGTTTCCCTACGTGGATTTAAAATTTCCCTCTTAAAATTCAAACTTAGGGCCTAAACAGCTGAAAACATATGTGCATAACGTCTGCTGTTGGTTGGCAGACCCAATGATTCAGAACCGCTGTTGAGAACAACAGCGGTGCTTTCACGTGGCCCACGTCTTTTTTGAATATTTTAAGGCGATTAATGACGCCAATTTTTGCATCATACAGACATTGGTGGCCAGTCTCTCCGGTTGACACATCAGCTTTCTGACGTCACTCATGCTTCTCCTATTATGGAAAGTATAGATAGATTATTATCGATTTCGTTTTTTAAATGAGATTGATTGTGAAATGGGTTATACGAAACAAATTTAAGTGTTATGATCCATCTTAATATCTATTTCTAAATGGTAAATTTTGAAAAAAAAAATATTGGACAATATTGCAATGTATTTTTAGCTAGGGGAATTGTGAAACAAATTAACCATTTTATGAATTATGAATTACTAGCGGAGTAGCGGGAATGTCCGCGCGTTGCAACGGGTTTCCCTACTTATATTAGATTTAATTATAATGCCAATTATGAACCATAGCCATTCTTAGTTTCTAATATCAATTGTGTGTTAAAGTGGGTGGCATTAGAGGTTGGGTTGACCTGTTGAGCCGTTCAATGAAAAGGAGAATTGTAGAGACGTACGTTTAATCCGTGTGACATGTTTCCCTTTTAACTAAATACCTATAACAAATCAACTTTTTTTTGGATATCTTCCTCATCTAACAACATGTGTAAGTAATCCTTTTACACATAATTGGCAACCAACGAATCATAAGAATAATGAACGAGCCACAACAATTTTCGTAACACACATATTTAGTTGACTTATCCAAGATGGTTCAGAACATAAGGGTTTTAAGTATGTATTTTGTTTGAAATTTTGTATATAGCGCACTTTCTTACATATAAGTATAGCTAACACATACATCATCGTTACATACTAAAATTCTTCATAAATCAACACACAACGTTAGAGCTGCAAACGAACCGAACGAACACAAACAAGGTCTTGTTCGTGTTTGTATGTTAAAAAAAATTATGTGTTCATGAACAGTTCATGAACACTTACCGAATGAGATTTTCTGTTCCTGTTTGTTTGTTAAGAAAACACTCATGTTCGTGTTCGTTTGTTAATGTTGTTCATGAAAGTACACGAATACAAATGGGCATTAATGAACACAAACAAGTGATCATGAACACAAATGAACACACAAAAGTGTTCATGAACGAAAACAAACACAAAGGGACATATATTAACTTTTGAATAACATTAAATTCACATACATTAAGAGAAATAAAAATAAAAGAATATAATAAAGTATGAAAATTAAAAATCTTAATAAACTATCGAACACAAACGAACATAAACGAACACGTTACCGAATGTTCACTAACATAAACGAACGAACGCGGCCTCTGTTCATGTTCGTTCATTTAACTAAATGAACAGAATTTTTTGTTCTTGTTTGTTCATTTATTAAACGAACGGACACAAACGAACTTCCCGCCAAACGGTTCATGAACTGTTCGATGAAAGTTCAGTTCGTTTGTAGCCCTACATAACGTTGAAGTGGGTAGAAATAAAGCTTGGGAGTTACTTCCTTGTAATATTTCTGCTACTGGTGGTTGGAAGGCTCTGGTTACATGTCTTAGTAAACTAATGGTAGGCTCGAAAAAGATCATGTATCAATTCAAAGGGAGGGTAGTAGATGGAAGACAGATCAGATTTTGGTTAGATGTTTGGCATGGGGAGATTTCTTTTAAAGAAGCTTATCCAAACCTGTTCGGTCTTGTGGTGGATAAGAACGATGTAATCAAGAGTGTTTGGAATTCAGGATCAAATAGCTTTTTAAGCAGGTGGAAGAGACGGGTTATGGTTGATGCAGAGCTGCGAGAATTTAACAGTTTAGCTGCTAGTCTGTAGAGCCTATCTTTTACAGATTTGACTGATTGTTGGGAACAAGTCGGCCGAAGGAGTTTATTCAATTGCTGAATTCAGAAAGCTGCTAATACAAGACATAACTTAGACCAGATCGACGAGTATGCTCTGGATGAAATGGGTCCCTTTAAAGATTAAAGTGTTTATTTGGAGACTTGAAATGCATCGTATTCCGACTCGTATGGCTCTTCATAGAAGACAAGTTTATATCACAGATTCCTCCTGTACTCTTTGTGAGGTGGACGACGAAACCTCTTTACATGGGTATATGGGATGCGGGTGGTCCTTCGGATTTTGGTCGGCTATTGGATCATGGTGCAAACTAGCCCCCTTTTTTTTATTGTTTGAAGTTTCCGACTTGTTTAAGATTGCAGATGGGTTTAGGAATAAGGAAGCTAGACACATTATTCAAGGTATTTTCTACGTGTGGATGTGGGCGATTTGGATGGCTCGGAATGATAAGATTTTCAACGGAAAGGAAGCTAAAGTAATAGAGGTCGTTGCGTCTGTCAAGTCGTTATCGTTTCTTTGGTTAAAGTCTAGATCCAGGTTTAAGAGTTTGGTCTGGAAAGATTGGGCGGTTTATCCGATATATGCTACAAAGGGGTCAAGAAACAAGCAAATATTTCACAGACGAGTTTGATCTTTATCACATAAACGAGGTTTGTTTCTTTCTTTCTAAATCATAATAAAAAGATAGCTGACTTCTAAACTTTTTAAATACATGTATGTCTGGTTTAAAACTTTAACGCGCCCAGGAAACAAATGAACTGGAATACATAACCCCACAAGAAACATCATTGGAAGAACACCTACAAGTTTCGGATACATTAGGTGGCAAAACAGGTGGCTCGGGTTGGGTCAGTCTGACCCGCAAATACTTTTTCTGTTTATTCTTTTGCTTGGTGTTAAAAAATTGTTTCATATCATGTAGAGCTACAAAGCAAGATTCCTTAGCAACAAGAACATGTCAAGAACTTTCACCAGAAATTCCTGCAAGAAAGATTTGTCTGTTATCTAGAACATTTGGACTCGGGTGGCGCAACAAGAACAAGGTCAATTCTCAACTTATCTTGCCACTTGAATCTTTATGGATTGCAACCCGTTAACCAATCTAGCGATTTTTTTTATTTTAATGATAATTACAGGCAGATGTAAAGGCTACAAGTAAGGAACAAAGCCCAAAACCAGTGGAAAAACATTAGGCGAGACATACAGAAGAGCAGATTGATAAATGTTGACTTTTGTCGTCAAACCATTCAGTTCTTAGTTAAATTTATTTCAGATTACATGACAAACTCGACACCAATATGTGCTTAACTCATGGTAAAGTGTAACAAGATAGCAATCTTAGGGCTTTTATTAATCCTCAAGTTGAATGTGTGTCCACAAAACTCTAACGCACCTCTATGCTGGTCTTAGCAGGGTGGTTGGCGGATGAGCAGATTATCAAATTGAAACGACTAACCCTTATTCACAGCAGGTTGCAGGCGATGATGGCATTGAGACGTCTCTAGAACAGTCAACATCTTTATCAAGCATTGGAGATTCAAAAACCGTATGATCTTTTAGTATTGATCCTATATTTATCGCCTCTATTTTTATACCAATTTTTTGATCTCAACCGCAATGATGCATTCATCAATTTCTAGGTTTTTGTTACTGTTTTAGTGTTGTTTTATTATAATTGTTGTATAATGATGCTTTTATTAATGTTTACAGGGTTGGAAACTGGACAACATACATGAATGTTAGAGCGAGAGGTAATGCAGTAGATAGAGCTGTGTTTTTTTTTTTTTTTTTGTTGAATGTGTGATTGGATGTAGTGTGTTGCTGGTTGTATGATTGAATACTAAGTTATTCATTTAGGGGAATGGTGGTTATGGGATATAGGGATTAGTAGGAAGTGCTAGATATTTGAAGAATGGAAAATTGTTATCGTTTCTTTGGTTAAAGTCTAGATCCAGGTTTAAGAGTTTGGTCTGGAAAGATTGGGCGGTTTATCCGATATATGCTACAAAGGGGTCAAGAAACAAGCAAATATTTCACAGACGAGTTTGATCTTTATCACATAAACGAGGTTTGTTTCTTTCTTTCTAAATCATAATAAAAAGATAGCTGACTTCTAAACTTTTTAAATACATGTATGTCTGGTTTAAAACTTTAACGCGCCCAGGAAACAAATGAACTGGAATACATAACCCCACAAGAAACATCATTGGAAGAACACCTACAAGTTTCGGATACATTAGGTGGCAAAACAGGTGGCTCGGGTTGGGTCAGTCTGACCCGCAAATACTTTTTCTGTTTATTCTTTTGCTTGGTGTTAAAAAATTGTTTCATATCATGTAGAGCTACAAAGCAAGATTCCTTAGCAACAAGAACATGTCAAGAACTTTCACCAGAAATTCCTGCAAGAAAGATTTGTCTGTTATCTAGAACATTTGGACTCGGGTGGCGCAACAAGAACAAGGTCAATTCTCAACTTATCTTGCCACTTGAATCTTTTTGGATTGCAACCCGTTAACCAATCTGGCGATTTTTTTATTTTAATGATAATTACAGGCAGATGTAAAGGCTACAAGTAAGGAACAAAGCCCAAAACCAGTGGAAAAACTTTAGGCGAGACAAACAGAAGAGCAGATTGATAAATGTTGACTTTTGTGGTCAAACCATTCAGTTCTTAGTTAAATTTATTTCAGATTACATGACAAACTCGACACCTATATGTGCTTAACTCATGGTAAAGTGTAACAAGATAGCAATCTTAGGGCTTTTATTAATCCTCAAGTTGAATGTGTGTCCACAAAACTCTAACGCACCTCTATGCTGGTCTTAGCAGGGTGGTTGGCAGATGAGCAGATTATCAAATTGAAACGACTAACCCTTATTCACAGCAGGTTGCAGGCGATGATGGCATTGAGACGTCTCTAGAACAGTCAACATCTTTATCAAGCATTGGAGATTCAAAAACCGTATGATCTTTTAGTATTGATCCTATATTTATCACCTCTATTTTTATACCAATTTTTTGATCTCAACCGCAATGATGCGTTCATCAATTTCTAGGTTTTTGTTACTGTTTTAGTGTTGTTTTATTATAATTGTTGTATAATGATGCTTTTATTAATGTTTACAGGGTTGGAAACTGGACAACATACATGAATGTTAGAGCGAGAGGTAATGCAGTAGATAGAGCTGTGTTTTTTTTTTTGTTGTTGAATGTGTGATTGGATGTAGTGTGTTGCTGGTTGTATGATTGAATACTAAGTTATTCATTTAGGGGAATGGTGGTTATGGGATATAGGGATTAGTAGGAAGTGCTAGATATTTGAAGAATGGAAAATTGTAAAACCGGTCGGGATTGTCACACCCTCAAATTCCACGTGCGGGGTTTTACCGCGAGGCGCGTGACACACCAAGATCTCAGTCAACGATCACAATAAACATACAACAAACATGCATTCATAAATATATTTAAAACCAAAATATCATGCTTTGAGCCGTAAACCAGCAGCGGAAGCATCTCTTGTTTACAACCAAAAGACATATCATTGTTTACAAAACATTGTTTAATATGCTTCAAAATATTAGACGCTGTGCATGACTCCGTGCGCCTAGTCCATTGACCGCTACCTTAGCGACCTGAGAAAACATGCCAAAAATGTCAACATATAATGCTGGTGAGTTCACAGGTTTTCTTTTATAAAGTGTTGTTATATGTTCGGTAAGATCATTTCCGTTACTACTATGTTATGAGAACGTTAGCTAGACGTTAAGTGTTGATACTACTGCGGTTGGGAATCCATTACTAAACTGGTATAAGTGTTGAAGCCAGCCCAGACGGACGGGATTACCGATGCCTCGGTAACCCCGAAAGTGTTAGAGACAATATGCACCCGCCCGGCTCCCGGCCGTCGGGTGGGGTTTGTAAGGCCCAATAGATCTATCCACATTTCCCCGTTGTGCATCCCCACACATTCATGGTTTCCCCCTGGGACTTTCCGTAAAAGCCGCATAGTACGTGAAATAACCATAGTATAACATGATCTATGATGAGTAATCAAAATAAGTAGCATGTTTCTCCCCCGAAAGCAAAACGGTAAAAGTGGGGCTGTGACACTCACCTCGGTTTGCGTTACTTGAAAACAGTTAAGTAATTATGCTATGATAGCCCCAAATAGCGGCGACCTATCATAAGATGTGTATAAGTATTCGGACTAATAACCCGTGGGTTAACTAGTCCCCGAATGTCCAGACCGTGACCATAAACGTTTGAAAACATCTTTGACTGTTAAACCGACCGTACCAGACAAGACCCGAAATCCCATTGGTGACCCGACATCCCACGTGTTAGGTAAATACAAGACATCATGCATCACATGCAATTAAACATTCAATACGCGCAATAGTTCACCTAGTCTAGCATAATGTCCAATTAACGCATAAACAGGTCCGAACACGTGTTACCAAGTCATTAGACATGTCCTGGGGTTCCTAACATGTTCCTAGGTGTCAATCCGTGTTTCGGGATGTTAAAATATACATACAGCAGCATTACACGCGATTAGGAATCAAACTAGCATTTAGGATTGTAATCACTAGTAAAAGTGGCATTTAGGATTGTACTCGCCAGTACTAGAGGCGAATAGGGTTGTATTTGCTTGAACATCAGGCGATTAGGAGCCTATTCGCATGAAGCTTCATGCGAGTAGGTTCCTACTCGCCTCTGCACATCTGTAGTGCGTTTTCGCGCGTCAAACTCTCCAAATTAGATCCGAAACATGTAAGAACACCCAATATCACAACTAAACTATTAGCCAACCCTTTCCAAGCAAAAACCCCCAATTTATCTCTGTTCTAACGGGCTCGGTGCGATTATTTCCAAAAATGACAAAATACTAGGTTTCATTAACTATGAAATCTTTCCTTAAGTAGTAAAGATCAGATTACACCTCCTACAACTTGCAATTCATCATCTCTATGTTATATCATCATCCTAGCATGATTTCTAACCATAAACAAGCAATGAATCATATCATAACATCCTATTCTTCAAGAATTACCCAAATAGGTCAAAATGCATACTTGCACCTAAACACCATAACAAGAGCTTAAACTCATAGATAAGCATCCTAACAACAACTACACATCAGAAGTACAACAAATTCATGGAAACATTCATGTTATAATCACCAACAATCATCATATGCACAAATACTTCACATATAGCAAGTATTATGGTGTAGACTTGTTTTAGAACTTCTTTCCAAGGTTTTTAAAGACTCATTATTATCAAAATAAGGTCTGGACTTTTGGGGAACCAAGACAATAATATTACAAAGGTGTAGGATGAAGAACACACCTTGGATTTTATCAAAGAAAGGTGTATAAGCTTGGTGATAGTGTGTTTTAAGGCAAAACAAGTTCCAGAGGTGTTTCAAGGTGTGTGGGAGGCTTAGGATCAGTTAGGGTTGCACAAATGGTGTTTGGGGAGTCAAGGGTTCTATTTATAGGTGTTTTGACTCGTGCTCAGCGGTATAGGCGAGTAGCAGCTCATTTCAGGCGAGTAGGGATCCTACTCGCCTCTATTCATGCGAGTAGGGCTCCTACTCGCCCCAACTCCCTCTACTCGCTTAAAGAAGGGCCGATTAGGGGCTCCCCAGGCTCCTAATCGCCTATAGGGTGCTGGAACGGGTTTTTGGCGCGTTAAACACTATTTTAACACATATAAACACGTATTCACATACCGATAAGTCACATAATGATTTCAAACATATAATGCACGATAACTAACACGTTTACATCCGTTCACCAATTCCCGGGACTCGAGACTTGTGTGTGCGTTAAACCCAGCGATTCCACGAATCACCAATCCTTGTACACATGGTTATGGACCGACTCCCGATGATCCCGCGGATCATCGTAATGACTCCCGATGATTCCCAGAATCATCGTACCGACTCGACTGACCCCGTTAAGTACGTAATATGCATGACTCGCTAAGGTAGACTTACTAGTTTAGTCAACGTTACTAACCTGAGTTTGCCGGGTGTCATAGGGATCAGGACTCGAACCCAAGCCAATGGCCAGGTCATCCCTCATTTCCCCTCCACCAATGTCCTCCAAATGTAGCTAGTGGGAATTGAACCCAAGCCTCACATATGAAACTTTAGACCCTCAACCAACTGGGCTAGAAGTGTTGTACTCAAAGTTACAATTTCAAATACAGTTATGTTCATAAGCACTCATTAAATTTGTATGTATTGACAAATAGGAACCGTACAAAATGCAATTATGGGTCTCAAACTTTCTTAACTTAATATTTTTCTTATTGCAATTAAAACTAACACTCAGGACTCGAACCCAAGCCAATGGTCGGGTCATCCCTCATTTCCCCTCCACCAATGTCCTCCAAATGTAGCTAGTGGGAATTGAACCCAAGCCTCCCATAGAAAACTTTAGACCCTCAACCAACTGGGCTACAAGTGTTGTACTCAAAGTTACAATTTCAAATACAGTTATGTTCATAAGCACTCAATAAATTTGTATGTATAGACAAATAGGAACCGTACAAAATGCAATTATGGGTCTCAAACTTTCTTAACTTAATATTTTTCTTATTGCAATTAAAACTAACACAAATCTTTAGGTTCAAAGTATAAAACACACTTTTTTGCTTAAGTAAGGTAACAATAATAATCAAAATCATAAAATAACACTTAAAACAGGCTCCCTACTAAATTGGCTCAGCAACTTCTTACGCAAACGGCAAGCGTAATGCTCTTAGATGGATGACTTGGACTCTATCTAATTTAGAGTTAGTTTTTTTACTTGCGACATGGCCTTCATCCAATTTAGAGTTCGTGTTTTCCATTACTAAGTTGAGAGTAATGTGGCCTTCCTTTGTCTGTTTTGAATTAAACAGATAAAAGGTTCACATTCAATTCCAAACTTAAGAAACCGAAATATTTAGTAAGCACCATACTTATAAAACTTATCAAATCATGGATCCAATAAAACAAATTCTTCAAAGTATGGTCACGTAAACTGATTTATCAGCTGCAAACATGTGGTTCTACAAGAGCCTATGCTTTTATATGACTCTAAGAAACAAATCAATGCAAATAATTTGTCTTAAAATGCAAAAAAATAAAAAATAAATAAAAAAAAGCTTCAATCAAGATTGTTATCAAACAAATCAGCCTAAATTCATTTACAAGATTCTTATCAAACAACAATTTGAGCCTAAATATGTTTCTTATTCACAAGATTCTTATAAAACAAATCAGCCTTGATGTGTTAAATATCCAAACCTTGGTTTCAGAAAGCATGCAGCGCACTAATGAGCTTTGATCCCAAAAGTGTATCATGTGTGATTCATGAAGGGCGTGGATCACGTTTATGAGATGTTTGTTACTAAAAAATATACTTATAGCTAATATTTGAACTTGTTAGCTATTAAATACACTAAAATACAAGATATTTTCTTCCTCTTGGCTCAGAATTGTTTAATCTACGGCGTATTTTGTTTAAATACTCAAACCCATTGCATAATCAATTGTGGTATCGTTCAATCAGATTTGAAAAACCATTGCAATAGAGCGTCTAATTTGTTCAAATACGGGTTATCTGCATAAGGCATTGAATCAGACCGCATCATGTGATGCAACTGCTCACCATGATCCTAACACAAAATTCTTGTAGATTTCTTTACAAATTTACAAGATGATTCTATATCATCTACATGTTACCCACTTCTTCGTGATATATAATACATTATAAGGAGATTGAGGAAGAAGAAATTATACAGAATCATTTTCATAATATAAATACATAATCATTATACAGAAGAAATTATGCGTTAAATCTCGGGAAGAATGAACCCGATCTAACTGTCTTCATCCTCCCGTAACCATCCTTCAACCAACCACTATCTCCACTACCACTACCACTATCATCTACCATCACTGCTTCCCACCACAGTCACCGAACAAAATCAGCCGAAGCGTTTCAATCCACTCAAACCCCTCAGTTTCCGTCACCAACCCCCACCATCTCCATCTTCAGCCACCAAACCCCACCATCTCCATCTTCAGCCACCAAACCCCACCATCATCCAACCACTATTATGATGTTTTGATAGTGTATGAGAGAGAGAGAGAGAGAGAGAGAGAGGGGTATGCAGAGAGAAAAAAATGTATGTGTTCCTAGAGAGAGAAAAAGATAAGATATTGATCTGTGTTCTTAAAACAGTGCCGTGCCTTTATTCATTTTGAAATGGAACGTTTGCCTTTATTCATTTGGCTTAACAAACCTTTGAAATCCGCATCGCGGTATTCCCGTTCACCGCGTCTTAAAGTGGAGTAAAAATAATATTACAAGTGTAAACACTAAATTTCGGCTAACTTTGGATCATTGGTCGCGTTTATATATTGGCCGCGTTTATATATTGGCCGCGTCTTAACTAAATTTGACCGTGTTTTTCGGTCCGTTTTGTAGTAGTGTATTAAACACGATTATTTTAATATTCAGTTACAAAATTACCTTCTAAGTATTAATATTTGTTGAACTGTGTGTCTACACGGGCTTTAACCTAGTCATCTATGAAATAAGAAACCAAATGACACACTTTTTTGCGTCGCGACAATGGGGTTACTATTTAACCTAGTCATCTATGAAATAAGAAACAAAATTAATTATCATTACAATACGTAACTATTACAAAAATTGGAACGAGCATTCACTGACGCCTCCTCTGACTGGGTCGCGGCAATGGGGTTACTATTGACCCTTTTTTGGCTTACCTGGCAGGGCGCTAACCTACACAGATTAGCGTAACTTTGATACAAGAAAGAAATATATAACATTGGATAACAGAAAATAAAAGATAATTAATTTTGTTAACAACAAAAATAGTACAACTTTGATACAAGAAAGAAACATATAACAGCAAATAAAAAAAATATATAATAAATTTTGTCTAACAACAAAATTAGTTATCATTCTTCTCAAAGTCATGACGACTGTAGGTTCAAATGCACACACATGAGCGCAACGTATTTATATTACAAACACAAACAATATAAAACGATCTATTTTTTCTTTAACATCCGAAACTCTAAAATGACAACAGTTATAACAAATATTCCAAGAACAAATCCATAGCCACCATTCCATGAGCTTCCGGCCTTAGCAAGATGGATTCCATAGAAAATATTCACAACCGCAAACAATACCATAAGTCTTCCTACATTATGATGATACCAGTTCCAGTATTTTCTTGATTTTGCATCTATAGAAGGACGAGCCAAGAAAGCTAAAACCTGTCACAAATATATATGATATCCAATGTTTATTATATAAAACCAATTTTTCTTTCCATTATATATTTTCCTTATGTTATTCCGAAGTATAGGAACTATAAACTCGAACATGAACACTATATGATGTATCCACACTCTGAGACAAAATAAATAAACAATCAGAAAGATAGTGTAGTACGTACCTGAAGAAAACCAAAAACAAGAATGGTTACTCCAAGTCCTTTGTGCCTTCCAACACTAGCACTAATCCGATCATTTAACACGACTCCGGCAATCACGCCTGCTAACCCGAGAATAAACCCTAATGACTGAATCCCCGTATGCACATAAAACCACAATGAACCCAAATGCTTCAAATAACGGGCAACAATTGCGCCAATAGGGATTAATATGCCCCATCCTATCATGTTCAATATTCCATGAGCTCTCTTCAAATTCGAGTGAGGGGCCTTAGTTTGGCTACCTTGACCTATCACGTCATAAAAAATAGTACAAGGTTATCAAATCTTTAACCGAGACAAGTTGAGAAAGCAAAGTTTGTCATAGACCGCGTTAGCCTAACTTGTACAAATTTCATTAATGATTCTACTACATACATAACACTTAAATGCATGCATTGGCTTGAAAGTGAAGTAATGCAAAATTTGTTCACTCTCTCTTCGGCCCACAAAAAGGCTAGCTTTTTAAAAGAATAATAAGTACTTGTCATGGACCTTGGGCCATATATTCTAAGCAATAGTAAAAACATTTTAAGACCTGAACTGTGTTTAGTGATATAGGGGTGGCAAAATGGGTAGGTTGGTTGGGTTGGTTGATGGGTTAAGATGGGTTTGGGTTAGGATGGGTTTGGGTCAAGATGGGTAAATTAAAAAAATAGGTTAGGATGGGTTTGGGTCTGGACAATTTGGATTAAGATAGGTTCACATCAAAATATATTAAAATTGAAAAAAAAGTTAAAATAACAATAAAAAGTTAAAAAGTAAAAAAGTAAAAAAATGAAAAATGAAAAAAAAATTAAAATTAAAAAAAAAACAAAAATAAACTTAAAAATAAAATTTTAAGGGTTCCGAAATATTTTATTTAAAACCGGACCTGTTCGACCCTATCGGGCTGGTTAACAACCAGGACCATTACGACCCGGCCGGGCCCGGTAGCGACCTGGACTGTTTCGACCTGGCCGGTCCCGCTAGCGACCAGGACTGTTTCGACCCGGCTGGGCCCGTTAGCGATCGGAACGGTTTCGACTCGACCGGGCCCGGTAACGACCAAGACCGTTTCAACGTGACCCGTCCCGTAGCAACCCGGACCGTTTCGACCCAACCGGGCCCGATAACAACCCAGACCGTTTCAACCTAACCCGTCGCGTAGCGACCCAGACCGTTTCGACCCGACCGGACCCGGGTAACGACCTAGACCGTTTCAACCTGACCCGTCCCGTAGCGACCCGGACTGTTTCGACCCGGTTGGGTAACGACCCAGACCGTTTCAACCTGACCCGTCCCGTAGCGACCCTGACTGTTTCGACCCGGCCGGGCCCGCTAGCGACCTGGACCGTTTTGATCCAACCGGACCCGGTAACGATCCAGACCGTTTCAACTTGACCCGTCCCGTAGTGACCCGGACCGTTTCAATCTGACCCGTCCCGTAGCGACTCGGACTGTTTCGACCCGGTCGGGCCCGCTAGCGACCCGGACTGTTTCGACCTGACCGGGCCTGATAACGACCCTGATCGTTTCAACCCGACCTCTCCCTTAGCGACCCGGACCGTTTTGACCCGGCCGGTCCCGGTAGCGACCCGGACCGCTTCGACCCGACCGGGCCCGGTAACGACCTAGACCCTTTCAACGTGACCCGTCCCGTAGCGACCCATACTGTTTTAACCCGACCGTGCCCGTTAGCCACCCGAACCGTTTCGGTCTGACCGATCCCGTTAGTAACACGGACCGTTTTGACCCGACCGAGCCCGTCAACGACCAGACCATTTTGATCCGAACGGTCCGGTCAACAACTCAGACCCGTTTGCACTCGATCAAACCCCCTAACGACTCGAACCGTTTCGATGAGATCGGTCTTGTTAACGACCCGTGTTGTTTCGACATTGACGTCCGTTAACGACCCAAACGGTTTCGAACCGACTGGGGTGATCAACAAATGCAAAAGATATAATTTTTTGTTTTTAATGACATTGATTTCTATAAGGCATCAAAGCTTTTGGTGTTGGGTGAGTTTTAATTCAGATTTGTATATGGTTATCTAAAAATACCCATTCTAACCCATTTGTTTTTTTTTTTTTTTTTGACATACCTATCCTGACCCACTTACTTATTTCCTACAATTAAAATTACTCATTCTAACCCCTTGAAAATTATACTAAACCCATTTTAACCCACAAGTTCAAATTTTAAACCCAAAACAACCCAAACTTAACTAGATGGGTTGAAATTGTCAGGTCTAGTGATAAACAATAAACAACGGAATAAAATATTAGAAATAAACATAAAATGCTGTATTTTATATGAGATAGCATAAAAAGTAAAAACTATTGTATTTGTCATGATAAAAACTTACCCGATGCATAATTAAATCTAATGGTGATTTCGCTTCTATGTTGAGTCAATTGAAAACTAGGGGCGCTTGGAGCTGGATTGTTGTTGTCCCCTACAGCGTACACGAGTCGTTGGCTTGGTTGGTCTGTGACCAGCTGAAATGCCATGTATATCCGAGACGAATCCGAAAAATTTGAAGTTGTGTTTCCTAGAATCTTTAGGTCCCCTTGATCCACCAACACTTGGCTCGGGGTTTGACCACCGAGGAAATACCTCTTCATCATGCTTGGTGAACCACCACTAGCCACCCACCCCACCACCGCACTGGACCCAACCATACCTCCATTTGGTGAAAATCCCATTCCGATATAGGAGTTGGTGTTTGGTGCGGATAAGACAAAGTTCCATAAACTTGGACCTGCTCGGGAGTACTAGAAACGGCGATTATTTGTTGATTAGTACGCACAAACTTATTGTTAAACAATCGAAACACAATAATGTGTATTATTATTTATCAACTATTTATAAGACCATGTATAATGGACATTATGTGGGCATGAATGAGTTTGATAACACCCTTAACACCGTCTTCCTTGGGCATTACAGGGGCATGAAGAAAGAGGGGTATTTCTAGTATAATGTTCAGAGAGAATAAAAATAAGGAAAGTAATTATTAAAAGGACATTAAAAAGAGGTTAACCATTACACACTCTTTGAAAGAGCATTATGATGATGATGGGACGAAAAAATGCTTCTTAGATGGCATTAACCATTACCCATGGTCTAATAGTACAATCATAATAGTTACAAAGTAAACCTAATATAATAATAACTCCTAATTTTAATAAAGACAATTATAGTAAATCTTATTTACTTAACTAATATATTCTATCTAGGCTATCTAATACTTATAGAACACATGAAGGAACTTACTCTAAGGATGAACTGTTCAGATGTCCAAACAGGATGGCAATTTAGAGAAGAAGTGTCAAAGAGGATTTGGTCTTTGAGATTTCCAAGATTTGTGTTAGAAGTACAAGTATCTTGGGCTTGGGCATGGATCAGCTGCAATGACAGAAGATTACATGCAAAAATAAACAAAAATTGAAGTTTTATGAGTAATGATCTCATCATGGGTATGTTGTTGATCATTTCTTTCAATTCTTTCTAAGATGTATGATAATTAAGATGGTGGTGGTGAAGAAGAAGAAGAAATGCAAAGTAGTGGGAGGGTGATGAATGATAGAATATGTTTGGATGCATTGTTTATTTATTTATTATTGCACATTTGATATATAAATGGGAATAAGTGCGGTTGACTTGGTTATAATTATTATTAGCCAATTTATCAAACGGGTTATTTAACCCCTCATTATTCCAAAAATATGAAAATACAAATCATCAATAAAAAAAGGACACACTAATCAACTGTGTTACCTTCTTTAATAATTACTACATAGAAGAGTAACGGTATGTTTGGTAAAACTAGTTGATGGCAGGTAGCTGAAAGCTGTTAGCTAGAAGCTGAAACCTTTTTAAATATATTTTGGTGTTTGGCAGAATAGCTGGAGCTT
This sequence comes from Ambrosia trifida, assembly GCA_028751855.1. Lineage (NCBI taxonomy): Eukaryota > Viridiplantae > Streptophyta > Magnoliopsida > Asterales > Asteraceae > Ambrosia > Ambrosia trifida. Next base: position 63,168,484 of record CM054129.1, on the reverse strand, counting down.
TTAATAAAATATATAAAATGACAAAAATGAGGATAATTAAAAGCTTGTAAGGAAGGTTTTTATTTTATTTTTAAAATAGAATGGGTATTTGTATAATTTATTAATTAAAAGCTTATAGCTAGTAGAGTTTTTTTAAACGTTAGTACTAGTAGCTTTTCACTATAGAGTTTTTTCTCTTAACCTAAAAGCTTCCAGCTCCTTCAACCAAACAAGGTTTTTATTGAGTATGAGATTTTTCTTAAAAGCTTAAAACTTGAAGCTTCTAAAAGCTCATTGCCAAATATACCTTAAGCATGTTATAATATTTTGTAACATATTCAATAGAAAATAAGGTTTGGTATACCGATATAACTAGATGGCATCCCCCGCGCGTTGCGGCGCGGGACAATCTGACGACATGTAACATGACTACGTATGTTGCTATCCAACGTTGTCATTGCGACGTACAGAATAAATTCGAATTTGAAGTACATACATGGAATCAAAATCGTGTACATAAATCGTCCAAAATCGAAGTTGCAATATGTATAAAGCAACTATTAACGTTATACAAATTCCAGTTCATATATTAATACCTAATGTAAATCGACGACAATAATGAACTCAGACGTAAGTAAATACATACTAACAATGATGTATAAAACCTAAACAATCGACGGCTCTGAGCACAGTCTTCATCGCAAAAATAATATGTGGCTCCTTTCTTTTTGCTTTCTTCATCTTCGTAGTCGCCTGTCTATAGCACCACAAAAGTAGAACTGAAATCAAATTCGAGACTCAATCCAACATATACCAACGCTGCAAGAAATTAGGAGTGAGCATAAATGCGCCGAACTGAGTTAAAACCAAGAACCAACCCGAATTTACAGCATAACCGAACCATGGCTATAGTATAGGTTATGTGGTCGGTCCGTGTATTTCGCCCAAGTCGGGTCTCGGGTCGGTCCTGGAAGGCCTAAAAACCGAAACAAAACATGGGCTGAAATTCATCTCAACAACATATATGCATTTTACATATTGTTATATTTATTGCAGTGTCTATGTGTATAACCTGTGTCTTGCCCAAATACTCCTCAGGAATTTTCTCTTTAGCTAACATTGCATCATAACATCCCAATGTATGCCTGTGAGATGATGAAAATTGAACTTTCAGGAATGTATTACATTCATACATACATACTATTTTTATCAACTATGAAGTTAAATAGATACATGTAATTATAGGTTACTAACAAACTAACCTCCATATCCCCCAATGACTTGCAACATATCGGTGAAGTGTAGTTGGAGCAAGTGTATGCCTGACAGAAGCAGTGAAGTGTAGTTGGAGCAAGTGTATGTCTGACAGAAGCATTAAACAGTCAGTATATATGATTGAAGAGAAACATAAATATAAACATATGAAATGAGTTAAGATGAGATCAATACCTTAAAACATGAGGAATGCATTACATGACCACACTAAAGAGCCTTAACAAATTCAAGTTGTATGATCAAGAAATTGGTGTAAATGACCATGGATCTATCAACAGAAGCTGTATCTTAATCTTCATATGTCGGGTCGGGTTATTGGTTTAGAACCGTAGGTTTAAGAACCGGTAATCGACCCGTGCTTTAGGGTTTTATTTCGGTTCCATGTATTTATGTTGGTCGGTTTTCGGGTCGAGTAGGTTCTGGGCATATGCCCACCCCTACAAGAAATGGCAAACAAACATTATACATTTAGGCATCCTAAAAGGATTGAAATTACCAAGTAAAGTCCGCACGAAAAGTTTTTTGTATCCAACGGCGCTTCATCAAAGGAATACTCAAGCCAAACTCGATAGTCGTCTCTCATGATTCGGGTATTCCCTAAATAGTTAATGCCTAGCAACGAAATTTAATAATGCAAAAGGAATATTAGACTGAATTACAAGTTTTGTCCTTTAAGTTTATACCAAATTGCAAAGAATGTCCTTTAACTTCAAAATTGATTGGTTATGTACTTTATGTTTTAAAATCTTGCACGTTTTGTCCTTTCGACCTGACTCTGTTAATTTTCTTCGTTAAGTTTGGTCATGTGCAAGGCACATGAGGGTATTATAGTAAATTCACCCACCTTATTTCTTCCCCAATTGACCTGCACACTAGACTCTCTCCCTCATTTTTTCTTCTATTTCTCTCTCTCTCTCTCTCTCTCTCTCTCTCTCTCTCTGTTTCTCTCTCTGTATATCTCAGCACCACCATCCCTACCAACCCCATACACCACCGGCCACCAACACTCCAACAACCTTCACACAATCAATTGAATATCCAACGCTCACTGACCATTAGGTTTCATTTCAAAGCCCTAATTTTATCGACGATTGGGCGTTTTGTTGCAACACTAAACTAAGCCTAAATCTGTTTCGAACGCAGTGATTTTGGACCCTTACTGTGTAAGAGTTTACATCATGAGGACGGTTGCAGGTGTGGGGTGAGGTGGGTTGGTTGAAGGTGACGAAGATAAAGGGTTTGGGTTAAGGCGTCGGCGATGAAGGGTTGGATTCGTGATGTTTAAGGTGACGAATGGTGATGGTGGGTTGGTTGAAGGTGACGAATGGTGAGGTGGGTTGGTTGAAGGTGGCGAATGGTGATGGTGGTCCGATGGAGGTGAAGGGGGTTATGATGGTGGTCCGATCTGTTTGGTATTGAGGCCAGAGTTTGGTTTGATTTCATGGAATGGAAGGGGTTGTGGTGGTGGTGGTGGTCGGCGGCAGGTGGTGGTGTTGGTTGGTGAAGGTAGTGGTGGTAGGTATTAAGGGATCTGATTTGTGTCGATGTTTGATAACGAGTTAGGAATGTTTTTTTACCAGTTTTCACATCTGGGTAGGGAGTTTTGATGCCATGGGAGGGGAAGGTGGTGGAAGGCAAGTGGAGCGATGGTGGTGACGGTAGACGATGGTGATGGGTGGTGGTAATGGAAAGGCTTACAGTGGTTATTTAGAGGTTGTTGGGTGGGGATTTTGATGTTAGGGTTGGTGGTTGTGGTGGTGGAGGGTGATAGCAGGCGGTGGCTGTGGTGGTGGAGGGTGATAACAGGCGGTGGCTGTGGTGGCAAGTGGTGGTGGAGGGTGGTAACCGGTGGGGGGAGAGAGAGAGAAAGAGAGTTTCAGGATTTTTAATTTTTTTTGTTTTTTTTATTTTTGATGTAAATTAATAATAAATGGCATGAAAGGATTAAAATGCCCTCATGTGCCTTGCACATGACCAAACTTAACGAAGAAAATTAACAGAGTTAGGTCGGAAAGACAAAACGTGCAAGATTTTAAAACATAAAGTACAAAACCAATCAATTTTGAAGTTAAAGGACATTCTTTGCAATTTGGTATAAACTTAAAGGACAAAACTTGTAATTCAGTCGGAATATTATCATAAAAAATAATGCAAAAAAGCCTACCATGTCGCAGCGGGGGCGCAAAACCATGCCGAGCGACAACATCATCTTGTAAAACCTACGAAACATGAAACTAAATCCAATCAAATAAAGATTCAACATTTCATTTAATTTATTCCGGTGTATCCCAATAAAGGTTGTATTTCCAGCCCCGTACAGGATTAATTCACAACCCTATACAACTGCATTTTGCAGCCATATACGACCCTATAACAGCCCGTTTTACAGCACTGTATGATTGTATTTTCCAGCCATAAATTTCTGCATAACAACCCCAGTTATGCAGCACAATAATGTTATATTTGCAGCACTAATCCACCTCATAACAGTTACATTTCACAACACTGTAAAGCTGATTTGTTTTACCCATCCAATCGACCTCAATTACACCACAATGTACCCAAAAGCTTAAAGAAATCTTGATATTTAGACATTTATAGAAACACTGTACAGAAATCAGAAGTGGAGGTGTGCCCTTGCAGTTGGTTCAAAACAGTTGCTAGCAGCATAATTTTCGGTGTCTATTTTTATCAATTTTGCCCAAGAGGTTTATAACACAATCTTTTGTAAAAAAAGTACTCATTTCAGTCAAAAGTGGTCAAGTGGTCATTATTCATAAGAATTAACATGTATAAGCATAAGTTGTCAAAAGTGAACCCAGCCATCATGTTATAACCACAAACAATTTGTGCATTAGAGAACCCTAACCTGGAAATGGCAACCTGGATGATGTAGCAACATATTGATGCTTAGAGACCTGTTAATCAACCTGGGGCTATCAACATAAGGAGATGCTAAACCCCACTATCTTTGTCTCTGATTCCCTGTCTAAAAAGGAAACCGGCGTTGGTCCACAACCGCTGATGAAATCTAGTAAAGTGGTATAATTCATGACAACCGACCGCAACCATAACTCCAGAAACGTCATCAGACTAATAAGTAGACCAATCGCCGGAAATCGCTCTGATGTCTAGAGATAGAACCTTTAATTGTTCATCAATCATATTAGCAACAACAAATGGTTTTTAGGATCTAATACTCTACGTATACCAGTTTATTTAAAGATACAAATCAATCCGATACTACCAGCCGAAGCTCAGGATACCACCATCGCTTCAGTGGCGGGCACTCAGAAAGAGAGCCAAGAAGGTCGTCGTCCAAAATAGAACAACAAATAACCTAAATCGGAGACACACACTGGCAGAGAGAGATGATGGGGAAGATAAGTGGTGACTACAACGGCACCAGGAAGCATACTAACCGCATCAGCGTCGCTCCGATGCAACTTCCATGTCCACAAATGACTTCGAGAAAAGATGCACGCGCCGGAACAGGGGACGCAACACCGAAAAGGCTGAACTAAGTCTGCGTAAACAGTAAAAAAATCTCAAAAAAGCAGACTATATCGCCTAAACTTGTAGTATGGTATTGAAAAGAATACCGAGTTGTCATAAATAAAAATCATTAACAATTATTATGATCCCTACTTATTGAGAAATGATGTGTAAACAACAGTAGAACAGGAAACTTAAAAAGGAAGTTAATGAGCCATAAGGGAATAAAAACATATTTAGCATTCTGCAGTTACCAGGCGCCTCAGAACACGGTCTTCATCATAGGACTCACATATCCGATTGCCATCTTCAGCGACACCGTTTCCATCACCTATAGGACAATAAAGAAAATAAGATTAGAACTGAAATTGAAATCAAAACCTTTAATAACACGCATGACGATCAGAAAGCATAGGGATGAGTATAAAAACATTGTTAACAAACACCTCCCACCACCTACCACCGTCAGCATCCTCCATCGTCTTCCCCATCCAACACCTAACAATTAACATAACCAACCAGCTCCAAAACCTACATATGAAACATATGAAACATATTAAACATGTGCAGACCAACTGGAAATGCAATACACAGTATCAAGTGACTAACCGTATACTAACAGAACTATCAACCAGTCTCTCAACATTTTGACCTCCGAACAGGCGACCGACTATAAGGGAATAAAAATATATTTAGCTTACAATGGCATTGCAAAGTCCTCATCCAAACAGTCAACGAAAGTTTTCCCAATACAATTAACACAAAAACGAAAAATGTTACCTACTATATCTCCCATCAGCATGACTATTTGGCCTGTCATTGGATGTCCAACTATACATATCATATCCTGTAAGGACTATCACCCTGCCGCCCATAATCTCTTCTAGGACTGCTTGTGCGTGACTGTCTCTCACTATTATCCCTTAGAGCATACTCCACTGATACCACCTGATCCAATATTTTACTGCAGGCAAACACAAATACATGGTCATCTTTGACTCTTTAACAGCTTCCATCAAAATAATAACAAAAAAAATGCAAACCTCATGTATGTGGCGCCTTATACGAATGTGGAGAACATTTCCTTAAGGCACAAAGTGCTTCTCAATACCACGGAATAGGGTAAAAGTTTATTATGAACAATGTTTCAGTTTGTCTTTGGTTCGCCACTGACTTTGATCCATCATGGCGTCAAACACGCTCACTCTGCCACAACCCACATGTCAATTTCAGATCAGACAACACAACCGTCTTCCTCACCCAACACCACCGTTCATCACCCCCAACCCCACCATTCATCATTCCCCCAACCAAAAACCTCAACCCCAACAAAACCTAACCCTAACAAAAAAGTCAAACGAAAAGTTTGTTGTATGATTGATGAGATAATGATTGAAACATTGCGGTGGTGTTATAATTTTGGATTTAGATCTAGATTGATATGTGGAGAGAGGAAAAGAAAGAGAGATGAGATGATATGTGTACAGAGAGAGAAAGTGAGGGGAGAAGAAAGATGAAGATGTTGAAAGGTTTAAAGCATACGTATACAGAGGTGATATAGTAGCAGGAGGTGTGGACGCGTGTATTGTACAATCTTTTCTGCATAGGGTACAACTAACACAAAGCATGAAACACGCCTTATGCACAGGTTACAACACCCTAAGACTGCCCGGAGTGGGGGGTGGGAAAGGGGCGGGAAGGGGGGAACACCACCGCCACCCTGGCGTGGAGAGGGCAGGAAGGAGGAGGGCGGGAGCGGAATCCTTGGCGTGGGGCTTGTGGTGATGGTGATGTGGCACCATTTGATTGGTCAGTTTTTTTTTTAACTTTAACACAATATAATATTATTTCTTTCCCCCCTCTTCCCCCCCCCCCCCCCCCCCCGCCCCCCCCACCCTCCACTCCCCAAAATCCCCCCCCCCCCCCCCCCCACAAGGGTCCCACAAGTGTCACATGGCGCTTCATCCCCCTCTCTCCCACCCCACTCCGAATAGTCTAATGCATCAATCCTTTGCTAATTAGAATATTTTAAATATGGTTTATTACCTGTGAGTTGCGGATTATATTTTTAACTTTTGGTAAATAAATAAACAGGCCGTCCATTAACTATCAAACATTTGTTTGCATTTTACTTTCTTTGTCAAAGTGAAGGTTGAATAATGTGACATGTGGCCAGCATGGAAGGGCAGGCCGTATGGTGCTAAATGCAAACGACAAACAGGGAGACCGCTAAACATATCTATCTAACTTTAAGTTTATTGATCGATGTTATGTAAACAATGCTAGTTAAGTATGGTAACGTATGTAAAATACTTGAATTTTTTTCTTGTGAAATTATAATAATTTAATGGTGTTATTTATGTTGTATTGGTGGGTTGAAAAAATAATCTAAACACAGTCTATATGCTTAATTTATATATAAAAATACTAGCTGGCTACCCGAGAGCGTCTTGGGGTTGAAATTTAATAATATTTAAAGTCGCTTGTCGTTGAGCATTATGAGAAAGTGGTTAACGCTAATTTTACGGGTGCACATGTTGTATACAGCATGCCATGGAATTAGTCGAGTTTATAATAATCAGTAATCTATAATATTATGCAAACCTAACTGTGAACAATGCATAAAGACGACCAGTCATTAACGACAAATTTATTTATAGCAGAACAACATATATATAACCGCTAAAACATCACATTACTATCCAAGTGATCAATAATAACTTAATTAATCAAATGTTCTTTCATACTCCTTCCCTTGAATTTTAAGTTAGATTAGAGGCCCTGCCAATTGATTGGTATGGGTCTAATACTCTTTGTGGGGGTTGCAAAATTATAAGTAGAATTAGTCAATGATGTCGCAAGAGACCTTTCATAGAGCTGTTTTAGCCTCTTGGTGTCATCTTTTGGAACATCACCCGGCTCCAAATAATGAAGAAAGGAAACTCGCCTTGTAATCTTACCAACTGTCGACCCATAATAACAAAAAAATAGGTGCATGCTTTAGTAACAATATAACATTTTCACTCTAATATAATAAAAGAAAACCTCAGTTTTCATACTTAACTGTGTGTACACTGACATTTGACCGGACTTCCAATATAAAAGATTATATTAGACATTTTAATGGCACATGAAGATTACTTAGAATTATCCACACCACCATTCATAAAAAAAAAAAAAAAAAAAAAAAAAAAAAAAAAAAAAAAAACCTTCAATCTATACTTTCCATAATAGGAGAATCGTGAGTGATGTCAGCAAGACTGATGTGTCAAGATTTTAACAAAGGAAATCTGATGTGGCACACATAGAAAAGGCTTCGATGATGTAAAAGATGACGTCATAAAGTCTGATTAAAATATTTAAGAAAAATCGTCAGCCACTCATTTAAAGTAATTAAATAATGTCACTTGGAAAATGTGGGCCAACAATTAATAACCTCACCACTGTTGTTTACAGTGGGACACTCAAGAATATCTGTTTAGTATAACTTATCGACTGATGTTTAGAGAGAAAGAAAGCATACAACTTTTAATTTTAAGCTTCAAATTCAATTTATTTTTAAGCTCCAAATTCAAAATTTGAATTTCTCTGCCCTCAGTCAATTACTCTTATCTATATAAATGGACAGAGAAGTGAAGAATTTTCAAACCAGCTAAAACCTCCACTCTCTCACAATTCTTTTTTAATATAAATAATAAAATAATAATAATAATAATAATAATAATAATAATAATAATAATAATAATGAAGGTTTGATCATGTTATTTATTTAATTATATTAATAATTTACATGTTTTTGTGTTTCATACTAATTTTTTATTTTTATTTCTGAATATTTTCAGGTTTATAACTATCAAGTTTCTATCAGAAAAGTGTAATCAAGATGTTTTTGTTTATGCTTATTTTCAGGTTCATAACTTTCAAGTTTCTCTCTCTTTGTTTTTTATTAGATACATGTTTTGTCTTTCATCTTGATGTTGTTTTTTTATGCTTATTTTCAGGTTTATATCATTCAGTTTTGTAACCAGAAACTTTTTTGTTTTTCTTCTAAGCTTTTGCTTTTCGGTTATTCTCTTTAATTTAATAAGTTTACATATTCTATTATTCATGCTAATTTTTTGTTTATGTTTATTTTTTAGGTTCATACGCTACAATTTTCTATCAGAAAAGTTTTTTATGCTTATTTTACATATCATTCACTTTAGATATTTTGTTATTCATTCTAATTTTTTTAAATGGTTATTTTTCAGCTTCATACGGTTCAATTTTTTTTATTACTCTCTTCAAATCTTTTGGTTTGTTTATTATTATTTATTTAATAATTTAAATTAATTAATTATAAATGTTTTGTTATTGATCTTCAAGTTTTTATTTATGGTTATTTCCAGGTTGATATTATTCAATTTTGTACCAAGAAAGTTGTGTGGTTTTCTTCAAAGCTTCAAGTTTGGTTCATAAAAGGTTTTTGCGTTTTTTTTAAATATTTTCGACTTTTAATTTACATGTTATCTGTTTGATTCTTATGTTTTCTTTATTTTTATTTTCAGGTATTTAAGATTCAAGCTTCTATTCTGAAGAAATCATGAAATAGTTATTTTGATATTTTTTATCAACATCCGTTGTAGTATTGTATGATGTTCTTTACATTTTTCACCGGCTTTATTATTATTTGTTAACAATACATATTGTATGAAAAAAGTTTTTCGTAACATCTCTTTGTTATATTAGCATTCAAGTTCAAATATTATTTTAAGATAGAAGAAGTTTAATATTTAACATAGTGTTATAAATGAGTTATACTATAGCATCTGGTATGAACTGTTGGAATACATAATATCTGTTCTTGCTAAGTTGGTTTATTATATTGTTTTATATTCTGTTTCCGTGCATCTGTTGTAGATTATAAATTTAGCAGAATATATAGCAACAGTCAATGTGCAAAACAGTCTGTTTGTGACACCCAACAAACTCAGGTTAGTAACATTGATTAAACTAGTAAGTCTACCTTAGCGAGTCATGCATATTACATACTTAACTGTGTCGGTTCAGTCGTTACGATGATTTTGGGAATCATCGGGAGTCGTTACAATAATCCGCGGGATCATTGGGAGTCGGTCCATAACCATGTGTACAAGGAGTGGTGATTCGTGGAATCACCGGGATTAACGCACACACGCAAGTCTCGAGTCCCGGGAATTGGTGAACGGAGGTAAACGTGTTAGTTATCATGCATTATGTGTTTTTGATCATTACGTTACTTGTCGGTATGTGAATACGTGCTTATATGTGTTAAAATAGTGTTTAACGCGCCGAAAACCCAAATTGGGATGCAGAGGGCGATTAGGAACAAACCAGGCGATTGGGGAAGGGCGATTAGCCCAATCGCCAGTTGATAGGGGCAATTAGGCCCCAATCGCCAGTAACATCAGGCGATTGGGAGCCCTAGCCCTAATCGCCTGCTCTGTCTTGGACGACTAGAAACACATATAAATACAACCCTTGACTCACAAAACACCATTTGTGCAACCCTAACTGATCCTAAGCCTCCCTCACACCTTAAAACACCTCTGGAACCTGTTTTGCTTCAAAACTCACCATTTCCAAGCTTACACACCTTTCTTTGATAAAATCCAAGGTGTGTTCTTCATCCCAAACCTTTGTAATGTTATTGTTTTGGTTCCCAAAGGTCCAGACGTTGTTTTACTAAGTTTGTGTCTTTAAAAACCATTGAAATGAGTTTCTAAAATAAGTCTAAGCCTTTATACTTGCTATATGTGAAGTATTCATGCAAGAAATGATTTTTGGTGGTTAAAACATGAATGTTACCATGAAATTGATGTACTTCTGATGTGTAGGAGTTATTAGGATGTTTATCTAAGGAGTTGAGCCATTATTATGGTGTTTTGATGAAGGTATGCATTTCACATATACACATAATTGCAAATAATTTCACATATACACATAATTGCAAATAATATCAACCGAGTTATTCTACAATTATTTGTTTTGCTATTTCACCAACGTCCAGGGTCAGTTATTCTTTTGTATGTCTCGATAATCTACCGGATTATCTGTTCGTGTTATTTCACATATATTTTACAATTTAATTCCACCGAATTAAACTAAATATATAAAAGTTAACCAAGTTAAATGGTAAGTGTTTGTAGAAAGTTAACTCGAATTTGCCGGGTGTCACACTTTTATTTGAAGCTTAGACCTTTTTTAACCTCTTAAAGAGGGTGGCGGCATTTAGAAATCACCGAAAATCATTTCACACATCTAAATTAAGCCATTAAAGCGATATACATGCGTTCTATTTAATGGGAATGTTCATATATACGAGGCTTGGAAATAAAATGAAAATATAGCCTAAAAAATCATTTCAATTGAAAAAAAGTCTGTTGTGATAAAATCAGGTGTTTGATTGACCGAGTTCTTATCTAAGGGATGGTGAAATCGCTCGAAGCGGGTTGACACATGATTTCTGTTGACGTGGTCATTCTCGGTTTTGTAATTTACATGTTTTTCGCGTAAATCCACTTTCAACCTCCCCTTGGATTTTACATCTATTTGAGGCTTAGACCTTTTTTAACCTCTTAATGAGGGTGGCGGTTTTTCAAAATAACCGAAAATCTATTCACACATCTAAATAAAGCCATTAAGGCGATATACATCTGTTCTATTTTATGTGAATGTTTATATATACGAGGATTAGAAATAAAATGAAATTGAAGCCTCGTAAATGATTACAATTGAAAAAAAAGTCTTTTGTGATGGAATCAGGTGTTTGATTGACCGAGTTCTTATATGAGGGATGGTGAAAATCGCTCGAAGGGGGTTGACACATGATTTGTGTTGACGTGGTCATTCTCGGTTTTGTAATTTACATGTTTTTTTCACGTAAATCCACTTTCAACGTCCCCTTGGATTTTACTTTTATTTGAGGCTTAGACCTTTTTAACCTCTTAAAGAGGGTGGCGGCATTTCAAAATCACCGAAAATCATTTCACACATCTAAATGAAGCCATTAAGGAGATATACATGCGTTCAATTTAATAGGAATATTCATATATACGAGACTTACAAATAAAATGAAAATAAAGCCTCAAAAATGATTTCAATTGAAAAAAAAAAGTCTTTTGTGATGGAATCAAGTGTTTGATTTACCGAGTTCTTATATGAGGGATGGTGAAAATTGCTCAAATGGGGTTGACACATGATTTGTGTTGACGTGGTTATTCTCGGTTTTGTAATTTACATGTTTTTCACGTAGATCCACTTTCGACGTCCCCTTGGATTTTAATTTAATAAGAGGCTTAGACCTTTTTTAGCCTCTTAAACAGGGTGGCGGCATCTCAAAATTAGCGAAAATAATTTCACACATTTAAATGAAGCCATTAAGGCGATATACATACGTTCTATTTAATTGGAATGTTGATATATACCAGGAATAAAAATAAAATTAAAATAAAGCCTCGAAAATGATTACAATTGAAAACGAGTCTTTTGTAATGGAATCAGGTGTTTGACTGACTGAGTTCTTATCTGAGGGATGGTGAAAATCACTCGAAGGAGGTTGACACATGATTTGGATTGACGTAGTCAATCTCGGTTTTGTAATTTTCATGTTTTTCACGTAAATCCACTTTCAACGTCCCCTTGGATTTTACTTTTTTTAGGCTTAGACCTTTTTTAACCTCTTAACGTGGGTGGCGGCATTTCAAAATCACCGAAAATCATTTCAAACATCTAAATGAAGCCATTAAGGCGATATACATGTGTTCTATTTAATGGGAATGTTGATATATACGAGGCTTAGAAATAAAACGAAAATAAAGCCTCGAAAATGATTACAATTGAAAAAAAGTCTTTTGTTATGAAATTAGGTATTTGATTGGCCGAGTTCTTATCTGAGGGATGGTGATAATCACTCGAAGAGGGTTGACACATGATTTGGATTGACGTAGTCATTCTCTGTTTTTTATTTTTCATGTTTTTCACATAAATACACTTTCAATGTCCCCTTGGATTATACTTTTATTTGAGGCTTAGACCTTTTTTAACCTCCTAAAGAGGGTGGCGGCATTTCAAAATCACCGAAAAATACTTCACACATCTAAATGAAGCCATTAAGGTGTTCTATTTAATGGGAATGTTGATATATACGAGGTTTAGAAATTAAATGAAAATAAAGCCTTGAAAATGATTTAAATTGAAAAAAGTGAAATAAGGTGTTTGATTGACCGAGTTCTTATCTGAGAGATGGTAAAAATCACTCGAAGGGGGGTTGACACGTGATTTGGATTGACGTAGTCATTCTCGGTTTTGTAATTTACATGTTTTTCACATAAATCCACTTTCAACGTCCCCTTGAATTTTACTTTTATTTATGGCTTAGGCCTTTTTTAACCTATTAAAAAGGGTGGTGGCATTTCAATATCACCGAAAATTATTTCACACATCTAAATGAAGCCATTAAGGCGATATACATGTGTTCTATTTAATGGGACTGTTGATATGTATGAGGCTTAGAAATAAAATGCAAATAAAGCCTCGAAAATGATTACAATTAAAAAAAAAAAAGTCTTTTGTGATGAAATTAGGTGTTTGATTGGCCGAGTTCTTATCAGATGGATGGTGAAAATCACTCGAAGGGGGTTGACACATGATTTATGTTGACGTGGTCATTCTCGGTTTTGTTATTTCCATGTTTTTCACGTTAATCTACTTTCAACATCTCCTTGGATTTTACTTTTATTTGATGCTTAGACCTTTTTTAACCTCTTAAAGAGGGTGGCGGCATTTCAAAATCACCGAAAATCATTTCACACATCTAAATGAAGCCATTTAGGCGATATACATGCGTTCTATTTTATGGGAATTTTCATATATACGAGGCTTAGAAATAAATTGAAATTAAAGACTCGAAAATGATTATAATTGAAAAAATGTCTTTTGTGATGGAATCAGGTGTTTGATTGACCGAGTTATTATATGAGGGATGGTGAAATCGCTCGAAGTGGGTTGACACATGATTTGTGTTGACGTGGTCATTCTCGGTTTTGTAATTTACATGTTTTTCACGTAAATCTACATTCAACGTCCCCTTGATTTTATTTTTATTTGAGGCTTAGACATTTTTTAACCTCTTACAGAGGGTGGCGGCATTTCAAAATTACCGAAAATCATTTCGAAGGGGGTTGACACATGATTTGGATTGACGTAGTCAATCTCGGTTTTGTAATTTTCATGTTTTTCACGTAAATCCACTTTCAACGTCCCCTTGGATTTTATTTTTTTTAGGCTTAGACCTTTTTTAACCTCTTAACGTAGGTGGCGGCATTTCAAAATCACCGAAAATCATTTCGCACATCTAAATGAAGCCATTAAGGAGATATACATGCGTTCAATTTAATGGGAATGTTCATATATACGAGACTTACAAATAAAATGAAAATAAAGCCTCAAAAATGATTTGAATTGAAAAAAAAAAGCCTTTTGTGATGGAATCAGGTGTTTGATTTACCGAGTTCTTATATGAGGGATTGTGAAAATCGCTCGAAGGGGGTTGACACATGATTTGTGTTGACGTGGTCATTCTCGGCTTTGTAATTTACATGTTTTTTCACGTAAATCCACTTTCAACGTCCCCTTGGATTTTACTTTTATTTGAGGCTTAGACCTTTTTTAACCTCTTAAAGAGGGTGGCGGCATTTCAAAATCACCGAAAATCATTTCACACATCTAAATGAAGCCATTAAGGAGATATACATGCGTTCAATTTAATAGGAATATTCATATATACGAGACTTACAAATAAAATGAAAATAAAGCCTCAAAAATGATTTCAATTGAAAAAAAAAGTCTTTTGTGATGGAATCAAGTGTTTGATTTACCGAGTTCTTATATGAGGGATGGTGAAAATTGCTCGAATGGGGTTGACACATGATTTGTGTTGACGTGGTTATTCTCGGTTTTGTAATTTACATGTTTTTCACGTAGATCCACTTTCGACGTCCCCTTGGATTTTAATTTAATATGAGGCTTAGACCTTTTTTAGCCTCTTAAACAGGGTGGCGGCATCTCAAAATTAGCAAAAATAATTTCACACATTTAAATGAAGCCATTAAGGCGATATACATACGTTCTATTTAATGGGAATGTTGATATATACGAGGAATAAAAATAAAATTAAAATAAAGCCTCGAAAATGATTACAATTGAAAACGAGTCTTTTGTAATGGAATCAGGTGTTTGACTGACTGAGTTCTTATCTGAGGGATGGTGAAAATCACTCGAAGGGGGTTGACACATGATTTGGATTGACGTAGTCAATCTCGGTTTTATAATTTTCATGTTTTTCACGTAAATCCACTTTCAACGTCGCCTTGGATTTTACTTTTTTTAGGCTTAGACCTTTTTTAACCTCTTAACGTGGGTGGCGGCATTTCAAAATCACCGAAAATCATTTCAAACATCTAAATGAAGCCATTAAGGCGATATACATGTGTTCTATTTAATGGGAATGTTGATATATACGAGGCTTAGAAATAAAACGAAAATAAAGCCTCGAAAATGATTACAATTGAAAAAAAGTCTTTTGTTATGAAATTAGGTATTCGATTGGCCGAGTTCTTATCTGAGGGACGGTGATAATCACTCGAAGAGGGTTGACACATGATTTGGATTGACGTAGTCATTCTCTGTTTTTTATTTTTCATGTTTTTCACGTAAATACACTTTCAATGTCCCCTTGGATTATACTTTTATTTGAAGCTTAGACCTTTTTTAACCTCCTAAAGAGGGTGGCGGCATTTCAAAATCACCGAAAAACACTTCACACATCTAAATGATGCCATTAAGGTGATATACACGCGTTCTATTTAATGGGAATGTTGATATATACGAGGTTTAGAAATTAAATGAAAATAAAGCCTTGAAAATGATTTAAATTGAAAAAAGTGAAATAAGGTGTTTGATTGACCGAGTTCTTATCTGAGAGATGGTAAAAATCACTCGAAGGGGGGTTGACACGTGATTTGGATTGACGTAGTCATTCTCGGTTTTGTAATTTACATGTTTTTCACGTAAATCCACTTTCAACGTCCCCTTGAATTTTACTTTTATTTATGGCTTAGGCCTTTTTTAACCTATTAAAAAGGGTGGTGGGATTTCAATATCAGCGAAAATTATTTCACACATCTAAATGAAGCCATTAAGGCGATATACATGTGTTCTATTTAATGGGACTGTTGATATGTATGAGGCTTAGAAACAAAATGCAAATAAAGCCTCGAAAATGATTACAATTGAAAAAAAAAAGTCTTTTGTGATGAAATTAGGTGTTTGATTGGCCGAGTTCTTATCAGAGGGATGGTGAAAATCACTCGAAGGGGGTTGACACATGATTTATGTTGACGTGGTCATTCTCGGTTTTGTTATTTCCATGTTTTTCACGTTAATCTACTTTCAACATCTCCTTGGATTTTACTTTTATTTGATGCTTAGACCTTTCTTAACCTCTTAAAGAGGGTGGCGGCATTTCAAAATCTCCGAAAATCATTTCACACATCTAAATGAAGCCATTTAGGCGATATACATGCGTTCTATTTTATGGGAATTTTCATATATACGAGGCTTAGAAATAAATTGAAATTAAAGACTCGAAAATGATTATAATTGAAAAAATGTCTTTTGTGATGGAATCAGGTGTTTGATTGACCGAGTTATTATATGAGGGATGGTGAAATCGCTCGAAGTGGGTTGACACATGATTTGTGTTGACGTGGTCATTCTCGGTTTTGTAATTTACATGTTTTTCACGTAAATCTACATTCAACGTCCCCTTGATTTTATTTTTATTTGAGGCTTAGACATTTTTTAACCTCTTACAGAGGGTGGCGGCATTTCAAAATTACCGAAAATCATTTCGAAGGGGGTTGACACATGATTTGGATTGACGTAGTCAATCTCGGTTTTGTAATTTTCATGTTTTTCACGTAAATCCACTTTCAACGTCCCCTTGGATTTTATTTTTTTAGGCTTAGACCTTTTTTAACCTCTTAACGTAGGTGGCGGCATTTCAAAATCACCGAAAATCATTTCGCACATCTAAATGAAGCCATTAAGGAGATATACATGCGTTCAATTTAATGGGAATGTTCATATATACGAGACTTACAAATAAAATGAAAATAAAGCCTAAAAAATGATTTGAATTGAAAAAAAAAAGCCTTTTGTGATGGAATCAGGTGTTTGATTTACCGAGTTCTTATATGAGGGATTGTGAAAATTGCTCGAATGGGGTTGACACATGATTTGTGTTGACGTGGTTATTCTCGGTTTTGTAATTTACATGTTTTTCACGTAAATCCACTTTCGACGTCCCCTTGGATTTTAACTTTATATGAGGCTTAGACCATTTTTAGCCTCTTAAAGAGGGTGGCGGCATCTCAAAATTAGTGAAAATCATTTCACATATCTAAATGAAGACATTAAGGCGGTACACATACGTTCTATTTACTAGGAATGTTGATATATACGAGGCTTAAAATAAAATTAAAATAAAGTCTCGAAAATGATTACAATTGAAAAGGAGTCTTTTGTGATGGAATCAGGTGTTTGATTGACCGAGTTCTTATCTAAGGGATGGTCAAAAAATCACTCGAAGGGGGTTGACACATGATTTGGATTGACGTAGTCAATCTCGGTTTTGTAATTTTCATGTTTTTCACGTAAATCCAATTTCAACGTCCCCTTTGATTTTACTTTTTTTTTTTAGGCTTAGACCTTTTTTAACCTCTTAACGTGGGTGGCGGCATTTCAAAATCACCGAAAATCATTTCACACATCTAAATGAAGCGATTAAGGCGATATACATGTGTTCTATTTAATGGAAATGTTGATATATAGAAGGCTTAGAAATAAAACGAAAATAAAGCCTCGAAAATGATTACAATTGAAAAAAAGTCTTTTGTGATGAAATTAGGTATTTGATTGACCGAGTTCTTATCTGAGGGATGGTGATAATCACTCGAAGGGGGTTGACACATGATTTGGATTGACGTAGTCATTCTCTGTTTTGTAATTTTCATGTTTTTCACGTAAATACACTTTCAACGTCCCCTTGGATTATACTTTTATTTGAGTCTTAGACCTTTTTTAACCTCCTAAAGAGGGTGGCGACATTTCAAAATCACCGAAAAACATTTCACGCATCTAAATGAAGCCATTAAGGTGATATACACGCGTTCTATTTAATGGGAATGTTGATATATACGAGGTTTAGAAATAAAATGAAAATAAAGCCTTGAAAATGATTTAAATTGAAAAAAGTGAAATAAGGTGTTTGATTGACCGAGTTCTTATCTGAGGGATGGTAAAAATCACTCGAAAGGGGTTGACACGTGATTTGGATTGACGTAGTCATTCTCGGTTTTGTAATTTACATGTTTTTCATGTAAATCCACTTTCAACGTCCCCTTGAATTTTACTTTTATCTGTGGCTTAGGCCTTTTTAAACCTGTTAAGAAGGGTGGCGACATTTCGAAATCACCGAAAATTATTTCACACATCTAAATGAAGCCATTAAGGCGATATACATGTTTTCTATTTAATGGGACTGTTGATATGTATGAGGCTTAGAAATAAAATGAAAATAAAGCCTCGAAAATGATTACAATTGAAAAAAAAGTCTTTTGTGATGAAATTAGATGTTTGATTGGCCGAGTTCTTATCTGAGGGATGGTGAAAATCACTCGAAGGGGGTTGACACATGATTTATGTTGACGTGGTCATTCTCGGTTTTGTAATTTCCATGTTTTTCACGTAAATCTACTTTCAACATCTCCTTGGATTTTACTTTTATTTGAGGCTTAAACATTTTTTAAACTCTTAAAGAGGGTGCGGCATTTCAAAATCACCGAAAATCATTTCACACATCTAAATGAAGCCATTAAAGAGATATACATGCGTTCTATTTAATGGGAATGTTGATATTTACTAGACTTAGAGATAAATTGAAAATAAAGCCTCGAAAATGATTACAATTGAAAAAAAGTCTTTTGCGATGGAATCAGGTGTTTGATTGACCGAGTTCGAATCTGAGGGATGGTGAAAATCGCTCGAAGGGGGTTGACACATGAGTTGTCTTGACGTGGTCATTCTCGGTTTTGTAATTTACAAGTTTTTCACGTAAATCCACTTTCAATGCCCCCTTGGATTTTTCATCTATTTGAGGCTTAGACCTTTTTTAACCTCTTAAAGAGGGTGGCGGCATTTCAAAATCACCGAAAATCTATTCACACATCTAAATGAAGGAATTAAGGTGATATACATCCGTTCTATTTAATGGGAATGTTGATATATACTAGGCATAGAAATAAAATGAATATAAAACCTCGAAAATGATACAATTGAAAAAAAGTCTTTTGTTATTGAATCAGTTGTTTGATTGACTGAGTTCTTATCTGAGGAATGGTGAAAATCACTCGAAGGGGGTTGACACATGATTTGAATTGACTTCGTGATTCTCGGTTTTCTAATTTACATTTTTTCACGTAAATCCACTTTCAACTTCCGCGTGGATTTTACTTTTATTTGACGCTTATACCTTTCTTAACCTCTTAAAGAGGGTGGCGGCATTTCAAAATCACCGAATATCATTTCACGCATCTAAATGAAGCCATTAAGGCAATATTCATGCGTTATATTTAATGGAATGTTGATATATAAGAGGCTTAGAAATAAAATGAATATAAAGCCTGGAAAATGATTACAATTGAAAAAAAGTCTTTTGTGATGGAATCTGGCGTTTGATTGACCGAGCTCATATCTGAGAGATGGTGAAAATCACTCGAAAGGGGTTGACACATGATTTGGATTGACGTCGTGATTCTCGGTTTTCTAATTTACATGTTTTTCACGTATATCCACTTTCAACGTTCCCTTGGATTTTACTTTTATTTGAGAGTTAGACCTTTCTTAACCTCTTAAGGAGGCTGGCGGCATTTCAAAATCACCGAATATCATTTCACGCTTCTAACTGAAGCCACTAAGGCGTTTTTTAACCTTTTATTTGGATTGACGTAGCCATTCTCGGTTTTGTAATTTACATATTTCCCACGTAAATCCACTTTCAACGTCCCCTTGGGTTTTACTTTTATTTGAGGCTTTGACCGTTATTCATGCGTTCTATTTAATGGGAATGTTGATATATACGAGGCTTAGAAATAAAATGAATATAAAGCCTCGAAAATGATTACAATTGAAAAAAAGGCTTTTGTGATGGAATCAGGTGTTTGATTGACCGAGCTCTT
Source organism: Ambrosia trifida (assembly GCA_028751855.1). NCBI lineage: Eukaryota > Viridiplantae > Streptophyta > Magnoliopsida > Asterales > Asteraceae > Ambrosia > Ambrosia trifida. The sequence continues at coordinate 63,148,418 of CM054129.1, read as the reverse complement.
ATCTGAGGGATGGTGAAAATCACTCGAAGGGGGTTGACACATGATTTGGATTGACGTAGCCATTCTCGGTTTTGTAATTACATATTTCCCACGTAAATCCACTTTCAACGTCCCCTTGGGTTTTACTTTTATTTGAGGCTTTGACCTTTTTTAACCTCTTAAAGAGTGTGGCGGCATTTAAAAATCAACGAAAATCGTTTCACACATCTAAATGAAGTCATTAAGGAGATACCCATGCGTTCTATTTAATGGGAATGTTGATATATACAAGGCTTTTTAATAAACTGAAAATAAAGCCTCGAAAGGGGTAGACACATGATTTGGATTGACGTAGTCATTTTTAGTTTTGTAATTTTCATGTTTTTCACGTAAATCTACTTTCAACGTCCCCTTGAATTTTACTTTTATTTGAGGCTTGGACCTTTTTAACCTTTTAACGAGGGTGGCGGCATTTCAAAATCACCAAAAATCTTTTCACACATCTAAATAAAGCCATTAAGGCGATATACATCCGTTTTATTTAATGAGAATGTTGATATATACGAGGTTTAGAAATAAATTGAAAATAAAGCCTCGAAAATGATTACAATTGAAAAAAAGTCTTTTGTGATTGAATCAGGTGTTTGATTGTCCGAGTTCTTATCTGAGGGATGGTGAAAATAACTCGAAGGGGGTTGACACAAGATTTGGATTGACGTAGTCATTATCGGTTTTGTAATTTACATGCTTTTCACGTAAATCCACTTTCAACGTCCCCTTGGATTTTACTTTATTTTGAGGCTTAGACCTTTTTTAACCTCTTAAGGAGGATGGCGGCATTTCAAAATCATCGAAATCATTTCACACGTCTAAATGAACCCCTTAAGGCGATGTACATGCGTTCTATTTAATAGGAATGTTGATATATACGAGGCTTAGAAATAAAATGAAAATAAAGCCTCCAAAATTATTCCAATTGAAAAAAAAAGTCTTTTGTTATGGAATCATGTGTTTGATTGACAGAGTTCTTATCTTATTGATGGTGAAAATCACTCGAAGGGGGTTGACACCTGAGTTGGATTGACGTGGTCATTCTCGGTTTTGTAATTTTCATGTTTTTCACGTAAAACCACTTTCAACGTCCCCTTGCATTTTACTTTTCATATTGAGGCTTAGGCCTTTTTTAACCTCTTAAAGAGAGTGGTGGCATTTCAAAATCACCGAAAATCATTTCAAACATCTAAATAAAGCCATTAAGGCGATATACATGCGTTCTATTTAATGGGAATGTTGATATATAGGAGGCTTAGAAAGAAAATGAAAATAAAGCCTCGAAAATGATTACAAATTCAAAAATCGTCTTTTGTGATGGAATCAGGTGTTTGATTGACCGAGTTCTTATCTGAGGGATGGCGAAAATCACTTGAATTGGGGTTGAGACATGATTTGTGTTCGTGGTCGTTCGCGGTTTTGTAATTTACATGTTTTTCACGTAAATCCACTTTCAACGTTCCCTCGGATTTAACTTTTATTTGAGGCTTAGACGTTTTTCAACCTCTTAAAGAGAGTGGCGGCATTTCAAAATCATCGAAAATCATTTCACACATCTAAATGAAGCAATTAATGCGATATACATGCGTTCAATTTAATGGGAATGTTGATATATACGAGGCATAGAAATAAAATGTAAATAAAGCCTCGAAAATGATTACAATTGAAGAAAAGTCATTTGTGATGGAATCATGTGTTTGATTGACCGAGTTCTTATCTTAGGGATGGTGAAAATCACTCGAAGGGGTTGACACATGATTTGGATTGACGTGGTCATTCTCGGTTTTGTAATTTACATGTTTTTCATGTAAATCCACTTTCAACGTCCCCTTGGATTTTACTTTTATTTGAGGCTTAGACCTTTTTAACCTCTTAAAGAGAATGGCGGCATTTCAAAATCAGCGAAAATCATTTCACACATCTAAATGAAGCCACTAAGGCTTAGAAAGAAATAAAAATAAAGCCTAAAAAATGATTACAATTGACATAAAGTCTTTTGTGATGGAATCAGGTGTTTGATTGACCGAGTTCTTATCTGAGGGATGGTGAAAATCACTCGAAGGGGGTTGACGCATGATTTGGAATGACGTGGTCATTCTCGGTTTTGTAATTTACATATTTTTCACGTAAATCCACTTTCAACGTCCCTAGGATTTTACTTTTATTTGAGGCTTATACCTTTTTTAACCTCTTAAAGCGTGTGGCGGCATTTCCAAATCACCGAAAATCATTTTACAAATCTAAATGAAGCCATTAAGGCGATATACATGCGTTCTATTTAATAGGAATGTTGATATATATATATGAGGCTTAGAAATAAAATGAAAATAAAGCCTCGAAAATGATTGCAATTGAAAAAAAGTCTTTTGTGATTGAATCAGGTGTTTGATTAACCGAGTTATTATCTGAGGGATGGTGAAAATCACTCGAAAGGGGGTTGACATATGATTTGTTTTGACGTGGTAATTCTCGGTTTTGTAATTTACATGTTTTTCACGTAAATCCACTTTCAATGTCCCTTGGATTTTACTTTTATTTGAGGTTTAGTCTTTTTTAACCTCTTTAAGAGGGTGGCGGCATTTCAAAATCACCGAAAATCATTTCACACATTAAAATGAAGCCATTAATGTGATATACATGCGTTCTATTTAATGGGAATGTTGATATATATGAGGCTTAGAAATAAAATGAAAATAAAGCCTCAAAAATGATTTCAATCGGAAAAAGTCTTTTGTGAAGGAATCAGGTGTTTGATTGAAAGAGTTCTTATATGAGGGATGGTGAAAATCGCTCAAAGGTGGTTGACATATGATTTGTTTTGACGTGGTAATTCTCGGTTTTGTAATTTACATGTTTTCACGTAAATCCACTTTTAACGCCCCCTTGGATTTTACTTTTATTTGAGGTTTAGACTTTTTCTAACTTCTTATAGAGGGTGGCAGCATTTAAAAATCACCGAAAATTATTTCACGCATCTAAATGAAGCCATTAAGGCGATATACATGCGTTCTATTTAATGGGAATGTTGGTATATACGAGGCTTAAAATAAAATGAAAATAAAGCCTCGAAAATGGTTACAATTGATAAAAACTCTTTTTTGATGGAATCAGGTATTTGATTGACCGAGTTCATCTCTGAGAGATAGTGAAAATCACTCTAAGGGGGTTGACACCTGATTTGGATTGACGTAGTCATTTTCGGTTTTGTAATTTTCATGCTTTTCACGTAAATCTACTTTCAACGTCCCCTTGAATTTTACTTTTATTTGAGGCTTGGACCTTTTTTAACCTCTTAACGAGGGTGGCGGCATTTCAAAATCACCGAAAATCTATCCACACATCTAAATAAAGCTATTAAGGCAAGTTACATCCATTTTATTTAATGGGAATGTTGATATATACGAGGTTTAGAAATAAATTGAAAATAAAGCCTTGAATCAGGTGTTTGATTGTACATGCATTCTATTTAAAAGGATTGACGTAGTCATTTTCGGTTTTGTAATTTTCATGTTTTTCACGTAAATCTACTTTCAACGTCCCCTTGAATTTTACTTTTATTTGAGGCTTGGACCTTTTTTAACCTCTTAAGGAGGGTGGCGGCATTTCAAAATCATCGAAAATCATTTCACACATCTAAATGAACCCATTAAGGCAATGTACATGCGTTCTATTTAATAGGAATGTTAATATATACGAGGCTTTAGAAATAAAATGAAAATAAAGCCTCCAAAATGATTACAATTGAAAAAAAAGTATTTTGTTATGGAATCAGGTATTTGATTGACCGAGTTCTTATCTTATTGATGGTGAAAATCATTCGAAGGGGGTTGACACCTGATTTGGATTGACGTGGTCATTCTCGGTTTTGTAATTTACATATTTTTCACGTAAATCCACTTTCAACGTCCCCTAGGATTTTACTTTCATTTGAGGCTTAGACCTTTTTTAACCTCTTAAAGGGGGGTGGCGGCATTTCAAAACACCGAAAATCATTTTACAAATTATTAATAATAATAATTATTATTATTATTAT